>CM068368.1:528513942-528890510 GCA_034769895.1 Magicicada septendecula
TGCCTCAGAGTGACTGATAAAACATTATTGGCATAAATATGTCTCCATCTCTCTCTCTCTCTCTTCCTGTGGTGCATAATCTCCATTACTGTCATGTATCGAACATTTTGTTATCTCTGTTTGAATCATCTTCTCTATACATATCATCTTTTATCATGACTCCTAAGCCACACCTGACCATGTGAAAATGTCTCATCTGCCCTCACCACTGTTAAAAACAGTTCTGTTTCCATTTCTAAAGGTGTTGGACACCTCTCGTATTGGGACAAGAGTTAGCTTCTTCTCCTCTCCTCTTCTCCTCTCCTCTTACCAACCAGTAAACCCAGCCACCTGTCAAAGGCATAGTCCATGATCCCCCATTCATTGAGGGAAATTATGTGGAGGCAACATCACAAATATCACTTTGTTAAATTTCTAGTAAACATTACAAACTTTGTAATTGTCACAGAAAAGTGGTGTGAATAACTTAAGTGAAGAAACAATCAAAAGTTTGAGATATTAGACTTTTCATGAAGTAGTAATGATATGATAGAAAGATGTTAAGTTTCTTAATTTAATTCAAAATAGGAGATGTTTTTACAAAAGAGCTAAAGTATCATAATTTTTAGAAGAAGAAATTTTATTTTGTAAAATTCTGGTATCTTTGCCATGTAGTACAATGTTTTAAAAAGAAAAAACCAATTAACTTGGTTTCCTATTTAGGTGTATACTGTGAATCACGGAAAATCTGAAAATTTGAATCCACTGCAGTATGTTGATTATAGTATATAATTTAATCTGGGTCTGTAAGAATTTGTTTAATTTGTGTAAAAGTGTTATAGTTGTAAAGAGGTTACAAACATTTTCTTTCATATGTTGTTATTTTATTTAATTAATTTATTTATTTTTTTGTTTGCTGTTATATTATTGAAAAAGTGAACAAAGTGCCAAATACACAAGACCAATATGGAATTAACCAATTTGTTGGTAAAGATTATGACCACTTGAAATTTTGTATGCAAGTGGTCTTATAAAGAAAAAGTGTTAAAATGTATACAAGGAGAAAAGCTAATCCAGATGAAGCATTTAAAGAACTTGATATTACATGTAGATCAATTATAACACAATGTGTTGGAGGGTCACGTTTGGAATATAACAAAGATAAAATGACATCAAGTGTTGACTGCTCTTGAAAATGTTTTTCAGAGAAAAGGTATGGCAAGTCAAATCTACTTAAGAAAGAAATCATTAAAAATGAAACAAATGAAAATCAATCATTAGAAAGTTATTTTATTCAATTTGATGAAGTAAGAAGATAACTAAAATCTGTTGGAGCAAAATTACAAGAATTAGACATAGTAATGCGTCTTTTAATAACCGTACCAAAAATTATGATGGAATTATAACAGCAATGGAAATTCTTGATACTGGAAAAAATTAAATTAGAATTTCTTAAAAGAAAACTATTAGATCAAGCAGTGAAAATGAAAAATAAAGATGATTTCACAGAAAACAATCCAAATAATACAACTGCTTTTGTATCAAAGTCAAGACCTTACAGCAGGAACACAAATGCCAATTATAACAGAGGAAATGATCATAATAAGCACTCAAACAACTTCAACAAGGAAAGCAACAACTTTAATAATTTGAGTAAATGAAATTTTAAATTCATAATGTCATCAATGTGGAAAACTTGGACATGTGAGGAAGGATTGTGATGTCAAAAGTCATCATGGAAATGTAGCTCATCATGCTGTTTCAAGAGAATCATAATGACATTCTTTTTTTGTATCAGTGTTCAATATCAAAAGAAAATGATGATAGTATATCATGGATTGTAGACTCAGGAGCAACTGACCACTTAGTGAGTGCAGAAAAATATTTCACAGATGTAAGTAACCTAAAAGAGCCAATTAAAATATATGTGGCAATGAAGTCCCAGAATATTGTTAGCTACAAAGATTGGTAATATCAATGTTAAATTTAATAGTAACTCAATGTTAAATATGCTACAATTAAAAACGTTTTATATGTAAAAGATTTATGTTATAATCTTTTATCTGTACGTAGTTCAGAAAAATTAGAATTACAAGTACTTTTTGAAAAAGAAAAGGTCACTATTTTAAGGAACCCAGAACCATTTGCGTTTGGAAAAAGAGAAATAACCTCCACAAAATAAATTTTGAAATTGCATGCAAAAGAGAAGCAAATTTTTGTGTAAGCAATAAAGATTAGAAATATGGCACAATAGGTAATTTAAGTAACAAGAATTTAATCAAACTTTTTCAAGAAAAGATGGTAAATGGAATATATTTAAGAACGATTTAAAAGATTGGTAAATGAAAAATTTATGTTTGTTTGAGAAGTAAAGTTACAAAATTTCCATTTTTAAAGCAGCTGAGTACAAAAGGAATAAGAAGACCACTGGAATTAATTCACACAGACATATGTGGGACTGATCAATCCAATTACATGTATGATACAATAAAATATTTTTACTTCCATATTCCTTAAGGAAATGGTAGTATGGTGATGGCAAAAAAAATCGTGTTCGAGATTATTGCAGATTCTGATTGTACTACACTCAAAACATGAAAAAAAGTCGTTTTTCGAAAAGTGTCTGTGTCTGTCTGTCTGTCTGTCTGTCTGTCTGTGTGTAGATTTGTTTTCTATGGCAAACGATAACTGCCGCAAATTCAAACAGAATCAAATAATTTTTTGCATACAGCCCTGATTTGTAGAGTACTCACAACCTATTGTTTTTGGTGAAGATCGGTTGAGGGAAAGGGGTAGTTTACCTGCAACGGTTTTTTTTTATCGAAGGAAATTTTTTTTTTGGCAAACGATAACAGCCGCAAATTCAAACAGAACTAAATAATGTTTCGTATACAGCCCTGAATTACAGAGTTCTCAAGACCTATTGTTTTTGGTGAAGATCGGTTAAGGGAAAGGGGTAGTTTACCTGCAACGTTTTATGTTTTAACAAGGGTATTTAATAAAGAAATTTGTGTTAGTGGTTGAAATCACAATCAGAATGATCACTGTTGCACACCACTATATAAATATAAAATTATCGGGATAATTTTACTTCCATATTCCTTAAGGAAATGGAAGTATGGTGATGGAAAAAAAAATCGTGTTCGAGATTATTGCAGATTCTGATTGTACGACACTTAAAACATGAAAAAAAGTTGTTTTCCGAAAAGTGTATGTGTGTGTGTGTCTGTCTGTGTGTCTTGTGTAGATTTTTTTTCTATGGCAAACGATAACTGCCGCAAATTCAAACAGAATCAAATAATTTTTTGCATACAGCCCTGATTTGTAGAGTACTCACGACCTATTGTTTTTGGTGAAGATCGGTTGAGGGAAAGGGGTAGTTTACCTGCAACGGTTTTTTTTTATCGAAGGAAATTTTTTTTTGGCAAACGATAACGGTCGGAAATTCAAACAGAATTAAATAATGTTTTGTATACAGCCCTGAATTACAGAGTTCTCAAGACCTATTGTTTTTGGTGAAGATCGGTTAAGGGAAAGGGGTAGTTTACCTGCAACGTTTTTTAACAAGGGTATTTTCTATGGCAAACGATAACAGCCGCAAATTCAAACAGAATCAAAAGATTATTTGCATACAGCCTTAAATTGTAGAGTTCTCAAGACCTATTGTTTTTGGTGAAGATCGGTTAAGGGAAAGGGGTAGTTTACCAGCAACGTTTTTTTAACAAGGGTATTTTTTATGGAAAATGATAACAGCCGCAAATTCAAACAGAATCAAACAATTTTTGGCATACAGCCCTGATTTGTAGAGTACTCAAGACCTATTGTTTTTGGTGAAGATCGGTTAAGGGGAAGGGGTAGTTTACCTGCAACGTTTTTTTATCAAGCGTATTTTCTATGGCAAACGATAACAGCCGCAAATTCAAACAGAATCAAATAATTTTTTGCACACTTCCCTGAATTGTAGAAGTCTCAAGGACTTTCGATTTTGGTGAAGATCAGTTAAGTGGAAGGGGTAGTTTACCTGCTACCTTTTACGTTTTAACAACAGTAAAGTACTTGAAAATTCATTTAAACTTTTTGAAACAATGGTAATTGTTAAAAATAAAATAATTTTGTTGCCAGGCAATAAAATTATAAGTTTTTCATTTTAATGTAAATTATGTATGAGTTAATATCTTTATATATATAATTCTTCTGTACGTGTGTATGTCACTGAACTCCTCCATGTATAAAGTAATATATCGTTCGTGGCAGGTAAGCATATCTCAGTTATGTAATGTTTACGTTTCCATTTTATTATTATGCCTACAGCAATAAAAAGGCAGGTAAGACACACACACACACACACACACACACACACACACACACACACACACACACACACACACACACACACACA
Source organism: Magicicada septendecula (assembly GCA_034769895.1). NCBI lineage: Eukaryota > Metazoa > Arthropoda > Insecta > Hemiptera > Cicadidae > Magicicada > Magicicada septendecula. The sequence continues at coordinate 528,518,321 of CM068368.1, forward strand.
CACACACACACACACACACACACACACACACACACACACACACACACACACACACACACACACACACACACACAATTCACGTTATTTCTGGCCTCACTCATGTTTATTTTCTTACATTTGCACGCTTTTTAAATGGAAAGTGCCGAAACCCACACCAACATAACGCGTGCAAGCCGAAAAAATGGACATTAATTTGCTTCCTGTGGATCGCTGGGCAGTGTAACTGCACGTGTTTACAGAGGAACGATTCATAGACAGACTTTTCGTCTTTAGGGAATGAACCCTCTGCAAGATGCTGAGGGTCCATAAGTGACTTCGGAGCGCTCCTTCTTTTTCGCGTGTTTGTTCTGTGAAACGTACACTGTAGATTCGCAGCTGTACTCTAAGCAACGCTCAATAGGAAATGTTGAAAATTTTTGTCCACAGTGTACCCTCATTCACACTAAACCTGCTCTGATGTTTTAATTACGGACATCATAATATTAAAACTTTGGAAACTTGAGCACTACTTAATGGAGATCAATCATTAACTTATACACGCCATTAATTTTATGCATATATTTTATATATATATATATATATATGTGTGTACAACGTTATCGGCAACAAAGAAGTAGTTTTTGTTAAAATTCCTTCCCGGGATATCTGGCCGTAGTCCAATGTTTTCTACAAAACGAGACGTTTCGTCAATGCCATCGACTTCCATCATCAGTGAAAATCGAGTGCGATAACGTGAGGTGATATACGTTAGTGACCACAGTACTGTGGTTAAGGCTGAAGCAGTAAGTAGAAAGAAGTAGTTTCTGTGGTAATATTTCATTTCGAAAATGATTTTAAATATAAATCTTAGAATATGGAAGTCATGTATGGTTCTCCATACCGATATTTTTATATAGTGGTGTGCAACAGTGATCATTCTGATCAAGGGTATTTACTATGGCAAATGATAACAGCCGCAAATTCAAACAGAATCAAAAGATTATTTGCATACACCCCTAAATTGTAGAGTTCTCAAGACCTATTGTTTTTGGTGAAGATCGGTTAAGGGAAAGGGGTAGTTTATCTGCAACGTTTTTTAACAACGGTATTTTCTATGGCAAACGATAACAGCCGCAAATTCAAACAGAATCAAATAATTTTTTGCATACAGCCCTGATTTGTAGAGTACTCAAGACCTATTGTTTTTGGTGAAGATCAGTTAAGGGGAAGGGGTAGTTTACCTGCAACGTTTTTTTATCAAGGGTAATTTTCTATGGCAAACGATAACAGCTGAAAATTCAAACAGAATCAAATAATTTTTTGCATACGTCCCTGAATTGTAGAGATCTCAAGGACTTTCGATTTTGGTGAAGATCGGTTAAGGAGAAGAGGTAGTGTACCTGCAACCTTTTACGTTTTAACAACAGTAAAGTACTTGTAAATTCATTTAAACTTTTTCAAACAATGGTAATTGTTAAAAATAAAATAATTTTGTTGCCAGGCAATAAAATTATAATTTTTCATTTTAGTGTAAATCATGTATGAGTTAATAGTATAATGGATTAATTTACACTCAAAATGTACAAACAGAAAATTTTGTTACAAACATCAATATCATTCGTGGCAGGCAAGCATATCTCAGTTATGTAATGTTTACGTTTCCATTTTATTATTATGACTACCACAATAAAAAGGCAGGGAAGACACACACACACACAAAATTCGCGTTATTTCTGGCCTCACTCATGTTTATTTTCTTACATTTGCACGCTTTTTAAATGGTAAGTGCCGAAACCCATACCAACATAACGCGTGCAAGCCGAAAAAGTGTCCAGTGTGGATAGCGATTTGCTTCCTGTGGATCGCTGGGCAGTGTAACTGCACGTGTTTACAGAGGAACGATTCATAGACAGACTTTTCGTCTTTAGGGTGTTAACAATCTTACTAAGGGTTATTTAATCATTTATCGGTTTGTACATAAACACTGGTTGACGTCTGTATAATTCCGACGCCATCTTTAAGGTTTACCAAATACAGTATATATATATATATATATAAGTTGTTACTTACCAGGGTTCTTTTCCAGCGAACAGGAAGGCAGAATAGGGTTATTTAGTAAATAAATTAATTATTTGTTCCCAAAAAATCTATTACGTTTTATTACCTTCATCACAATCATACATTGAATTCTCCCATTCAAACCCAAAGCCAACATTATCTGTTCATTCCTGAACCCTCACTCTAACATGATTATTACATTTTTTCTTTTATTAATAAACGTAAATATAACTGAAAATTAGATTATTTAATTAATTAACCCACAAACCAGCACCTCTATGTTAACATACTTTTCACCCGCTCACGCACACGCAAATACCACCCCATACCCATAGAGATCTCATTTTCTTTTAAATTGACATTATAATGATAATATTTTGGTTTAACCCTTATTAAAATTTTATTCAAACCACATTTTGTTGCTCCGCTGAATTTTGTCCACGTAGTCCCGTCTCCTTACGTAATTGGCTTCATCTCGGATTTTCTTCTCACTTTTTTATATTCACCACTCTTATTGAAATTGTTAATTAAAACTCAACTTTCACTTCATTTCAATTAATACTGTATCTGTTATACTTTTACATATTTAGTTGCTGCAGGTGCCCGTAATTTTTGTTTCGTAACTTATATTTGTGACCAGCCGGCTCACGGAGTAATTTTATACTGGGCGGATTTTACTGTGTTGAGTTCTTTGTTTCTGCACACTTCAACACGTCCCAACTCTCACTGATACTATGAACTTTACAATTATATTTGGTCACTTATGTACTAAAATTGACATAAATTTAAAATTATAAACATTCCAAATTATATTGATATCTATTTACATTGGAGGCTGTCTATTATTACTCCTATCAGCGGTGGTAAGACAGTAATCGCCCTGAAAGACGGGGTTTTGCTGCAAGGGAAAGTTGGAGATAAGATAGATCCACTACGTGAATTCACATTCCCCTCCTAAACTAAATCTACTTCCCCTCTCCTACCATTCTTTTTTTTTTGTTCCCAAATGTGATATTTATTTCCTTTTAATAAATTAAAATCACAAAATTTATCTCATAACTTATTCCACTTACCTTGTATTGCCCAGAGTTACATCACACGAACGTGGAAATGCAAGTGCGGTTTCAAGGTTATTTAATAATTCACTCGATTCGCTTATATAGAAAACAACTGAGATTTTATTTCATTATCTGTACTTTTAAAAAGGCATGAATTTGTTACTCTTTCTTTCAACATTGACATATTACTGCTTGATATTATCTAAACATTTATTCCAACATTGTAATTAATATAATATTTAATTAATTAATTAAGACGACCCAGATTGCTGCACACACTCATTCACATCAATTTACCCCCCCCCCCATTAATTCATTCTAGAGATCTCATTAGTAATTGATTTAGATTTTATAACATCTTAACTTGTGTTATAACATAGGGACCCCGCATTAATTGGTTCTGCCAATTATACAGGTTGCCTTCGTTGTGACGAGCTGAAAATTAATCACAACACCAAAACAATTAATGTAAAAGGAAACTGGGAAGGGGAGACTGTTGATTTATGCACTCAGTTTAGTCTGTACTAAAGATGACATCTCTTTATTACATAATGAGATTAATTGCTCTACTTAAAGTTCTCAACATATATGGTTCAACAGCTTACAGTTTACATGATGATAATATATTTTATTCTTTCACAAGGGCCCTCAAAATAAAGATGTACATTAGGGTGGAATGAAAATGGCCTTTTTTAATTTTTTTTTTTTTTTTAGTTTTGTAATAGTGGGGAAAAGTTGTCTTTTAGGTTCAAAAAGAAGAAAAAAAAATTTGGTTGCTATACTACAACATCTTGAGGAGCCGCAAAGAGCTTAAAGTTTGTAAAAAAATTAAAAAAATTGAAAAATTATAAACTTATTTTTTATGGTTTCCTCGTACATATAATGTTACAAAAGATAGTTGTAAATACATATATAAACATTAGAATTAGAAAAAATTATTAATTACAAAATATAATAATAATAAAAAAATATTTTTTAATGTCAAAAAGTTTGTATTTTTGCTAATTTTGAAACTTTTGCGAACATTTTGGTTGTTACAAATAGTAGTAAATAAGGTTGAAATAAAAGCTTGTCAAATCAATTATATATTTTTTTTATTAGAGCACACGTAAAAAAATATCATAATACACTTTTAAAGACATTGAAAGTTCATTTTTTATGATTTAAAAACCCTTAATAATTACAAATGTTACAGCTGCAAAATGTTTGTTTCTACTTCATTGACACATTAAACTGTTTTTTTGTATCAAATTTTGGCATGTTCTCACGTGAGTCAATTTTTGCTCTTATATATCCTTCTCTTGCGATTGAACCACAGACATTTTGAGCCGATTCGGTCACCAGTTTCACAGCTCTTTCTACTGCTTGCGTGTGACAAGGAAGCCGGGGAAAGTCGATAAGCGGGTCCACTTTACTATTTGGTTGAGCTTCAGATGTCTTCCATATAAAGTCTTTGAGAGAGTCAATGGAAACATGTTTTACCAAGGGGGGTTCAGTTACGTCATTTTCAGCCCATGAGATCATGTCGATGTAATCCTTTGCGTCAAAGTTTATCTTTGGAACTTTAAACTTCCTGACTCCGCCTCTACTTTCTGTTCTTGCTTTTAAAACACGTCGTAAACCAAGTTCTCTTACATTTTTGCGCTCATCACATAGCATGGACAAAAGGAGATTTTCTGCAGCAGCAAAGTACCCATTTCTTTGAATAACCGGGTCTAGAACGTTCTTGAAATCATCAGAGAGATAGCGTGAATACGAGATAAGCTTAAACAGATGTTTGGAACCATAAGTACATGAAGGTTGTAACTTAATGTTAAACCACACAGGTGCATACACTTTCACAATGTACTCAGCCAGAGTCTTAAGGTTTTCAGTTGGATTTTCAGTTGCCACATACAATCTAAGTATACGGTTTGCTAATGTAAGCCACCTGGAGTGAGCAAGTTTTCCAGGGTTTCTTAAAGATAAATCTAGTGAGCAATTTCCACTTGAGACAGCAATACACATATCCAATAAATACTTCTGATCTGTACTTAAATCATTTATGTTCTCCAAAAGAGGAAGGTTATTTTCAATTGTCAAAAAAGTAACCACAGGAAGATTAGCACAGTTTTCCAGCTGCTGACCTATTTCGCCTTTAAACTCATTGGGTCCCTTCGTTTTACCATCTAAATGACAAAAAAGATGTCGCAGAGGTAGCTCATTTCCATGGAACAAACAAACTAACCATTGTAAAGGTCTTCCTATTTCATTTTCCATCAAAGAAACCACACAATTATTATGTCCAGTGTTTACAATGGTTCCATCACACCCAATAGCAGTAAAGTTCAAAAATTGTTCGTTGTGTTCTCTATCTTCAAGAAACTCCAGTATACTGTCTGCTATGTCTTTTCCAGTGCCAGATTTAGGTGTTACGTGGCCTAAAAACTTTGAGTTTGGTTCCTCTATTAGTGAAACGTGCTCTTCTGAAATAACTTTTTTGTACAACTTAATTCCTTTCTTTTCTTGAACAATTGTTTTGTCTCTTCTTCCATCAAAAAACAATCCTCTATTCATATTAAAACGCCTATTTGAAACTTTTTATTGCATAAGCGAGACACGTAAAATTCTTTGAAAAAGTTACAAAAAGTGTGTTTTTATAAAACTTTACCGCTCTTGCGGCACCTCAAGACATAATCCAAAAAGTTAAAAAAAAATTGTATGTCTTTTTTGATATAAAAACTGCTTTTTTGACAGTATTTGAAATAAAAAAAAAATTTTTGACAACTTCTTAAAAAAACTTAAAAATGTAGCGAAAATTGCAATTTTATGAAAATTTATCGTCCTTGCGGCACCTCAAGACGTGCTCCAATATTTTTCATATCTTTTTTTTATCTTATCTACACCAAAAGGCAACTTTTCCGCACTATTACAAATTAAAAATCCAAACTTGATTTTTTCGTTCCACCCTAATGTACATCAATTTAATTTATTCCACGGATCCGGGATTGAATATAGTATGTTAATAATGGTCACCTCCCCCATATACAATCTTGAAAATTGTGCCATTTGAAGAATGGACTTTATTAACCTTTTTAAAACAATAATGCTTTCAGTTTAAACTTTTACTCTTTTATACAAACAGTTTTATTAGATTACAGACTACATCTTACATATAATGTCTGTTTTTAAAAGTCTTAAAGTGTTAGTTAAATTGTCTTTTGTTGGTTATAATTTTAGTATCACATAACCATGGAAGACAAGCATCCATGTCACCTGTGGTTTCCTGTAGTTGATGCAGATTTGGCTCTTCGGTCCTCGGTGTGTTTCCTGAAGGTCTGTCGTTACCTTAGTATCCGGTGACGGTGAAGTTCCTGACGTATGTTAAATCATTCTGGGTGTGGTACTCTCTTCTTAGATGACTGTAGTAATTCTTGTTGTTAGAATAAATAAAGCAAAAGTTTGTTTCACTGGTATTCACTTCACATGATTATTTATTAGTTGAATTTCACCTCATGGTTCTAGTACTGTATTAATTACATAATTTCTTATTTAAGATTTGATAGAGATGTCATCGGCGCACACTTTAGTTATTAAGATATTCTTTAGCGAACTTTCACATATTTATCTCTGTGTCGCGAACCAACGCTGTGCGCAGCTTACGGCGTGAGTGCTCCATTGCAAGTGGGTTAATAGTTAAGGGGTGAGAGTAGTAATCTCGCGTCATTTACTGTTCAGCATAAAAGTAGTTCCATGTTCCTTCTTTATTTAAAGGATTAAAGTTTGACTATTTAATTAAGCAGAGATATTCTTAATTACAGACGTTATTAAAGTACATTACAGTGGTCTTGTTTAATTATTTAAATAATGTCAAATTTACAAGCATTATTAGTTTGTTTAGGGGTCGGAAATCAAGTTAATTCCGGTTAGCGCATGTCTATGCAGGATTAATTAACAAGGTTTACCCTATCTGTACACTCGTATTCCTTTTTATTTTATTATTACAACTCTTTATTAAATATTATTATTATTTAATGATAGCAATAAGATTTAGTTTAAATGTGCGATTTTATTAAAAATTTAAAATTTCTCAGCCTTCACATTACCTATTTATTGAGTACCATATTTTTATTAATGAAATTGTCACAATTTTATACGGTTACGTATTCTGGTGACCTCTGCCCCGACCGCGTGGCGCGTCTCACCCCAAGTCCTCGTTGCGGGTTCCAAACAGTTTATTATTTCATGCTTCCTTCTTCTTCACTCAACACTACACTCCCGATTTATGTTAAGACATCGTTCTGCTACTGTTAGCTTTGTTAGTTAATATTTAAAAAATTTATCGAGACTCCACATTTGGCGGGCTACCTGGCCAGGATAGCGTCGGTGAGAGACTGGGGAGAGCGTTCACCAACTCCCCACTAATTACATTTTTTTCGACAAGACGGAAACCAATGCCTGGTACTTTAAACTCATAGTTACTGTTCGTATAACACATGCTATTCCCGCATGTTGGACGTTAACGAAATTTGGGGTCCAGAGGTTTACGTCACTGTAAAGGCGTGGTCTAGTTTCGTTTCCGTCGTGTCCCTGAGCACATGGCACACAGAACTTACAACCAGGCCATGTTGTTTTTGCTTCTTGGCGTCGTCTGCGCGCCTGCTGGTGTTTGCGCGCTTGTGTGTGTGGGTCACACAGTCTCAGATTTCTAAGAATTGTACCGTTGTCGTCAACACGCACATTCCATTGTACGGCTACCTCTCATAGTTTCTTTGTTCGAGTAAAGTTTTTATTCAACACGTGGCTGGCCACACCGATGAAAACAATTTTATATTTTAATTTTGTAATTTTGATATTTATATAAAATAAAAAACCCCTCATTTTAGCCCCGTTACAAGGGAATGAACCCTCTGCAAGATGCTGAGGATCCATGAGTGACTTCGGAGTGCTCCTTCTTTTTCGCGTGTTTGTTCTGTGAAACGTACACTGTAGATTCGCAGCTTTACTCTAAGCAACGCTCAATAGGAAATGTTGAAAATTTTTGTCCACGGTGTACCCTCATACACACTATACCTGCTCTGATGTTTTAATTACGGACATCATAATATTAAAACTTTGGAAACTTGAGCACTACTTAATGGAGATCAATCATTAACTTATACAAGCCATTAATTTTATGCATATTTTTTATATATATCAGTGGCGAAGCTAGTAGTTAATGAATGGGTAGGCAAAAATCTTATCTTAAATTTTTTTTAAGGAATCACTAAAAGGACGGTGGTTCAAATCGGACGCTGAGGTAGAGTTTGCTGTAACCGAATGGTTCCACAAACAGCCGTAAGAATTTTACTAGCAGGGAATCTACAGGTTAGCGCAACAGTGGAACTCTTGTCTTAATGTTATTGGAGACTTCTTTTAAAATTGTTGAATAAAAAATGCTTTACAGCTCTATACGTGTTTCTATTGAACAATCCTTGTATTAGTCATACACAATAATACAACTGATTGAACTTCAAATTTTTAAACTTGATTAGTTTCTATATATATGTTTAATGTTACAAATAATTCAAATAACAATCTTGATCATCTGTTAGTTCAGCGGAATAACAGTGACACTTTTAATAACCGCATAAAATAAACACACTTAGAAACAACACAGGCGCTTTAACTTAACTGTTTGGACCACAGAAGTGAGGCATGCCTCAACGCTCTATGTGTACAGCGCGGGACAATCGCCCCTCCCTTCACTTCCCTATCTCACCGCTACATTGCTTACATACGATGTATACAAAAAACGCTGAGGCAAGTTCAGGTTGCCTCATTCGCTTTAAACGAGCTATGCCGAATCTCACCTGTCACCATCTAGCGGTCGCTCAATAAAGCACGTTTCGGTTTAATAAATTTGACAGTCGCAGTAACAGTGTATAATCTTTACGTTATGTAAAAGATATCCGGGCTGTTTGGCCGTGGTCCATGGTTAAAAACAAAACCAAACGTTTCCGCAGCTCCACTGGCTGCCATCATCAGTGGAATAAAATTTCTGCACTTTGGGTGTCTACGTGCAGGCCCACAGTACTGTGGTATAGTAAATTTTAATTTTAAAATATGAGCAAAAATGAAGAGAATTTTGAAAATGGTCAAACAATTCTTACTGATGATGAAAAAGTATTTAATGGATTTGATCACAGAATTGGAGAACCTAAAAATGTACATGATGAAAATGTTAAACCTGTTGTAAGGAAACGTGCTAGAAAAGAAAATGCAGAGCCTACAAGAAAAAGTATAAGAAATGAAGATCACCAGATCATTTAACTTACTTAAATACAACTCATTTAGCATTAATTGTGGAATCATTTGTTGTCGATGTACCAGAAACCTTTGACCAAGCAAAAACAAGATCAGATTTTAATTCTCGGAAAACATATTAAGAGTATTATTAGCAGTTATCAATCATTTGAAACTTAAAGTCAGACAAATGGATGTTAAATCAGCATTTTTGCATAGAAGTCTTAAAGAAACTATGTACATTAAAAAGCAAAAAAAGAATTGCTGAAAAGGATGTATAGATTGAAGAAAGCTTCTTATGAGTGGAATGGTATGTTCAATGAATTTTGTAAAAGTCAGAAGTTAGAAAGGTCTGCACGTAGACACCCAAAGTGCAGAAATTTTATTCCACTGATGATGGCAGCCAGTGGAGCTGCGGAAACGTTTGGTTTTGTTTTTAACCATGGACCACGGCCAAACAGCCCGGATATCTTTCACAATTCAAGTGACACCGGCCGTGAAAGCCTAAGGAATAATTTACGTTATGTAGTTCATATGTATTTATAATTTTTATTCTACAGAATTTTTTAGGGTAGGCATTGCCTCAATTGCCTCCATGTAACTTCGCCACTGATTTATATATATGTACAACGTTATCGGCAACAAAGAAGTAGTTTTTGTTAAAATTCCTTCCCGGGATATTTGGCCGTAGTCCAATGTTTTCTACAAAACCAGACGTTTCGGCAATGCCATCGACTTCCATCATCAGTGAAAATCGAGTGCGATAACGTGAGGTGGTATACGTTAGTGACCACGGTACTGTGGTTAAGGCTGAAGCAGTAAGTAGAAAGAAGTAGTTTCTATGGTAATATTTCATTTTGAAAATGATTTTAAATATAAATCTTAGAATATGGAAGTCATGTATGGTTCTCCATACCGATATTTTAACTTTTATTTAGATGATTATACTCATTGGCATGTCTCTTGAAAACGAAAAGTGAATTCTTTAAAGGATATGAAGCAAAGATGACAGCCAGATGTTGAACAAAAATTTCAGAATTAGGTTGTAATAGTGGTAAAGAATATCTATCAAATGAAATGGTTAATTTTTATCAAAACTAGGGAATTTTTTTGAAGGTACTGAATTAAATGGAAAAGCTGAAAGTCTCAACAGAATTTATTAGACAAAGGAAGAGCTTTTAATTTTGGAATCATTTTGGAAGAGCTTTAATTTGTGGGGTAAAAGTATACTGTGTGCTTAGTATATATTTTAAATAGAAGTCTAAACACTGCTCTTAAAAACGTTACACCTACAGAATTATTTTATGGAAAGAAGCCAGACTTAGATAATATTTAAATATTTACAAGTCTTGGTTATGCACATATACCAAAAAGTAAAAGATCAGGAAAATTTGACTCAAGAGCAGAAATTAATATTATGATTTGTTATTCACACAATGGTTATAGATTGTGGAATCTTATAACAAGAAAAATAATGCTAGAAATGTTATTTTTGATGAAAGAAGAACTATTAGAACTTAAAATGGATAAGAATAATTCGTCAAGAAATATGACAATTATGGAAATTAAAAGGGATGGAGAAATTGAAGAAAATCTGAATTACGAAGACAATATTAGGGTTTAATTGTAATATTTGTATATTTAATTGTAATGTCAGTGCTGTATATTCCACATCAGTTGACAAAGTTGCTACGGTGGTCTGTTTCTTTGATGACCAAACTAAATATCCAAAAACTTTACTGATTTCTGATTATTATCCTTGAAGTGCAATTTATAGTCCAATACTCCTTTCAAATATCTTAAAATTCTTTTTCATGCTGTCCCCAATTCTTCTGAGGTTTTCTTTTGATACACAAATTCACAGTGCATGTATGTCAGGTCTTGTACATAACATAACACACATAAGACATCCTATTAGTTGTCTGTAAGGTTTATTTTCAGTGTTTTTCTGTTTTGACAAATTATTATCATCAAAGTATTAGAGTTGTTTCTTTAAAATTTTCAATATTAAATCTTTTCAACAAATTGATTAAATACCGGTACTGTTTTTGTTTCAGATAAATTCCTTTCTTAATTCATTCAATATTTATTCTTAAAAAGTAATTTAAATTTCCCATCTCAAAGTTTTCTTTCAATTTATTTAGGCCATCAATCTCTTTTTGTACAACTGCTCGTAATAATTACATCATCGATGTTAATTAGAAGGTATAGTGTTCATTCTTTAACTCTTCTTATATGACCATGGATCATACTTTGACCTTTCTAACTTCTGACTTTTACAAAATTCATTGAACATACCATTCCACTCATAAGAAGCTTTCTTCAATCTATACATCCTTTTCAGCAATTCCTTTTTTGCTTTTTAATGTACATAGTTTCTTTAAGACTTCTATGCAAAAATGCTGATTTAACATCCATTTGTCTGACTTTAAGTTTCAAATGATTGATAACTGCTAATAATACTCTTAATATGTTTTCCGAGAATTAAAATCTGATCTTGTTTTTGCTTGGTCAAAGGTTTCTGGGACATCGACAAAAAATGATTCCACAATTAATGCTAAATGAGTTGTATTTAAGTAAGTTAAATGATCTGGTGATCTTCATTTCTTATACTTTTTCTTGTAGGCTCTGCATTTTCTTTTCTAGCACGTTTCCTTACAACAGGTTTAACATTTTCATCAGGTACATTTTTAGGTTCTCCAATTCTGTGATCAAATCCATTAAATACTTTTTCATCATCAGTAAGAATTGTTTGACCATTTTCAAAATTCTCTTCATTTTTGCTCATATTTTGTATATTATAATAATCAATATGGATATTATAATTGTCTAAGTTTTCCTCCAAAATATTTGGATCCCTAATATTGATTCATTATATTATAGTCTCCAAGTCACATGTATAAGTATTTAATTGTAATATTTGTAAACACTTGGTTACTCACCGTCTTGTGACTTCTTTAAAACTTTAAATAACTATGCGTTTCAAGGATAAATCCTCATCATCAGGTTATATAAAAACACCAGTCCTTCTGGAGAAATCGTAAAAAAAATCAAAAATTTGTACCAAACATAGTATGTATGTCATTTAAGAAAACATTATTATACACGTTGTGACCTTGTAACGGTACAGAATTGTGTGCTACCATAGTTTCCATAGAATTATTGTGTATAATTATTGAATAATTAGGGTGTAAGAAAACGGGTTATTTGGAAGTGAGGGTATGGTTAGAAATGTTTTTAGATCGTAGCTAGAGAGTAAGGAAAGTAAAATTGATAAATTATAATAACAGTGTATGCAATTGACAATCATTTAATTAAAAAATAATTTCATAATGGAGAACACAGAGAATAAAATAAATACAGCTGATGTAACTGTTATGAATGAGTCGGGAAATCAGTCACTGACCGAATCAGCGGTAATGGACAAGGCGAGAGTTCATTCAACTCCTGTCTTGACTAGGGAAAGTAATAAAACTGATGACGAAACGAGAAATTGGTTTTGTGAGATAATGGGGGAGATTAAACTGATGTCTAATCAAATGTCTAATCATTTTGACACTAATTTTAATGAAATAAGTAGCGACATCAATAAACGCTTTGATATTAATGACAGCAAATTAAACGAACAGAATAATAAGTTTGATGTCAAATTTAATGAAATAAATGTTAAGCTAATACAACAGTTAGATAAGCTTGGTAGAAATATTGAAAATAAGAAGGTAACAGTGGTAACATGACAACAAATAGTGATGAAATTAATGACAAGGTTAGCAATACCGATCATTATAATAATGGGTTAAAAAGTGATACAGTAGATAATAGTAGTGATAATGAGAGTAGAATGAGAGTTGAGGTTGATCAGGGAGTGCTAGTTAGTGTTTATGATTTAGAAAGGGAGTATAGAGATAGTTTAAATGTAGAGTATGAACAGAGGGCAAATTTTTCTTGTGGTATAGGTAAAGAAAAAGCTTCACCAATGTTGCGGGAGGACAAGAGTTCCTCGATAGTTTTTGTAGAAGACAAAAGGTCTTCAAAATGTCAAATAAGTTGTTTGTGTTTATCTGGTAGGGCCAGATGGTGTTTCAATAATAAAGTGGTAGTGCCCTCTGTGTGGAATGAGCATATGAAATGGTGTGGTATTGAAAGTGATTATGAGCGAGATAGAGTTATAGAGTTATTCAGATTAAGTAGAGATTATGAAGGGTTTGTAAGGAGAATAAATATGGAAAGAAATGATTATATTAAAAATAATAGAGACTTACCTTGTTTAATAAACAATGATTCTATTGATGATAATAATATATACTTACCTGTAGTGAGGGTCAGCGTATTAGTAACAGCTGACAACCATAGTGATAAAAAATTCAATTATGTAATTGTAACAATAAATACCAATGGAGACTCGACAAAGAGTATTAATGCCGACATGACTTATGAGAAAATAATACTGGGTGGTAACCCTATGCCTTATTATGATGGTACAATGGAAAAAACAAATTTTTATGGTTATTACACAAATGATAGACATATGATGTATATAAATAAAAATGAAATGTGTTATGTGCAAAAAAGACTAATTTTCGATGATGGTGGTTAGATAATTTAAGAATGAACATTTAATTATTTGAGTATAATAGGTAGAATTACTTGGCTGATTTAGGTAATGAAGTGTGATAACTAATAATTGGATATGACGAAAATATGTAAATAAATGTGTTAAGTGTTTAAATGTATTGTGTCAATATTATCTTATAAAGAATTCTTACTTGGGGTGGTTAAACAAGTAATAAATTAATAATTAAAAAATCACTTACTGCCAAAATGTTTCAATTTCCCGGGCACCACCTCATATCTACAAGGATGTGGATATAAAGGATTCATTTGCCAAACACACAACAACAATATTATGTCTAATGCTTATTTAATTAATTAAGTTGTAGCAAATTACAAATATAACACTCTGTATGGATATTTCCTTAAGTAGAATCACTTCTCTTATCTTAACAATGAGTATCTCTGAAATCGCGATTAATTAACATTTAATAATTTTGTAACACTTATAATTGTAAATTATAATCTACAATTGTATTTGGCAAATTTAGATTACTGTTTAGATATGATTTTTAAGAATTTACTAATTGACGTTTTATTTCACTTCAGTCGAATGCAGAGCACTGAGAGGCAGTTCTCAAGGTTAATTAATTATTAGTGTGAGTTCTTTGACTTGAATGAATTGAGTTTATTGACTTAACTCTAAAGTACCATTAGTTTGAGAGCGTTGATTATTGTAGTTCATACTCTCGGTGACATCATGTGGTCCTCTGTGTTTAGTAGTTGCTGGTCTCCGTAGTCGTTGTAGATTACGTATCCCTTCGTGGTCACTGCACCTCACGATCACTGTTTAATTATTGAAGAATTCTCGAACTGTTCACTTTTCACGGCACTCGTATTGTGTTGAATATGAGTGTCCTTAATTGATGTTGGTAAAGTTCATGTATAATGTTTTTTAAAGTAGTTGTTTAGATTGCTGATTTTTATGTCTAATGTCTCTGTTGTAGAATATGCACTGAGTCTCTCTGTTGATGTGTTCTGTATTATATAAACGCTGCTGTAATGTTTATAGTTTCTGGTGAATTATTTGTAATTGTAGAATGTCTGTTAATTGAATTTGTCTTCACTTAGTATTGTACTGTGTATCCGTATTCTCCGACACTTTGTTTAAATTACGGTGAAGTTAATTAATTGTAAAGTCTGTTTTACATGTTGACTTCGCGTGATATTACTTTATACTAATAGTCTGTCGAACGCGATTAACTGTTCAACTCTCTTGCTATGAGTTTAGAATTTAGTGAGAATTATAACAACGAGTTTCGTACGATTTGTCGTTTTCACTTCATTGTTCACTTTGAGAAATTGAACGTTCGCACAGAAGTAACCGTTCTCAAGACTCTAGATATGCGCACTTCTGAAATTGTGTCGAACGCTTGTAGTTGTTCACGCTTATGTAATGAATCGATGACTAAACATTGTTACCGAGTTAAGATGACTCGTGGTGATCACTTTGTAGATGAGTACTAGACTGACGTTTTTCTGTTCTGAGATCTACCAAGTAAACTCTCCTCCCTCCTACCTCTTCTGAATCTTCCATCTGCTTGGATACTCTTATTGGTTCTTTAGCCAGTGTGACAAATTGTATATTCGTCATTGGTTTTCGAGTATCTCTGCTTTACACGTGATTCTCTTGTCGAACTACCATTCGTCCTGATTGTTCCTACAGCCGTTTTCTCTATTTACTAGGAATCTCATTCAAGCACTCCAGAATTCGTGAGTTTCACTTTCCCCTTGTAAATCAGGCGACATTTCTTTGTCTCTCGTGGCCGTCTCCTAGTGTCCAATTTCTGTTACGCTTTGACATAGATACAATACTGGTATTGTTCGATCTGCTGCACCATTGTTTATCTTCAAGTTGCACTCTGGCTTTGTTTTGAGTCTGGAACGAATCTTCCTTTGTAATCACGACTTTCGTCAAATTTCTACGTTGCAATTGTTCTGGCATCTAATGTTGTACCGTATCGAATTGACAAACTCTTTGCTTTCAGTCTGTGTCAAAGTTTTAAAAAGGGTAGATTGGTTTATTGGGGGTTATGCCTTTCTTCACTCAGAGCAGCTGCCTGATGCGAAATACAACGTCTCACATACATCTAGTAAGTGTCACTCTTTTTGTCAAACAATTAACTTTACAGCCGTAACACATCAAGAAGGACAGTCTTACAAACTTTCCCTTCACACACCCTCACATACTTCTTTGTCAAATATAACTGCTAGTACACATTATTTTTAGCTATTATTTATTTACTACTTGTACAATTTTATAAATATTTTCAAAAATAAACGTTACATTGTCCTTAAATTTTTATTAATTGATGGTGTGTAACAAAATCAAATAATAAAATTTGTGCCTTTTTTTTAAATTAATTATGTAAATTTGAATTAATTATGTAAATTTTAATTAATTAAGTATAAATATCTAATGAGTTACATTTATTGCTTGTGATGTAATCCCTTTAACGGGTTCGAGTACGGGTTCGAGTACGTTCAACTTGGTTTGTTTACGTTCGAAACTGTCTGCAGTGTACCCTTGTGTCTGGGCTGAGATTTATGACCTCTCCCATTCATCCCCTGTCACTCTCTCATTCACACCTTGTTACGTGGCAAAGGGTCCTACTAGCGGTTTCACTTTTTCTGTTTGCTATTCTAACCTATACAATTGTTTACAATCCTACGCACTACCATCCATTCAGACCACTTATCTTCCTAACATATCATAATATAGAATTAACAACTATCTAATTCATTATGTACATCTGTTTACATATAATTATTCACCTAGATACTATTACTGTTCTTTCTTACTTTCTATTAGTTAAATATCCACTTATATATATTTTTCATTTGTCAATAATTTTCTACTTGCAAATGCATACAACAACAAAAAAAAAATTCATAATATCATATTAATTATCACTTAGTTCTTATCATTACTTTCATTGTTAGTCATTGTTCAATGTCTTTGTTTTGTTTTTCTTAGATATACTTTTATTCTTATACATAATATACAAAATATAAATCTTTACTCTGATATACATCGTCAGTTGATAACCTTACTTCGATTATTACTTTAAAATTTTACAATTATTATACATAACTTTATTATATCATATTTATTATATGAGTGCTACAATTTGCTTACTCACGTAACCGATCGTTACTAACGCATTATTTCCTTTTACTGCTCTTCTTGTCAGGTAATATATTGCTTTAGCTGTCGGACATTGAAATTTCCTCTTGTTCCTTTCTTCTCGTCCAAATATTCTAACGTATAAGTAGCTTTACTTATTTGCTTCGCAACCCTATATGGTCCTTCGTACAGGTCGCAAAATTTCGCTATTATCTTATTCATTGCATCGGATATTGGACATGTTTTAACTAATACCAGGTCACCGATGGCGAATGTTGTTAGTTCTCCTTGGTTCATCTTATTTGCATGTCGCTCTCTCTTTTCTTTAATCCTTAAATAAATGTCTTCCGGCTTATAAGTAGTTGGTTCGGAAATCACACTTCTGTCAATAAATTTGGTCCACTCTCTGGTTGGTTTCTTTCCAAAGTGTGCCTCGATTGGACTCATCTCAATGTTACTATGGTATGTCTCATTTAAACAAATTTCAATGGTTTGGATATACTTGGCCCAATTTGAGTGTTTCTCTTTGACAAATACTCGAAATAAGTTGCCTAGTTGTCTGTTAGTTCTCTCGGCTATATTTGTACAAGGGTTCCGAATAGCGGTAAACTTCGGTTTAATTCCTAGTTCTCGTAAACTCCTCGTCCATATATCAGTAGTGAATTGGGTCCCATTATCAGTGACAATTGATAACGGTTTTCCCCATGACGCTATATATTGTTTGAGTCTATTTATGTTAGCACGAGTTGTAGCTCTTTTCAACGCATAAAGTTTGACGTACTTTGTGAAATAATCGATGATAACAAGAATGTATTTAACACCTCCAGTTGATGTAATTAGGGGTCCATAGTAGTCCATACTGATTAACTCCCCTTTCTTCTTTGGCAGCATCGGTATGGTTTCTCCTACATTATTCTTATGATGATCCTTACATCGCTGACATGTATCGCACTTAGTAATGATTTGATGTATCGTTTTGTTTATTCTGTCTCCAGTAAAGTACTCTCGAAAAAGTCTTTCGGTTTTTTGTATGCCGCAGTGTCCGTATACAACGTGTAATTCTTGAATTAAATTTTCTTTCATGTTATTCGGTACATATATTTTCCATGACTTCTTGTCTTGTCGGTATAGGATTTTTTTAACATATTGATATTTATTACTTAATTTAGAGTCTTCCTTACTTTCTAATTCACAAATAATTTTGTTCATTTTAGGATCTTGGCGCTGCAATTTCTCAATGTTTTTTATATCCTTCATTATTTTCTTATCCAATTTCAAGGTAATACGATTAATTTCCATCTCTTCACTAAAACTGACATCACTGCTGTCCATAGCATCCTCTGGGTTTCGGCTTAGTATGTCGGCTACAATATTTTCTTTGCCTTTACAATGCACAATGTCGAAATCGTATTCTTGGATGCTCAGTATCCAGCGGGTAATGCTAGCATTTGATAGGTGACATTTGTGTAGGAATGTGAGAGCTTTATTATCTGTTATGATTGTGAATCTATGTCCTAATAAGTATATCCGAAATTTCTTCAAACAATGTATGATACTCAGCAGTTCCTTCTCGGTTGTGTGATAGTTTAATTCAGCACCTTTGAAAGTTCTGCTAGTAAAAGCTACGACGGCGATGCGTCCTTCGTCATCATATTGAAACAATTGCCCTCCTAGTGCGTAGTTGCTGGCATCCGTTTGTAAATAATATTGCTTCTTGAGATCTGGGTGTTTTAAAATTACAGTATCTATAAATAATTCTTTGACTAATTTAAATTGTCGGTCGTGCTGCTCCGTCCACTTGAAGTTGCGCTCATTCTTTAACAATTGTATTAATAAAGTTGTTGTTTCAGCATATCGACTGGTAAATCTGTTATAAAATTTTGTAAGTCCTAAAACCCTTTTAGTTGCTTTTGATTTCTTGGACGTGGAAAATTTTGGATTGCCTTTACCTTGTCTGGCATAGGACTAAGGCCTTCTACTGATAAACAGTAACCAAGATAATTAATTTCTCTACGGAAAAACTGTGATTTTTTGAAGTTCACTGTGATGTTTGCTTCATATAAATTGGTCAATAATAGATCTAAATGTGTGAGGTGTTCCTCCAGACTGTTAGATAGACATAGGCAGTTGTCTACATATATTATCGTAAATTTCTTGACTGCATCTGACAACACAGTATCCAATCCTCTCGTCAGGCTGGCCAGACTTGTCTTTAATCCAAACGGTGTGAGTGTGAAGCGGTAGGTCTTTCCTTTATATAGAAACCCGGTGAAGTCCCTGCATTCTCGCTTAAGTGGTACCTGCCAGAAGCTGGAGCGTAGATCGATCGATGACATATATTTTACTCCTCCGCAATTAGCAATGAGCTCGTTGATTGGTTGTGCCCCTTCGAAGTCAGGTATCATCACCTTGTTTAACTTCCTGGCGTCCAAACACAATCTTACTCTCTGGTCCTTTTTTATAACTGTCACCATGGGATTGATATATTGGCTGCTCGCTCGCTCGATCACTCCGTATCTTAACATTTTCTGGATCTCCTCTTCGACTTTGTCTTGATAGGCAATTGGTATAGGCCATCCCTTTTGGAAGAAGGGATCCCTTTTGGTTGTCCGTGATACGTAGTTCATGTTCATATCCATGAATTCGGCCTGGTTCTTCTCAGAATAGATTTCTATTTTTCATTAATATTTTAGTTAATTTTTTTCTTCGTTTCTGTATTTATATTAGTTAACTCTTCGACAGCTTCTTGAAAGTTAATAGATTCCTCATCGGCCGTTTCTTTATCCAAAGCGATTTGATGTATATGTACAATTTCATTAGGATCCTCTACATTTTTCTTATAATTTCTATTTTTAATATGCATTACATTTTGCTGGGGAAATATATAGTACACTCACCTTCCTTCAACATATTTATTCCTAGTATACAGACTTTATTCAGTCCAGGGATGATAAAAAATACTAAGTCAAATTTATAATTATCAATCTCAGCTTCTAAAAGTACTTGTTTTCGTATTAATTTTGATTTATGTCCGAATGCACCTTTTATATTGGTATTCGATAAGTTTAATAGCTCGATTCTACCTAATTTATCTTTATTATGGTTGAACCATGTTTCGGCAATGCCGTTTAATTGACTCCCCGAATCAATTAGTGCAGTTACTTCTACATTATTTAATTTTATTTTTATTTCCGGACATTTATTGTACGGGAAATTAGTGGTTTCTTCTTCTTCGTCCATTTTATCCAATTCTTCACGAATATCAATATAATCTAATGCTACGTCTAACTGGTTATTTATTTTTCTACTAGCTAAGTATTGTTGCCGTGACAGTGGGTTGGCTGGTCGTTTTTTGTACGTGATTCTTGTGAAGGGCCAGGTTGTTGATGCTCACTTGTTACTGTGTTGACAGTGGGCTGTTTTGTTCCCCTATCCTCTGTACCAAACGTTTGTTTATTGCGCCACCCAGGTCTGTGACCCTCGTGTTCAGTCTCCACTTTCATACCCTTCGTTTTATGATAGCCATTGTCAATATGTCTTCCACCGTTGTCAACCGTTGTCTGTGTGGCTGCCGATACGATCCTCTCATTTCTCATTGTTGAATGGTAGCAAACTCATTTATAAGCTTTCATATTGATGTACTTGTTGGACGCCTCTAGTTATGATGGCAACTTCTATTTCCTTACCATAGTGGCGTGCAAGTTTGCGAATTAGATGCTGGTCCGAGATTGGTGGGATCAGTTGTCTGCACTGTAGAATTTTATTCTCGAGGTATTGCACCATAGTGAGTTTACCATTCGGATAATAACATCCGTACTCCAAGCTGTCCCGGATGTTTTCTTGAATTTGTTGACTCCAGAATTTCTTGGTAAACGCCTCCTCGAATTGTTCAAACGTATGTATTTGGGATTGTACGATTCTCCATCATACTGTTGCTTCACCCTCTAGATGCCTGCTAATCCACTTAATACCTCCGCTGGGGTAATATATTTCTTTAACCTCTTTTAATTCTTTTAGAAATTCCATGGGGTAGGCGTCTCGTCCGTTGTACCATACCTCCTTTAACTGTTCTTGGTTAGCCACAATAGTATTTTGGTTGTTTACCATTGGTCTTGACTCCAACTCTGTTAATTTTCGTTTTAATTGCTCTTGATCTTTTTTCATCTCGTCGATGCGTCGACCCTTTTCTTCAGCTAATTTTCTTAATTGTTCTTCCATTTCTTCTTTGTTTACGGTAGAAATATTTCTGACTTCTTCTCGGACGACCTCTTTCGTTGTTTTTATTTCTCTTCTCACTTCCTGATTGATTCGATTTAAATTTTCACTTAAGTTTTTAGTAGTTTTTTGTATTTCACACTTAAATTTTTCACTTTGTTGCTGTACCACCTCGCCAAAATTATGCTCAGTCTTATTCAATTCTTCACGCCATGTTTTATTCACTATTTGAATATCACCAACTAATTTGTCATGCAACGTGTTCATATCGTTTTTTATCTCCTCTCTTAACTTAGTGTGCTTTACTGTAATATCCTTAATAGCTACTTCTAATTTATTCTGATTTACTTCAACTTTTTCTTCTGATTTACTTTAACATCTTGAATGTCTTCTCGTATCTTCTTATTGTCTTCGTGTAATTTATTCAGACTTATTTCTAATTTATTCTGTAATTTCTTGTTATCTTCTTTCATCAATTCGTATAGCATTTGCAGCTCACTTTTTGGCTGTGGTCCTTCTGCCCTTATTTGTTCCTTCTCCGTCTGTGGTACTGTCGCACTTACTTGTTCAACTTCTGCGCGTGGTCCTTCTGCCCTTATATTTTCAATATCCGTTCTGATTTCTTCCTCCATCATTGCTATGACTTGAGGATCTCCCATTTGGTTATATATCTCCATCTCTTCGCTCTCTTCAGCTCTCCTTGGTGCTTGTGTTTCTTCTTCACTGGCCATTGTCGTATAAGGTGTTTCTTTTTCCATTTTGCGTGCCTTACTTCGCGTCAACATATACCGTATATATTCGAACCGTGACTAAGCAACTGTAGTTACAATTACTAGACCTATGTTCTTAATGTCTACTCTATTTATTAATACTTTTATTTTATTTCTAATTCTCAGTTTAGTTAACTTATTTAACTCAATTCATTCATCTGCCTTTTTGACAAATCTAAATTTAGATTTTTCCACGCGAGTTGGGCGACAAATATAAAGAATTCTTACTTGGGGTGGTTAAACAAGTAATAAATTAATAATTAAAAAATCACTTACTGCCAAAATGTTTCAATTTCCCGGGCGCCACCTCATATCTACAAGGATGTGGATATAAAGGATTCATTTGCCAAACACACAACAACAGTATTATGTCTAATGCTTATTTAATTAATTAAGTTGTAGCAAATTACAAATATAACACTCTGTATGGATATTTCCTTAAGTAGAATCACTTCTCTTATCTTAACAATGAGTATCTCTGAAATCGCGATTAATTACCATTTAATAATTTTGTAACACTTATAATTGTAAATTATAATCTACAATTGTATTTGGCAAATTTAGATTACTGTTTAGATATGATTTTTAAGAATTTACTAATTGACGTTTTATTTCGCTTCAGTCGAATGCAGAGCACTGAGAGGCAGTTCTCAAGGTTAATTAATTATTAGTGTGAGTTCTTTGACTTGAATGAATTGAGTTTATTGACTTAACTCTAAAGTACCATTAGTTTGAGAGCGTTGATTATTGTAGTTCATACTCTCGGTGACATCATGTGGTCCTCTGTGTTTAGTAGTTGCTGGTCTCCGTAGTCGTTGTAGATTACGTATCCCTTCGTGGTCACTGCACCTCACGATCACTGTTTAATTATTGAAGAATTCTCGAACTGTTCACTTTTCACGGCACTCGTATTGTGTTGAATATGAGTGTCCTTAATTGATGTTGGTAAAGTTCATGTATAATGTTTTTTAAAGTAGTTGTTTAGATTGCTGATTTTTATGTCTAATGTCTCTGTTGTAGAATATGCACTGAGTCTCTCTGTTGATGTGTTCTGTATTATATAAACGCTGCTGTAATGTTTATAGTTTCTGGTGAATTATTTGTAATTGTAGAATGTCTGTTAATTGAATTTGTCTTCACTTAGTATTGTACTGTGTATCCGTATTCTCCGACACTTTGTTTAAATTACGGTGAAGTTAATTAATTGTAAAGTCTGTTTTACATGTTGACTTCGCGTGATATTACTTTATACTAATAGTCTGTCGAACGCGATTAACTGTTCAACTCTCTTGCTATGAGTTTAGAATTTAGTGAGAATTATAACAACGAGTTTCGTACGATTTGTCGTTTTCACTTCATTGTTCACTTTGAGAAATTGAACGTTCGCACAGAAGTAACCGTTCTCAAGACTCTAGATATGCGCACTTCTGAAATTGTGTCGAACGCTTGTAGTTGTTCACGCTTATGTAATGAATCGATGACTAAACATTGTTACCGAGTTAAGATGACTCGTGGTGATCACTTTGTAGATGAGTACTAGACTGACGTTTTTCTGTTCTGAGATCTACCAAGTAAACTCTCCTCCCTCCTACCTCTTCTGAATCTTCCATCTGCTTGGATACTCTTATTGGTTCTTTAGCCAGTGTGACAAATTGTATATTCGTCATTGGTTTTCGAGTATCTCTGCTTTACACGTGATTCTCTTGTCGAACTACCATTCGTCCTGATTGTTCCTACAGCCGTTTTCTCTATTTACTAGGAATCTCATTCAAGCACTCCAGAATTCGTGAGTTTCACTTTCCCCTTGTAAATCAGGCGACATTTCTTTGTCTCTCGTGGCCGTCTCCTAGTGTCCAATTTCTGTTACGCTTTGACATAGATACAATACTGGTATTGTTCGATCTGCTGCACCATTGTTTATCTTCAAGTTGCACTCTGGCTTTGTTTTGAGTCTGGAACGAATCTTCCTTTGTAATCACGACTTTCGTCAAATTTCTACGTTGCAATTGTTCTGGCATCTAATGTTGTACCGTATCGAATTGACAAACTCTTTGCTTTCAGTCTGTGTCAAAGTTTTAAAAAGGGTAGATTGGTTTATTGGGGGTTATGCCTTTCTTCACTCAGAGCAGCTGCCTGATGCGAAATACAATGTCTCACATACATCTAGTAAGTGTCACTCTTTTTGTCAAACAATTAACTTTACAGCCGTAACACATCAAAAAGGACAGTCTTACAAACTTTCCCTTCACACACCCTCACATACTTCTTTGTCAAATATAACTGCTAGTACACATTATTTTTAGCTATTATTTACTACTTGTACAATTTTATAAATATTTTCAAAAATAAACGTTACAGTCTTGTCGTAATGTATACAATAGTTGATGTAACAATGTTTACAGTATGCTATAATAATAATAATATTTTATTTTGTTAAATAATTATTAACAAATAATAAGGAATAAGGAATATAGTAATAAGGAATTTTATTTTGGAATGGTGTGTGTCTATATTAAAAGTGTTTTAAATAAGGTAGTTAAAAGTTAAATTGTTTTGATTTGAATTAAAATAAAGCCAATATAAAAATGCGAATTTTATTAATATGTCAGCACTAAAAGATTTATAGAAACTAAAAAAATGAAGGAAGTACATGTATTAGTGGTGTTGTAATTTGGAATGTTGAGACTGAGTCTGTTTATAAAACCAGTCTGGCATACAACTGTTAATGTAAACAGGTGTGTTGTCTGTTGTGTGATTAATGTTTACAGCCATGTGTTGAAGTTGATAACTGTTGTAGTCTGATGAATCAGTACTAGGAGTAAATTCTCTTATGAAATAAAAGAAATACCCGATGTGAAGAAATGAAGGTAATTTTTCAAGTTAATGCAGAATCATGTTAAAAAAAAAGTAATTAAAGTAAATGGAATTGGTAATTAAATTAATTGAAAAGGTGAATTTCAATAATGAATTTAAACTTATTTTGATCTGAATTTTAACTGTAATCGTAAAATAAATAATAATTGAGGAAAACAATGATTAAAATACTCATTTAGAATTGAAAATTGAAGGAAATGTTTTGGGTTAAGATAGTGTTTGTAAAATAAGACGTGCATACAACTGTTCATGTAAACCTTTATAAATGTCAATTTATGTTTTATGTTTAACCGTAGATTCCCCACCTAAGTGCGGATGATCTCACCGGATCATGGCCGTGAAAGTAGTTAATTGTGACATTAACAATTAACAATTGTTAATCGTCTTGTTAACCCGGTGGTTTGTTAGATTTAGCAGGGGGATTATTTTTAGGGGAATCTACCAATGTTTGGAACAGGGCTATTTTCACCCAGATAGGGGTGGTAGTCCATTAGGGGCGTATCAATCACCATTAGTAAGTATATTATACTGAATTTTCCTTGTAACACCAAAGCAAGGATGGGGGTGGAATAAAAGAAAAAATGTCCATCCCTTCCGCATCAGTCCTTGTGGAAGCAACTGAGTGCTACAGTCCAGGAGGGGAAATAGTGAGTGTGGATGGGGGGGGTGACCCAGTTACAGGTCACGAGGGAGATGTGGTTTACGGCTAGGATGAGGCCGGCGATGGTCAAGAAGCCTAGTGCTGAACACAGTAGAGTGTAACGGGAATCAGGGGATAAGGGATTTGTAGGGGGGGGGTAGAAAAAAAAATATATATATAATACTTTAATATTTATAACTAAATTTACCTCAAGATATACTTTTTTCCCTATTAGGGACATGTTTCGAGAGTTCCTGTTCTCTCATCTTCAGCCTTCGCCATCTTGTTTCTGGTGAAATATTTGTGTGTTGGCATCTGGATGTTATTAATGTAGTTTGTTGGTCTTTGGTCTTTTAAAGTTGCATTATTTTGTGTGGTTGTGGTATCTGTTTTTGTATTTTGTGTATTTTCGATGTTGAGTGCTTTGAATATTGTGTCATGTTTTGTATTGATTTGTATTTGTTCTGGTATTAGTTTGTTTTGTGTTTTATGTTTGTAAATCTGTAAATTTTCCCAAATGTTCATTATGGTGCCTTTGTGTGGTATATGTTTTATTAGTGTTACATTGGTTATGTCTGGGAATTCATGTCCTGTGTTTATTGCATGTGTGGCTAAATTGGATTTATATATATTTGGTTTTTTGTATGCATTTAGGTGTTCAAAATAACGTTTTTTCAGCTGTTTTTTTGTTTGTCCTATATAACATTTATTGCAATCTTGGCATTCAATTTTGTATATACCGTTGGTTGTTGTATTATCTTTGTTGTGTGAGCTATTTAGATTTTGTAATTTATTTTTATTAGTTTTGTATGCTATTTTTATGTCTGTGTTTTTAAATAGTTTTGTTAGTTTTGTCATTTTATTATTTATATATGTGAATGTGGCCCATTTGTTGTTGTTGTTGTTATTATTTATGTGTTGTTCAGTTTGATTAATTCTTAATTGTTCAGTTTTTATTTTGTATTTGATTTTATTTTCTATTTTGATCATAGTATTTTTATTATATCCATTTGCATAACCAATTTGGTATATTATGTTTCTTTCTTTGTCAGTTTCTTGTTTGTTTAGGGGTATTCTGTACATTCTGTTAAATAACGAATAAAATGCTGCCATTTTATGTTGTGGTGGGTGGTCAGAATGGTTAGGTATAATGATGTTAGTGGAAGTTGGTTTTCTATATATTGCATATTGTATGTGTTTGTTGTATCTTGTGATGGTTATGTCTAAATAGTTGATTTTGTTATGTTTTTTTTTTTCTTCTGTGAATTGTATTTTGGGATGTATGTTATTGATTTGTTTCAGTATGTTCTCTGCATTTGTGTTTTTGTTATTTGACACATATAGTCCATCATCTACATATCTTATCCATATGCCATCTGGGTCATGTGTTTTTATGATATTTTGTATTTTGGTGTAGGAATATTTCTGCTATTATGCTTGATAATGGTGATCCCATTGCTAAACCTTCTTCCTGTTGATAAATTTTGCTATTAAATTCAAAGTAATTTTGTTTTAGTATTAGTTGGAGACTATTTTTTATTTCGGTTATATATTGTTTGTTTTCATTTTGTTCTATAAGTTTGTTTATTATTATGTCAATTGTTTCTTCTACTGTAGTACTGTACTGGGAACATTATTTAATTTGTCTGGAATGCATATGTACTAAGGCTAGGATACTGTAAACTTATATTGCTCTGTTAACATTGTATCTTCTAGGGTTAAGTTATAGAGTTGATGGAAACCAATGTTGATGCTGATCCATTTATATTCGATGTAATTTACTTGTATTTTTGGGGGGGAATAATGTTTTGTTAGGGGAGTAAAATTACCAATATATAACTGGTATATGGTTTTTATGTACTCAATATAAATGTAAACAGACAGTAAGCTCATATTGCTATATGTATATTACAAATTCAAGGATGAACCAGTACTTTGCAATTAATGAACCAGTACGGCTAAGAGGAAACGAATCAGTGTGGGATATGGAATAATGGAAGGCTATTTATTGATATTTTAATTAAATGTTTCAGAGTCAGGCGATACTGTGGCGGGCGCCTATCTGATTTTATGGTGTTGGGATCTCGAACAGGGAAGTCCAGTAAGGTCGGATTGGTGCGGCCACAGCCACCGGACTAAGGGGGGTAAGAACCCATGATTTTAGTAGAGAGTCAAGGGGGGGTTGTCGGGGCCATATCTTCGCTGATCCTCTTAGGTTTTAGGCAATGAGAGTTTGTATGCTTCGGCGTACAACCTCTCATTGGGGGGGGGGTATTGTAACTGTACAGAATTGTGTGCTACCATAGTTTCAAGTTAAATCAGTAAATTTTTCAATTGTCAGTATTCACCTGTGAGGTGTCCCTTGTAACCAGCAACATACAGTGTTATTGTTGATGTCTAGACAGCCCAGCCCAGACGTATTATGCAACAGCTCTCCAGCAGTCTTTGTTAATCACAGTAAGAACCTTGTCACCATAGTGTTAGTATCGGGCAGCAGCAAATTACAGTCATCTGCAGTTTACTTAAAAACAGTGGCCTCGGACGTGTAGGATAGGCCGTAAATAATAGTTGGCCTATCCAGTAAAAACAACTAACAGTGCATTAATAAAAATAGCGGCCTCGGGCAGTTACGGTAGGCCAAAGCGATTACAGTAGCCTAGGCCTACCGAACCTTATTAAAAAGTGTGCAAAAAGAGTAAAATGAAGAAAGAGATCGAGACTAAAAACGAATACGTTAATTTGTGCAGTTAGAACAGTTCTTTGTGATGTGGCGAATGTGAAAGTGAACTACGAGTGATAGGGTAACAACTGGACCACATGTCAGTTAAGTAACAAATATATACAAAAGTGACTCCGTAACAATCTGATATCAGTAAAAAGCTATACAAATTTATATTTATAAAAGAATTAATGAGAATACGATAAAGGGGGTAAAAGTTATATATTTAAGGGGAGAAATCATGAATAAAAGTACTGGTTACTAGAAAATAATTAGTTGATAAAACTTGTGTTTAAACAAATTCATGTTTTTTTAGCCATACTTAATAAAATAAAATCAAGTTGGTTCCATAATATAAATATGTGTTAGAGTAGTTATTTCGTCATTACCATTTCCTATTGTGTGCTGAAAACCTCGTCTAACGTTCTTTGGGATTTTCTGAGATTTAAGGGGAGTCAGATAGCGGGATTTTTATAAGAGCAAGAGTGTTTAAGTGTACATATTCATCTAAAAAATATGTTGGCGACCTGGGAAATAATAAGGTAAGTTTAATGGGAATATGACGGTAAGTAAAATTCTGGCAGCAGTGAGCAGTAAGTATAATTATAATCTACTGGAATCTTCTGATTGTAATATTTAATAAATGATAAAATCAATACCTTTACAACCTGGTGCACACCACTACTCACGATCGACTACTACTAAGCATCGTTATCGCCTGAGATTATTGCTGCACCACAATTGCCAGTACATATTTCATTATTTATGGCAGTATTGTATAGACAGTTGGATTTAAAAGAGAGTTTATTATTAAGTAGCTTGTCTGCTGACAAGTTTGAGGCTTTGCATATCTCGTACTCCTCTATGGCGTCCATGTACGCTCCTTTTTTACAATTATGGAGCAATTTAAAATTAGTTGGGAAATCCGTATAGTTGTGATTGTATTGCATCAGGTGGTGAGCAAAATTAGATCTACTCTTCGAAATGTCCCTCTTCGGTAGGTGTTCTTTGAAACATCTGACCGACCGTCTGCCGGTCTGTCCTGTATAGAATCTGTCAAAGTCGGCACATGTAATTTTGTAAACACAGTTCACAGTTTTTCTCTTCATCAGGGATATGAATAGTTTGTCCCAGTTGAAAAACGTCCTACGTCGACTACACGTTTTTTCTTTTCAATGGAACCTGCAGACAACTAGGAAACCTACAGGATTATATGAATAGTATAAACAATAAGATTCATTTTACATTAGAACGCGAAGATAACAATAGCATACATTTTCTGGATCTCACAATCAGAAAGAATACAAAATTTATAGGAAACCTATCACCATAGACATCACCATCCATGCACATTCACACCACCCCTACTCTCAAAAAATTGCTACATTTAACGCGTTTGTATACAGAATGCTTGCAATACCCCTCGGGCAGGAAAACTGAATGGAAGAAATGAATATTATAAAAAGTGTAGCCAATGCTATTGGATATAATGGAGAACTCATAGATAGACTAATACGAAAACATACACATAACATAAGAAAATTTATAATAAATGCAAATTGGTTAACGCAACTAAGAGAGATAATAAGTTTATAACCACAGAGTACACTTAATGTGTGGTGAATGACACTTTAAATTCAAACACCTTTGACGAGGACATTATGCTGTACAGCACATTTCTGTGTATGGATTATTGTGAATCACTGCATATCTTTTCAACTGATATTACAGATAAAGCAACTATTACCTGTGTTGGAACTAACCTGAAATTCTAACTGATGGGGCAATGGATTCAAATTTTAACACAGATTTTTAGTTAATATGTAATCATTGTATAGGCCTAATATATATCCAGTTCATTGGCTTTTTCATATTAAATATTAAAACACTGCACTACATAGCAAAGATACCTAGAATTTTACAAAATAAAATTGTCTTCTAAAAAATAAGATTATAATAAAATGTATTATAATATTTTAGCTGTTTTGTAAATAAAACATCTGCTATTTTGAATTTGATTCAGAAACGCTGTCTACCACGCCATTATTTCATAAAAGTCTAATTTCTAAAACTGTTTGTTCTTTACTTGTTCACATCACTTCCTTCAGAATAAAATTTTATACAAATGTAGCTGAAAATTTCTGATGTTTACTGGAAGTTTAACAAGGTTATTGTATGCTAAACCTAACAAATTGTGTTTTGAAACTCAAATTGTTTATGTTTTCAGCAATTTTCCTGCAAAATACCAAAGATAGGGCTCTGGGATCCTTGCCTTTTAATGTACAGAACCACAAATTTTGCCCCAGAATTTGTGTTCCATGAATTTTCATATTGCATTATCACTTATTCAGAACAGAATGTGGATTAAATTATTATTTGGCCGTAACTCGAAAATATTGCATTATTGGACGTGTGTTTATATAACTTTTTTTGCTTATTTTTAGCTCTATAATCACCTGAGATATTTTCTTTCTTTTTGGAAACACTATATAAAAACTTGTGACATAAAAATCATATCACAAAATTGTGTTATAGGTTATCCGGTTTTCAACCAGATCTTCTCTAATTTATAAAATTTAGGTTCTACTTTAATGTAATTTATTGGAAGAGAAGTATGTTTCACTTTAAAATTTTGTTTATAGAGATTTTAGACTATGCTGTAAAAATTGGAATAGACCTTGAAACAGAAAAGCATTTGCTGCCAATTGCTCAAGATGGACTTATGTGTGCTTTGCCAGAAGGATGGAAGCCGTGGTAAGTATGTTTTGTAATATATTTGGTTTGTTGTTCAATTCAGTATGACTTGACAGATGGGTTGTGCTTAACCAGTTTTCTTTGGAGCTCAATTTTTTTCTTGACTACTTTTGACTGATAGGACGTTTAATCTTTCTGCACACATGAATAGGATAGCTGTACATACTGGGTTATAACTAATCCGAACCTTGTAATGAAAACTGAGATTAAGCAGCCAGAGACTTGTGTTTGGTGAAGACTATATCATCCATTGAAGTAATTGGTCTTTTGAGTAATTCAATTTCAAATCGACACAGCAATTTTACCTCACCATCTTGAGTTTTCATGAAATTTGGAACAGTGGTTGCCTCCATAAAGATACATAGAAATACCATTTTTTATTATGATACTTTGAACAGTTTTGAAATCATACACACACACACATATATATTTAATATTTATAATAACTTTACCTCAAGATGTTTTCCCCTTATTTGGAACACGTTTCGAGAAACTAATTGTTCCCATCCTCAGCCTTCTTAAGTTTGAATCTTGTGGAGGTATTTGTGTGTTGGTTGGTTGGTTGTTGTTATGGTCTCCTATTGTCTAACTCCACAAGATTCAAAATTGAGAAGGCTGAGGATGGGAACAGTAAGTTTCCGAAACATGTTTCAAATAAGGGGAAAAAATCTTGAGGTAAAGTTATTATAAATATTAAATCTATATATATATATATATATATATATATATATATATATATATTATGTTACAACACAAAAAGCCGCCCCATTACCAGGGAAAAAACTATGATGAATTAACTATATTAAACTAATGAAAATACAATGACTATGACAAGACAAATGACTATGACCCAACCCAAGTGATTGACCCAATAAAAGAAAGTAAAATGAGAAGGTATAAACTCAAATAATGAAGAAAAAGACACAAAGAAATAACAAATGTAAATGACAAGTATTAAAATCAAATAAAATAATCTCAATTAAAGCACACTAACCAGAGAAATAGATATTATATGTTATGAATAACTCTATAATGATAAGTAAATCAGAACATGAAATTTGTTAACATACTAACAATTGTGAATAAAACAATATAAAACCCAGAAGTGAGAGATAGGTAGGAAGTGAAAGTGATTAAGTGAGTAAAAGAAATCAATATTGGGGAATAACCACTAGTAACACTAAAGTACAGTAAAAAAGTGCAAAGTGCCAGTGTAACCCAAAATAAATAGAAAACCAACATATAGGTAAAGACACCAAAACCAGTGATTAACACTATAGTTTAAGGGTGAAAAATACCAAAAAATAAGAATAACCAGAATATTGTTATTAAGTGATAGTAGATTAGGAATACAGTGGTATTCAGGGTAAAAATCCCATAATGATTAAGAATGTTATTTTTACAATGGTTAAGTAGTAAAAAATATATAGTGTAACTCTACTTAATGCGTGTTGTTGTGTTGTGTGAATGTATGAGCACCTACCTGCTGTCCGATCTTGCGGTTTTCTTCCGACTAGGGCGTGTGGATTTTGGATTTGATTTCGCAAGTATGTAAACTCAAATATATGACAACAGCACACTAAATAAGTTATTTTAAAAGTGAAGAGTTTTGTGAAGTTGGTAGGCTCCGTAGTACAGCAATAAAAAAGTACAATATGGGGTAATAAAACGGTGTTTATTACTCCAATGACACACAAGAATGAAATATTTATATGGTCAAATATTCTTATAAACTAAACAATAAATAGATCTTGAATAATGTTTTCTAAATGGTTGATAATTTTAGAAGTTGAGCTCGTTATTTTGAAAGAGTTAATTTTACTGAAAATTTAATTAATTAATTTACTTTAATTTAATTTAATTAAAATGGCTTTAAAATTTGATTCAAATGAAATAAAAACTCTGAAGTTAATTGAATATATTCCCAAAATAAACTAGGCGTGACAATCTAGTTCACGTCCCTTTATTTACTAGTGACTTGACTCTCGTATACTGCAGTATGAGCAAATTATTTAATTCTTTGTTAAGATTTGTATAGCGCTTTCTGTTTTATCTACTTTTAATTCTTAACTAATGCTTATTAATTACTGATACTGGCTATACAGATTATCACACATGAATAATTCTTATTTAACTAGAGTCTTTGATTTGTGGCACCTGAATGATTTATGTTACAATGATTTTAATTAAAAAAGATAGAAAAATTGACGGTTGAAAAATAGATAACTTCATTTTGACTTTCCTGATACTGAAGTGGATCGTAGAGATGCTCCAGATGTCCCTCGCTGTCCTTGTCCAATCGGCTAGAGATAGTGATCTACTTGAGCGTCCTGGGTTTCGGCGTTGAGCTCGGAAATCAGCAACACTCTCCTCTCCTACTATTTGTTGAAGTTTTTACGTCTGCAGCTTTCTGCGAGAACTGCTTCATGTCCCTCGTCGATTCACGTTCCACGTCAGCGTGTGTGTGCGTCGTTTCGAGTGGTAGTTCTGCTCGTCAGCTGATTCACAATGGTTTAGACGGCCTCTCTGTCGTATTCTTGAAGTATTGTCTTGTAGTCTTGTAGATCTCTTGCGTGCTTATGACCACAGTTAGAGTAGTGCACAATAAGCTTATTTGTTGGTGTAGAAGAGTATCTTGACTGGATGCTGTAATTACGAGTCGTTACAGTTGATCTGTTTTATGATGATCGTAATTATGCGTGTTGACCACGTAGAGTCTTCACAAAACTATGGTTTTGAGACGATCGAAGATATACGTCTGTTCTTGTTGAATACTGGCAGTAGAGTGTTCGATCAGCCCCAAAACTCCGCGCTGGTTGGGATTTCTTCGAATGATTTGATTGGCTGACACACTCTCCCTACTACACAAAATTTGAATCACCTTAGTCCGTGAGAACGAAACTAGTTTCCCACAGATGGAGAATTTATATTATTATTAATATTCTTAACACAACGGAACTGAATTGTCGTTCCGGATTTCCTGGGGCACTTTTATGTTGCAATTATCTTGGTTGCAAACCAACTTGTAATAATTCGAAAATATACAATTTGTTGTAAATTCTTATAGTTATAACATATTAAAAGCTCTTTAATGTAGCTCAATTATTACAGAAGTTATTCACATAAAATTAATTAACTCTGTTATTATTTAATTATATTGCATAAAATTCGCACACCCCATTATTAATATTTCGGCAAACATTTTGGCTATAATGGATTTCGCCTGAATTTATTGGTTTCCGAAATATTAACAATTGAAAGTTTGGGTGTGGTCGTATGCGTTACACAGCGCGTTGATTATGTAACAACTGCGTGTGCATTTTTTACAATGCATTATTTTGATCACTATAACATATGAGTGGAGTTTTGACTATTAAAATTTATTTAAACATCATTATAGTATACTTTTAACATATAACTCCAAATTAATGATATTTGGTCCTGTTATAATAGTAAATGTTAAAGGAAGAATAAACTAAATAATATGAGTGCAAAATAAATAAAACATCCTATGTTAATAAAAATGTTCAAAGGGATGATTAGCAAGATAAAATAAATGGTGTTATAATGTTATTCACCAAGATAGTTATTTGTTCAATTAAGTTTATAAGAAGGAATATGGCTGAAAAAAGTAAACAGACCATAAACCTAAGTTTTGTGTTATGTTTTATAAGTAATATTAAATGATAAACAAGTTATAAGAAATGGCAATAGATACGAGTAAGGAGATAACATTTTACAAACCTATTAATAATCTTTAGAGTAAAGACAGAAAAAGAAATAAGAGAATAACAGACAAGCAATGATTTTAGTAAAGTAATAAGAACATACAATTATTGTAAAACAGCCCAAATTAATTCAAAATGTAAACAAGTCATAAGTGACACCAAGCAAAACATATGTAAATGAAAAATAATCTTTTTATTTACATTAAGATGTCAGAGTTAGATTAAAAACATAAAATAAGAAAGAAATGTAATAACATAATATTAACATTATTGTCAAAACTTTAATACATGAACAAACCCAGCTTTGTGGGATGTCAAAATGATCTTTGAAAGAAAATATAAACAGTTGTGATAATATCTAATACATAGATAAGAAGACAGAAGAATAATAGCCATCAGAAGATATTTATTCATTTTGAATTAAAAATCAAATATTATAACAATAGACATAAATATGATCAGCCAATGAGAGTACAGACAGTTGCCATAACAACGGAACGTTATTTAATATAAGTCTGTTATAAAACAGTTAGTTCATTATTGGCACTCAAGACATACAGAAGCCAAACCATATTCGACTCAATTTTAAATTAAAATAATCAAAAATAAGTCAAAATTTAATAAAATGAGGATGCAAGAAGTCTGATGAAGAATTAGTCAAACCAACTAATTCAATAGACCAGATTTTCATATTCTAAATTAATTATTTAATCCACATTATTCGAAAAAGAAGCCAGACATAATCCAAATTATAAATGATGGAAGATTGATGATCGTATGGACCCAACCTAACTCAGAACTGAGTGACTCTTCACCCGAATTCAACAGATTTGTTAAGTATATCTGAAATACCCGAATTTATGGAATAAATTCTAATTAACTTTTCTCACAACACAAATAACTCTCACTCCGAACTGATAACTAAATTTCTTTCAAGGATTAATTGAGAATAAAAACTAAACTTGTATATAAACAGAAAATAACCTGTGTACAAATTACGAGATATTCTTATACAAGATATTCTTAACACACACTTTTTAACACTTAAAAAACGAATTGTAATTAACTCTAATAGTATATAAGTACCATTGATGTAAGGTAGTGTACTTTATTATCATCTTATTAGTATTTTTTCGTAATCTAAAGAACTCCACGATTGAACGAACTATAGAAAATAAACATTGCCGACAGCCATGTCGATTTAGAATCGTTTCAATCATCTTAGCCAACCTGAGAAAATTGTCTATTTATTGCCGCAGTAACTTTATTTAATAACAGTATATAATTTTGTATTTAAATGAATAACTATTAACTATTTCATATTAATAAACTAGTACTGAGTAGTAATAACCGTCCATTATTTCATTATAAATTGCATTATAAAGTTTGTGTACTTTAGCGACGAGCGAAATTGTCTGCCAGCGTTAGATGTCGGCAGCACGATGAACTACTAGCGAGATTCATATGCCCGCCAATTGCGAGGGTAATTTGAATTAGTCAACACCGTCTAGAACAACCGCGCAATTTCACAATTTTTAATTGTTTTCAAAAACAATTTGGCGCCACCCGGGAATTAAATTTACTCATTAAAGGACAGGTAAGGTTTACACTCGCGAGATATTGGTACTGGTAATTCGTGAGTTCGCGACGGACATCGTCAGTGTGGAAAGTTAAAAAAAGTAAGTAAACATAAAGTAACGACTACAACGTGTGGGGCTAACACACATAACACCCGATAAACATACACTTAAAGAGTACATACAACACGACTATATATATATATATATATATATATATATATTGTAACGAAACAAAATGTTACAAAAAGAATAGTAAATAATAGTGAAGTCCGAACGAGAGAGGAAACAAGAAATAATAATTGATAGCAAATTAAAGGAAACCTACATAGTTGGTTTGACTTATTTAATATTATCAAGAAACCCAGAAATAACCCAGTAGAATAGGGCAGTAAACAAATCAAAATTAAATAAATAAACCTAGTAGGCCTAAATAATCAAATTACCCTGAAACACAACTAAACCCAATAAAGAGTACCTACCCATATAAATAAAATTGTATTAATTAAAATTGTATATGCCTATAATAAGGATAGAAAAGGGACACAAACCTTTACAGTGATGAGTGTTATAATAAGAAATGGCGACACAGACTACCGTTAAACAGTGTTAATTATTTTTTATGGAAAGTGTTTTATTGTTATTATTAGACAGAATTTTAGTTTATGATACAGACAATAGTTTAGCAGTATAAGTAAACTAAAACTGTCAAAAACAATTATTATTATTAAGAGTTTTGTTGTATGTTATAAGATTTTATGTCACCAGTTAATTTATGTAAATATATTTATCTCAGGTAGTCAAGGTAGAAATTACAATCAACCATAACAAATTGTTCCACCATATATCATAGAAATTCAAATTAATAAGGTTTTACAGTTATAAACTGAGGCATGTTTAGTATCAAATTGTTTATAATTATCTAATTAATCATCATGTAAACATTGCATGTATCGTTAGAGTATAGTAATAAAATTATATATTAAAAGTAATTTATAAAATGTAAAGTAGGTAAGGGGTATTGATCACATAACACTTAACCTGTACATAAATGGCCAATCAAAATTTAAGAAGTTTGTATGAGTTCGGTGACTAAAAAAGAAGAAATAACACTTAATTGTTAATTGTGATGGAGAACAGTTTAATAGTGCGTGTCGAGATGTTATTAAAATAAAAAATATAAAATTGCTAACTCGTTCGTGAAAGAAGATCTGAATGACCACAATTGAAGATAAATAATTCCTCCACTACAATCATTTCATGAACCAGTAATACACACAATCAAGAAATTATCCAGAATAAACCAGAAAACGTTCAGCAATATCGCCTAGATGTGTAAAGTATAATTTGACAATATTTTTATCCAACAAGGAACAACCACTAGACAATATACCAATTTACACTAACACTAATCACTAGTAAACATTTTAAAGTGAAAACCAATTCCATATCTGAACGAAACAGTGATTACAAGGAAAACATTTATTTGTACACATTCTAATAAACTTCATTATTCTGTGAGACGGACAATGGCAGCCATGATGTTGACATCACTCTAACCTACAGGCCTTTTACGAAGCATTGAATCTCATCAAACTTTGTATGTTATTTAATATATAATTTTTGTAATATTTTTTAGATTATAAGTAATAGATGATGTGTAAAGGTACTCTATATTGTTAATTGTCATGTAAAGGAACTTTTCGTAGCAGCCACAAGAATTCCCACGAAATATATTAACATTATTTAATTATTAAATCCTGAGATAAATATCGATTGTGACAACCGTATGTATCGAATGGAATTTTCCAATAATTTGAACTTATATTACAGAGATTAAACCATTATGTTAATAAATCATATCCATGCGTTATTATTTCATGGACATAATATATTATCAGCATTTGTTTTATAATTAACAAGGATAAGAAGACTTCGGGGAGTCATTGGAAGTACGCAGACTGCAAAACCAAGATTAACCTCAAATAATAGGTTAAAGCCTAATATCGAAGGTGACTTGAGAATTGTTTGGGATGACTCGACCGCTATTTTTTGAATTGATTTTGGAGTTCTAACTACTGAACTGGAATAATTATAATTCTGATTCCGAAACCAAGGCAGAATAATTCAATTCTTTTACTTATATATTTAAATCACATTCGAAAACACACAACATAAATATTCCACGATCAACTGATACACTATTTACAACTATTTAGTACGAATTAACATATACAAGGAATAACACGGGCAAATTATAATACCATTAAGATACTATGGGTACATGTTCGGTAATATATATATATATATATATATATATTATAGAACGATACTCTTAAACACTTACTTTTGCACATATGCTATTACTCATTTGTGCGCACTTACCCACGTCTCGAAGGTATACTCTTCTTCTGCAGTATTTACCTTGATGTTTCCCAGCTAGGTCGCAGGCTTTGGTAGTTAATTGAGGGTGGATAAGCACGTGAATATCGCAATACAAGTAAAGATTACAGAGGATTTAGCACTGGTTGTGAAATTAGTACGACTTTGTTAATAATATTATATTAATTTTGTTTATTAATTAAAAAATGCAAATTGTCATGTTATTAATTAGTGTGTGGGTTAACTAATATTGACCCTTATATTCACTTATACGAATATCGTATAATTATAACGTGGTAAAATCTTATCTCTTACTGTCTAAGACACATTATACACAAATAAGACATATATGACCTGCAATATTTACACAGACATATAATACATAACACATATATTATTATAATGCGTGATTGACACGTACGAAATTGAATATTAATCTTGTCTTAGCAATTTTTTTTTTAATGTGTACCACTTAGTTAAAAAATTAAATAATTAAACATTTATAAAAATTCTAATAGATACCATTCTATTACTTTAATTAACAATACTACTAATGTCTCAATTAATTTAAAAAACTACAATTAAAGTAACTTTCATACGTGATTTTACGTTACAGTTACTTGATTTTAATTATAAAAATATCAGTATGGAGAACCATACATGACTTCCATATTCTAAGATTTATATTTAAAATCATTTTCAAAATGAAATATTACCATAGAAACTACTTCTTTCTACTTACTGCTTCAGCCTTAACCACAGTACTGTGGTCACTAACGTATACCACCTCACGTTATCGCACTTGATTTTCACTGATGATGGAAGTCAATGGCATTGCCGAAACGTCTGGTTTTGTAGAAAACATTGGACTACGGCCAAATATCCTGGGAAGGAATTTTAACAAAAACTACTTCTTTGTTGCCGATAACGTTGTACACATATATAAATCAGTGGCGAAGTTACATGGAGGCAATTGAGGCAATGCCTACCCTAAAAAATTCTGTAGAATAAAAATTATAAATACGTATGAACTACATAACGTAAAGATTATACATTGTTACTGCGACTGTCAAATTTATTAAACCGAAACGTGCTTTATTGAGCGACCGCTAGATGGTGACAGGTGAGATTCGGCATAGCTCGTTTAAAGTGAATGAGGCAACCTGAACTTGCCTCAGCGTTTTTTGTATACATCGTATGTAAGCAATGTAGCGGTGAGATAGGGAAGTGAAGGGAGGGGCGATTGTCCCGCGCTGTACACATAGAGCGTTGAGGCATGCCTCACTTCTGTGGTCCAAACAGTTAACTGAAAGCGCTGTGTTGTTTCTAAGTGTGTTTATTTTATGCGGTTATTAAAAGTGTCACTGTTATTCCGCTGAACTAACAGATGATCAAGATTGTTATTTGAATTATTTGTAACATTAAACACATATATAGAAACTAATCAAGTTTAAAAATTTGAAGTTCAATCAGTTGTATTATTGTGTATGACTAATACAAGGATTGTTCAGTAGAAACACGTATAGAGCTGTAAAGCATTTTTCATTCAACGATTTTAAAAGAAGTCTCCAATAACATTAAGACATGAGTTCCACTGTTGCGCTAACCTGTAGATTCCCTGCTAGTAAAATTCTTACAGCTGTTTGTGGAACCATTCGGTTACAGCAAACTCTACCTCAGCGTCCGATTTGAACCACCGTCCTTTTAGTGATTCCTTAAAAAAAATTTAAGATAAGATTTTTGCCTACCCATTCATTAACTACTAGCTTCGCCACTGATATATATAAAAAATATGCATAAAATTAATGGCTTGTATAAGTTAATGATTGATCTCCATTAAGTAGTGCTCAAGTTTCCAAAGTTTTAATATTATGATGTGCGTAATTAAAACATCAGAGCAGGTATAGTGTGTATGAGGGTACACCGTGGACAAAAATTTTCAACATTTCCTATTGAGCGTTGCTTAGAGTAAAGCTGCGAATCTACAGTGTACGTTTCACAGAACAAACACGCGAAAAAGAAGGAGCACTCCGAAGTCACTCATGGACCCTCAGCATCTTGCAGAGGGTTCATTTCCTAAAGACGAAAACTCTGTCTATGAATCGTTCCTCTGTAAACACGTGCAGTTACACTGCCCAGCGATCCACAGGAAGCAAATCGCTATCCACGCTGGACACTTTTTCGGCTTGCACGCGTTATGTTGGTATGGGTTTTCGGCACTTACCATTTAAAAAGCGTGCAAATGTAAGAAAATAAACATGAGTGAGGCCAGAAATAACGCGAATTTTGTGTGTGTGTGTGTGTGTGTGTGTGTGTGTGTGTGTCTTCCCTGCCGTTTTATTGCGGTAGTCATAATAATAAAATGGAAACGTAAACATTACATAACTGAGATATGCTTGCCTGCCACGAATGATATTGATGTTTGTAACAAAATTTTCTGTTTGTACATTTTGAGTATAAATTAATCCATTATACTATTAACTCATACGTGATTTACATTAAAATGAAAAATTATAATTTTATTGCCTGGCAACAAAATTATTTTATTTTTAACAATTACCATTGTTTGAAAAAGTTTAAATGAATTTTCAAGTACTTTACTGTTGTTAAAACGTAAAAGGTTGCAGGTAAACTACTCCTTCTCCTTAACCGATCTTCACCAAAATCGAAAGTCCTTGAGATCTCTACAATTCAGGGACATATGCAAAAAATTATTTGATTCTGTTTGAATTTGCGGCTACTGTCGTTTGCCATAGAAAATTACCCTTGATA
This sequence comes from Magicicada septendecula, assembly GCA_034769895.1. NCBI lineage: Eukaryota > Metazoa > Arthropoda > Insecta > Hemiptera > Cicadidae > Magicicada > Magicicada septendecula. Next base: position 528,559,849 of record CM068368.1, read on the forward strand.
AAAAAACGTTGCGGTAAACTACCCCTTCTCCCTAACCGATCTTCACCAAAAACAATAGGTCTTGAGTACTCTACAAATCAGGGCTGTATGCAAAAAATTATTTGATTCTGTTTGAATTTGCGGCTGTTATCGTTTGCCATAGAAAATACCCTTGTTAAAAAAACGTTATAGGTAAACTACCCCTTTCCCTTAACCGATCTTCACCAAAAACAATAGGTCTTGAGAACTCTACAATTTAGTGGTGTATGCAAATAATCTTTTGATTCTGTTTGAATTTGCGGCTGTTATCGTTTGCCTTAGTAAATACCCTTGTTAAAACATAAAACGTTGCAGGTAAACTACCCCTTTCCCTTAACCGATCTTCACCAAAATCAATAGGTCTTGAGAACTCCATAATTCAGGGCTGTATGCGAAACATTATTTGATTCTGTTTGAATTTGCGGCTGTTATCGTTTGCCAAAAAAAAAATTACCCTTGTTAAAATAAAACCGTTGCTGGTAAACTACCCCTTTCCCTCAACCGATCTTCACCAAATACAATAGGTAGTGAGTACTCTACAAATCAGGGCTGTATGCAAAAAATTATTTGATTCTGTTTGAATTTGCGGCAGTTATCGTTTGCCATAGAAAAAAAATCTACACAGACACACAGACAGACACACACACAGACACTTTTCGAAAAACGACTTATTTCATGTTTTGAGTGTAGTACAATCAGAATCTGCAATAATCTCGAACACCATTTTTTTTTGCCATCACCATACTTCCATTTCCTTAAGGAATATGGAAGTAATAAAATATAAAAATATAATAAAATATGGTTTCTATAATTACCATTTATTTATGAGATTAATAAGTTTTATATTCTTTGTTATAAATTCTTATTCTCTGAACTTTTATTAATTATTAATATGTAAATAAAATATAATAAAGTTTATGTAAACTTGTATATGGAATCTAGAGCCTTCTTTTGATAGACATCAGGGTCATTTATAAGATTAAATAAATGTCTGACTTCACCTGCATATTTCTGCAACCATTTAACTGTGTTGTTACTGTCATCTGGACTCTCGAGTTTTGGATCCTCTTCCGGTATCACCTTCTCTGTCTCTGCGTCGTTTGGAATTACTCTCTCCGTCTAATGGATGCTGAGTTCTGACGTGGACCTCTGGTCGTGATGATGTACAGCTGGATGTAGCTGCGTGTGGCTGTCCCTGCGTCCTCTAGTATATTGTTCTGGTTCCTCTCCTCTCCTCGTCTTTTCCCTAGTGGATGTCTCGAAGTTCTACGTGGACTTCTTGAAGTTCATCGACGACGTTTCGACTCCTCGTAGTTTACGATATTATAGTCTTTTAAATAAATCGTGTATATCACTATTACTTTCACCGACGTACTGCCGGTTCCATTGCTCTTCAATTTACGTAATACGGTTTAAAACATTACTTAACTTTGTAAAATTTATGGTTGCGAGATGCGTGGATTTCACTTTCACGTACTGTCTGTTAATGATCTGAGGAAGCGTGTGTCGATCGCTGGGGTTTTATACTCCTTCCGGCGTTCAATTCCTGTTGAAAACTGTTCGGACAAAGTTGAACAAGTCAGCGCGTTGATTTATTAACTAATTACTACCTACGCATCTGTACGGTAGCGCGATAATTTCACTTTCTAGGTTGGCTAATCTGCTTACTGCTTTGGTCCAATTTTGCGTGTTAGAACTTTGTACAGTGTGTGTCAGTCACTTGCGGCGGTCGGTTCGCCAACCTTTTTACTTCATATTTTCTTGTCGACATTTAATGTAGGCTTTAGGCCGGCATATTCTTACTTATGGCCAACTAGGCCCGCTATCAATGTAATTCAAATTCTTTAATACTTTTTTGCAACATGCATTATTAGCCAACCTGATTTCAATAAATTAAAACATGTAATGTAACTTGAGAAAATGCATTAAAATCAATTCAATACAGTCCACATTTTATCATTTTTCATTCCCACTGAACCAATGCATGCATTACTGCCTATTTTTTACAAACGTTGTTGGTACACGCCGACAGGATTACTCACTTCACAAAACATTTTTTAGCCCACTTGGGCCTGATATTCAACATTTTTTGGTCACTCCGGACCTGGATTTTCCATCTAATATTTTCTACCACTATTTCTGGCCATCACGGGCGAATTAGCACGTCAGCTGATACGACCGTAGCGTGATTGTCATCGGCATTTCGCTCATCATCTTGCAGCCTTCTGACAACATCTTAGCAAGTGCCTGCTAGCTACAGTGCTTTACACAAGGCGGTCATCTCTACTAGCTGTTTGCCATCTTCACCAAGGAGCCGACGCTGCAGGACATCGCCAACAAGGTATCATCAACAACAGTGTATTAAGGTGTGCACAATGTCTGAAGAAGGCCTCAAAGTGCTGACCAAAAAGAGAGGCGGCTTAAGGTCCGCAATAGTGGATACAATCTGCAGTAAATTCGTTTGATGTAACTTTAAATACAAAACATTTTCCAAACTGTAAGGCTGGACAGTCTCAAAAGCTTGGCCTCGAAATACGAGACGAGGTGCAGTCTGAAATAGAACTCATTAGTAAGGACACGAGCGTTGCTCAAGCAGACCGAGTTGAGGTCGAAGAAATGTTATATTCAACTGAAGCAAACATTTTGCAATTACTTGACACATTTAATACTCAGACTGTACCTCCCGTATTATCGACGCACATGCAATTAAAACCAATAAGTTTGCCCTGCTTCTCAGGCAACATATTGGAATGGCAACATTTTTACTCAATTTTTACCGATTTAGTGCATTCAAGATCCGATTTAACACCAGTGCAAAAATTACATTATTTACATTCGTCTTTGAAGTGTGAACCTTTAGATTTAATCAAGTCATTACCTATCTGTAAAGAAAATTATACAATAGCGTTGAGTTTGCTGTCCGAAAGGTATAACAACCCATTCATACTAGCTAAATACTATGTGCAAAACCTACTTCAGGTCAAGTCGACAATAAGGGACCCTGTCCAAAGTTTGGCAGAGTTCACTAACACAATAACGTCTTCCGTTAATTCACTGGCAGCAATGAAGCTGTCAGTGAATTCATTTGAATTTATCACTATACAGTTACTATCCACTAAACTCGACCCTATTACTTTCAAACTTTGGAAGGAGTCAATAGACCCTGACAAACTACCTAGCTTTCAAGACTTCACGCATTTTTTAAACTTACGTAGACAGCTGTTAGAAAATACAATGCCTATTGAACCCGGACAGCAACTCAACCAACTTAATGTAAGACCTAACAATAAATATGAGAAATGTAACTCAAGAAATACTGCTGGCAGCACTACATTTAAGAGCTATCACGCAGCGGCAAATCATTATTCATGCGTGTGTTGTAAATCCAACCACCCACTTTACATATGTAATAAATTTCGTATATTAAGTACCGCTGAGCGGGGACAATTTGTTTCAAATCATAAATGTTGTAGCAATTGCCTTAGATCAGGTCATCTTATAGCTAGCTGTAAGAGTAAACAGGTGTGTAAAATCTGTTCAAAACGACACCACACATTGTTGCACGCAAATTATGTGCCGAACTCAACAGCTGCCAGCAGCAATTATTGCTCGTTTAAATTACAGTGCAAGAATAATGTTCTTTTATCCACAGCAGTTGTATCTGTCGTTGACCAGGCTGGCAACAGACATAGGGCTAGAGTGCTCCTAGACGCCGGTTCACAGATAAATTTCTGTACAAAATCATTTGCAAAGAAGTTACAGCTCAAATTAACTAAATCTAATATACCAATCATAGGAATAAACAATACAGCGTGTTACGCAACTGATATTGCTTCTATACGTATTATTTCTCGCTATCAGAGATATAGTTTCGAGGCGAAATGTGCCGTCTTATCTACGTTAACTCACAATCTGCCTTCAAACTCGTTTGATATCAACTAGTTCCGCATTCCAAACAAAATCTTCCTGGCTGACCCCGATTTTAATATATCGTCGCAAATCGACATACTATTAGGGGCACAATTTTATCTGGACTTGATCTTAACCAATAAATACACACGCGGCCCCAATTTTCCCATCATTCAGGAAACAAAACTGGGCTACATTTTGGCTGGCAACCTGCCCAAGCACTGCCGCAACGAGGGTCCTGCTGTTTCGTTCCTAGCAAGGAACAACGACAGTCAAATTCTGCAATCTCTCGAAAGATTTTGGGAAGCAGAAACGATCCCTGACAATACCCCTGATAACGAGTCAGCCTGTGAAGAGCATTTTGTGCGCTCTACCCAGCGCAACCACGAGGGTAGATTTGTGGTTTCACTTCCATTTAAGTCTGATAATCCCCACTTGGGGGAATCTTACACGAGTGCTGAATCAAGATTCTTAAGCTTAGAGCGTCGATTTAGGCGAGATGCTAAGCTCGCTCGCGACTACGCGGACGTTATCAAAGAATATAAGGATCTTGGGCACATGACACTCATTGATGATGGCGCTATCAACTCAGTAGCGTCAAATACTTACTATATATACTTATATATACTCATATACTTACTCTGGCTTTGCAAGCTTGGTTGGGATGAACCGATCTCCGGTCAGTCACGTTCGGATTGGCATTCTTTGTGTGACAAATTGGGTCTGATTGGCAAAATTGTGGTCCCGCGATCTATTCGTTGCAAGCGTGAGGCAGCTACAGTTCAATTGCATGGTTTTTCGGATGCTTCTGAAAGGGGGTTTGGCTGTTGTATGTATGTCAGAGTCATTTATCAAGATTCTACTGCCTCCTGTCACCTCTTGTGTTCCAAATCTCGCGTGGCTCCCCTACGACAGGTGTCATTACCTCGCATCGAACTCTGCGCTTGCTTGTTATTATCGCGACTCGTATCTAAGGTTATTCCTGCTCTTTATCCGTTTATTGATAATGTACATTTGTATTCTGACTCTATGGTGGCTCTTTACTGGATTCATGCGCAGTCTACGCGGTAGAAAACATACGTCGCTAATCGGGTTGCTGAAATTCAGCGTCGTACGCAAACTTATACTTGGCATCACATTGATTCACGACACAATCCTGCTGATATTATATCTAGGGGGTGTCTCCCTGATGTTTTGCGCGATTGCTCGCTTTGGTGGCACGGTCCTAGCTGTCTGTCTCAATCGTCAGAGTCTGATTCCTTCCCATCCTTCGTACCGGCCACTCCGTCGTCTTCTGAAGTCACCGCGGAAGAGAAACATACACATAACCTTTCTCTAATGTCTACCCTGGCTGTCGACCTCTCTTTGGACTTTTCCTCGTTGCATCGTCTAACGCGCGTATACACTTACTGTTTTCGGTTCATCAGAAATATTAGACACTCAAGTGCTGACAAACTTACGGGTGATCTTACCCCTGTAGAAATTCAGCAGTCTCTCAACTTCTTCATAAAACAATCTCAGTCGATCCACTTCGCAGCCGAAATTAATTGTCTTCGAAACAGATCTTCTGTTTCCGTTAGGAGTAAGTTGGCTTCTCTCGACCCGTTTCTTGACGACTCTGGAGTGATACGCGTGGGCGGACGATTGCAGCATTCCCAATTACCCTACGACTCTAAACATCCTATTGTATTACCCCCATCGACGCATATTACACGCCTTATCATTGAACGTGAACACATTCGTTTACTTCACGCTGGTGCTCAACTCGTGCATCATTCACTGCGTCAACGTTGGTGGATTGTGAATGCCAGGTTAGTCATTCGTTCCATTATTCGAAAATGTGTGAGGTGTATCAGGTTTAGTGCCAAACAGCAGGTACAGAGGCTTGGTATTTTACCATCCCCTAGAGTCACTCCTTCTAGGCCGTTTCTATTTTGCGTGGTTGATTATGGTGGTCCCTTCATGATTCGTCATGGCGGGCAGAAGTCTAGAGCTCTTTCTAAGGCATATGTATCTTTGTTTATTTGCTTAGCGACTAGGGCTATTCACATAGAATTGGTTTCCGACCTTACGGCCAGTGCGTTTATAGCCGCATTACGTCATTTCATGGCCCGTAGGGGCATACCCAGTCAACTGTACTCCGACAATGGCACAAACTTCAGGAAGGCCCGCACTATCTTACATGATATTTACAACTTTAGCACAATAAGGATGCCATCTCATCGATCAAGTCATTCACGCCCTCCTCACCTCATTTCGGTGGCCTTTGGGAGAGCGGCATAAAGAGTTTGAAATTTCATCTGCGCCGCGTGGTAGGCAAATCTATACTCAACTTCGAAGAGTTCACGACCGTTTTGTCTCAGATAGAGGCATGTCTGAACTCTCGACCTTTATTTGCTATCTCTTTAGATGTTAACGACCCGGTGCCACTTACACCTGGCCATTTTTTGATTTGCGCACCCTTAACGGCGATACCGGACCCAGACCTTTCTCACGTTCCTGTTTCTCGTCTTGGGCATTGGCAACTTCTTCAGAGGTTTGTCCAAGGCATATGGAAGGCATGGTCTCACGATTATTTGCACCAGTTGCAGCAGCGTCACAAGTGGAAGTTTGCCAAGGATAATGTTTCCATTGGTGACTTAGTTTTGCTTATTGAGGATAATTTACCTCCATTAGCCTGGAAATTTGGCATAATTATCGCCACATTTCCCGGCCCAGATAACTTGGATTGTGTCGTGGACATTCGCACGCCTACGGGTGTTTTGCAGAGACCAATACATAAGTTATGTCTGTTGCCAGCGCGAGACAAGATTTGACAGAATTATGATTACTTAGCACAATGCTATTTTATTTAGCCACTGGCTTATTACTTATTACGACCATTTGGTCAACCTAATGAATTATCACAATATTTTCTTATCAATTTTGCGCCATTGCACGCTTCTATAATTATCACAGTTTTTGGTGGTATATTAATATTTTGTATTTGTATGTTAATTTTGTGTGGCATACTATGTCTTACACATTTACATTTGATGTTTTGGGGTATATTTCATGTTTTTGGTGGTCTCATTTTATAAAATGTTATATAATATTTGCATGTCTTGCAGCTGAGCAATCATGCATTCATTTCTTTATACTGTTGCTAATAAATGTGTGTATTATTCTGTGAATGTCTTTAAATTGTTAAATTGTTTCGGTAATCACAGTATTGTATCTGTTATTTGACATTGCAATTATTCATATTGTAATTATCTAAATTATTGTTATTGTATTCACATAACTTGCGTTTCTGTAAAAACTATTTTTTGCGTCTGCCACATGTAACTGCCACGTCTAGATTTATTTTATATTGTATTCATTTTGCGAGTAAGCATGCACAATTATTTTTACTTAAATTATGACATACATGTCATATTTGGGCTTGCATTCAGTCAGCATCTAGCTTGTTCATACATTATTACATATTGTAAGTTCCTGAAACTTCAGGAACAGCATGACTAGGTCAATACATGCCGCCCTGCTGAATATATGCTTGAACATGTAATTGCAACATGTTCAATAACAATTTTGTTCATGTAATTAATTCTATGTACAGGTCCACGGGCCTCAACTAATTTTACAGTAACCATCTATGACATGCATAGGGTTACAAACTATCGGTCCATCATGTGATGAGCTTCCAATCATGCATTAAACATTGTACAACTGTGTATCTTTTCATGTTTTGTAATGTTATATACTGTGCACATACACTATGTGATGGTAATATTTCTCAAACCAGACTTTTATATTCATGTCTGAAAACAGCTGTTCGCCAACCTTGGCTTACAAACGCCTATCTCTAGGCTTATCTTATGCATGCTTATCTCTAAGCTAGTAACGGACTGCCGTTATCTAATCTCATAACTCAAGGTTCAACTTAGCCTTGAATCTAACTCTTATTATTAAGAAAACTGTATCCTTTTAAATTAAGTTGTAAGATGTATCATAATTTATTAAAAAATGTTAAAAAATCATTTGATTTTGACGGGCAGCTTATGTACGGTAGCACGATAATTTCGCTTTCTAGGTTGGCTAATCTGCTTACTGCTTTGGTCCAATTTTGCGTGTTAGAACTTTGTACAGTGTGTGTGTCAGTCGCTTGCGGCGGTCGGTTCGCCGACCTTTTTACTTCATATTTTCTTGTCGACATTTAATGTAGGCTTTAGGCCAGCATATTCTTACTTATGGCCAACTAGGCCCGCTATCAATTTAATTCAAATTCTTTAATACTTTTTTGCAACATGCATTATTAGCCAACCTGATTTCAATAAATTAAAACATGTAATGTAACTTGAGAAAATGCATTAAAATCAATTCAATACAGTCCACATTTTGTCATTTTTCATTTCCACTGAACCAATGCATGCATTACTGCCTATTTTGTACAAACGTTGTTGGTACACGCCGACAGGATTACTCACTTCACAAAACATTTTTTAGCCCACTTGGGCCTGATATTCAACAGCGTCTTTCTATGAAGCGCACACTTTTTTATAAATATTATTTGACAAATCGTTAGGTACATTATTAAACTTAACCTATGCAAATTATGAACATTAAGGTGTGTAAACTATGGAAGTTATGTCAAAATTTCACATGGTAGCTGAACGGTTCCCACGATCAAATACCTCTTAGTGTCTAATTGTAGCGCCAGGCGCAAGCTTTTTAACTACATATGTCTCTGATTCGTGTAACTTCTGATTTTGTTCAGCACTTAAAAACCTGTGTAAAATTTTCCACACTCGTATGCATAATTCAACTTGTTCTTCATTTACACACTAACACACACACACACACACACACACACACACAAACTGATACACACGCGGTTGCCTGTCGCTATGACGTCACCGCTTGCCAGTCAGGGCGTGTTTCTTCTCCCTTCGCTGCGTTTAAAACCAACTAAGCTTGCAATTCCATATGCATGTTCACTTACAATTATTTCCTTATTTAAAATTAATTAATACGTTTGTTTCTTTTATTTATGTCTTATACCTAACGCTTAATTATTACATTATTTACATCTTTTACACGACTCATACGTGCGTTCGTATGTTCTCATACCGCAGTCAGGGGTTAATACGGAGACTTATGCTAAACGTATCGTTGCATAAATTCCCCTGCTGGGTAAAATAAAATTTGAATTTTATTCAAATTTTATTTCATTGCTCAGAAATTCAGAAAGTATTCATTTTTTTATTATTAAACTCACACTTAGTGGTTATAAGGGTTCTTAAATTTTTTTCACTCTTTCCCAGGGTGGATTACGTCCCTCCCATGGATTTATAAGTTGACTTTGGTTTTATTTATTTTTTTTATTATCCATAGAATTTACGGAATGCTGATGCATGGTATTTTCCAATAATCTTTCTTCTTGTCGGATCGTAGACGATAAAGGTGTGTCGTCCTTTCCTTCTTTATAATAAGTAGGGTCTGAAACCCCTCTTTCAATTTTTATGCCTCATAAATTTTTTTTTTTTTTTTTTTTGAAAGAGGGGCCATTAGTTATTTAGAACTAGGCGGAAGGCCTAGAGAAGCAAAAAAATGCGCTGGGTCCAGTGAGACGGGACTTGCAAATGAAACTCTGCTTTAAGACAACAATAGCAAGTTTTATTAGAATCATTTTTCTTCGTACAATTAATTCCCCAGTATATATATATGCGCCTTCAAATAATCAAGGTTAATCTTACCTAATCAGAATAATAAATCAAATTCATTAATAGGATTCAATAGTATGCATGAGTACATATCTGCATCTTCATACAATTAAGTCATGATTACAAGTGTTTTCACCTTCATAAGAATAGCTCAAAATCGTTATTATAATTCAATACTATACATATGCATCTCCAAATAATTGACGTTAATATCACTGAGCAGCATACATGTATTTCTAAATAATTTAAGAACGGCGCATAGCATCGACCCTCCCAGTAAGCAACATAAACTATGAACATGATATATATATATATATATAAAACAGAACTTATAAATAATTTAATAATCTCGTAAATGCATGACACACAACATATAATTGACATAGATACACATAGGAAACATATATATATATATATATATATATATATACATATAAATACCCACACACACATGTTCACCTGGTTGACAGCATATATATATATTGTCATCGTACCACCCTCAAACTACCTTAATCAAATCAAGTACCCGGCCAGCTTTAAAGCTTCTCAATTAACAAACCCAAAAACAAATAAGTCATAAAATACCAGAGTAGAAACACCCCCAAAAAAATTCTAAGTATATGAAAGGCCAAAGTCAAATTGGCAAAATAGTCAGAACTGCTCTTAAGTACCAAGTATAAACGTGAAATATCAATTTTGTGCCCCAAATAATAATAAATGTGCCATCACGAGGTCAACATGGCTGCACGGTTGCATAAAATACATATTCTCATTTCTTTTATATTCTTACAAAAAGACAGAATTTCAAGCAAAATCAGTGGAACGTAACCACCCAAAAATAACTTAGAACTGGTATTGATTTGTTTTTACATTTCATTAACATTTACCAGTGAAGTATTATGAAATATCAAAAAGAAACTTAACAATTCATGTACTGGCTATGGCAAAAGTTTAGTGATTACAAAATTATTTAAACATTTAAAATGAAATTTCCTAAAAGCAGAATCTATGGATTTAATTTGATAAAACATACTTGAGGTGTTCATAAAGAACCCACTTGACCTCAGGCACGGCCATGCGCCCGGACTAGATCCAACAAACTATGACATGTTATGGACCTGTGGATAACGGCACCAACAGGTAACTTCCATAGGTTAAAGCACCTCCCCAAACCTTTAAACTAATAACCAAAATCAAATACCCAAATAAATGAATATATATAACGACCAAGAAATTCCCCTACAAGGTACCGAGGCACCCGTGCATGCATACTTAACGCTAATACAACTTAGTAACAGTCAGTGCCACCCACATTTACAATAAAAAAAATCTAACATCAAAACGGGTGATGCATGACCCTGGCTGAGTTTACAAATTTTCTGGGGCGTAAGCATTTGTAAAATGAACCGGACAATATTTAACCCAAATGTCCCGCTGTACTTGTGCACAACAAAGTTTTTAACTGGAGCATTCCCGAAATATCTCTATGTAAGGTGTAGCGGCCACAAACATTTTTTTTAAAAGGCATAAATGTCACCTGGTATTACAGCACAAGGCTTGAGGATCTTGTAGCGTGTGTCCGTCCATTCGTCCTGACAGCCAAAACGGAAAGTTACTGGATTAACTGCATGGATGGCAGGTGATCGGCCATCCGCTGGAGCGAGACAGATAGTCGACTTAAATCGGGAACCCGGAGAGTCGCGTAGCTTGTACTTAGGCATAGTTATATATAGTAGACAAAAATCCAACTCTAAGCTGCCAGGCGAATACGGACGACCTGCTACGTTGAATGCTGTTACTGGACTCGGTTTATACAACGTCTGCAAAAATGTTACGTAGTTGTAATCCCAGAGCGTGCGCGGTTCGGCACGGCGGATAGCATAACAAGATGGGCGCCGGTAACTAAATACTTAATTAATTAATTCGGCGCTGTCCGTCCTCGTTAACATGAAAAACAGCTGAGTTTTTCAAAACTCGGCACACCCCCACCCCAAAAGGGCAACTTGGTTGCCTCACACTTGAACTCAGGGGGTACCCTGCAGTGTACCCCAAATGTCTTTTAAAACCCGGGCATTCATTGGTGTTCCGAGCAGACCTCCCTCCCCGGAGAATAGAGGCTCAGAAGACTGCGGCCATCCCCATGCACCCCCCTCCACCAAGCCAACCCCACGGGACCGCCCCAGCACGTCACCCTCCGCGGTGACCATCATCTACTTCCACCGGTCCCACTCACATACCCGTCCTAAGACCAAACAAGGTATCTCCCACCTTGGTATGTGAGTGACCGTACTCCCTCTCGTCCACCTCTTGGACCGACCAGCCATATGCATCAACAAGGCATCTCCATCCTTGCCATATGGCTGGTCCACATCCCTACACTAGGGCGGACGGCCCTGCATACCCCGACAGAGAAGACCGCAAGGAGGGCTCGCGAACATCACTACCTGCCGATGTTTGTCCCCTAATATAACTTCTTCTTCCCCTGTTCATTTCATATTTCTTTGTTTTCTGTGCTGTAGCTGTTGTCACCGTCTTTCCACTTACCACCCCTTGTAGCCTCCATTACTTCCGGAATATCCAGTTTTTCTGCCAGTCTCTTGTGTTCTCCTCCTACTCCCATGTTTATCATTCTTAGCTCCTTCTAATGAACCACTGGAGTATTGGACATCTTTAGCAGCTCTTCCCCGGGACTCGTCATTCGCTTGGACAGTAATAGAAACCAGACACAACCGGTCCAGATCCGCGAAACAACGTGGAGGATCTGCGAAGACCACCGGGATCCTCTTGGGGATTCAGTCCTTCAAGAATTGCTTGTATTACCTCCCTCTCGGGCAATCCCAACCTTAATACCCGGGCAGCCTTCCTTACATCGTGCACGTAGTCCCCCAATGCCTCTCCGTTGGCCTGTAGGCGATAGAATAAATCCAGCTTAAGCTGGGAACGTCGTCGACGGGGTATGAAGAAGTCCAACACTTCCCCATGGAAAGCGTCAACAATGCCGCCCCGACGCAGAGTGTTTGTGACCAGCCCTGCCAATGGACCCCGGCAATACGGGTATATAAGGGATAAGACATCCCCATCGGTCACCCCCGGGAAATCTGCCAACTGCAGGACAAGGTCTAAGAAAACCAGCAACTGCTCCTCATCTATTCCATCTAACACTGAAAGTTTCTGGAGAACTCCTGAAAGAGGGTGGGGCAATTTCTGGTAGCATACCCCCGCCAGAATTGCACAATTCAAAACACACAACAACAAACATAAATTCCCACGAAACATTTAACACAAAAACATGACTTACAATAGGAAACACTTGAGTAATCTCTCTTCCATCAAGTGGACCCCCGGGTTCCCTAGCGATGCAAAAACCTCACCCGCTCCAGAACCAACTCTCCGTCAGCCGCCAGACTCAAAAGAAGAAACAACATCAGACACTAACACCAACATACAATCCACACCACCGAACACCTACCACAACATATAACATTTCAACCAAGACATTATCACAATTTCAGTCGGACGGTACCGACTTCCAGTCGGGCCATACCGCATCCAGCTAACCGCACGCGCTATTACTTCCATACAATAAATAAGGGAGCCCATCCCCACGCGATCTCCGGTAAGGTCCAGTCTCAACAATAAAAACCCAACTACAAACGCATGCCACGTGGCGGCACCAGGTTTACAATTCAAATCACATAGCAATAATTCATACTCAATACATATATACATACATACGATATCAAACCTGCCATTGCATCTATCTATTTTCATTTTCAAATATTTCTGAAGTTTGATGTTTTTTCCAAACTATTTCCGAGTTTGCAAGCCCCGTCACACCCAAAGGACCCCAGGGTAGAACCCCAGAATCAACCACGCTCTGCTACCATTTGTAACCCCTCTTTCAATTTTTTATGCCTCATAAAAAAAATCTCAAATTTTTTTTTGAAAGAGGGGCCATTAGTTATTTAGAACTAGGCGGAAGGCCTAGAGAAGCAAAAAAATGCGCTGGGTCCAGTGAGACGGGACTTGCAAATGTAACTCTGCTTTAAGACAACAATAGCAAGTTTTATTAGAATCATTTTTCTTTGTACAATTAATTCCCCAGTATATATATATATGCGCCTTCAAATAATCAAGGTTAATCTTACCTAATCAGAATAATAAATCAAATTCATTAATATGATTCAATAGTATGCATGAGTACATATCTGCATCTTCATACAATTAAGTCATGATTACAAGTGTTTTCACCTTCATAAGAATAGCTCAAAATCGTTATTATAATTCAATACTATACATATGCATCTCCAAATAATTGACGTTAATATCACTGAGCAGCATACATGTATTTCTAAATAATTTAAGAACGGCGCTTAGGATCGACCCTCCCAGTAAGCATCATAAACTATGAACATGATATATATATATATATATATGTATATATAAAACAGAACGTATAAATAATTTAATAATCTCGTAAATGCATGACACACAACATATAATTGACATAGATACACATAGGAAACATATATATATATATATATATACATATAAATACCCACACACACATGTCGACCTGGTTGACAGCATATATATATTGTCATCGTACCACCCTCAAACCACCTTAATCAGATCAAGTACCCGGCCAGCTTTAAAGCTTCTCAATTAACAAACCCAAAAACAAATAACAAGTCATAGAATACCAGAGTAGAAACACCCCCAAAAAAATTCTAAGTATATGAAAGGCCAAAGTCAAATTGGCAAAATAGTCAGAACTGCTCTTAAGTACCAAGTATAAACGTGAAATATCAATTTTGTGCCCCAAATAATAATAAATGTGCCATCATGAGGTCAACATGGCTGCACGGTTGCATAAAATGCATATTCTCATTTCTTTAATATTCTTACAAAAAGACAGAATTTCAAGCAAAATCAGTGGAACGTAACCACCCAAAAATAACTTAGAACTGGTATTGATTTGTTTTTACATTTCGTTAACATTTATCAGTGAAGTATTATTATGAAATATCAAAAAGAAACTTAACAATTCATGTACTGGCTATGGCAAAAGTTTAGTGATTACAAAATTATTTAAACAGTTAAAGTGAAATTTCCTAAAAGCAGAATCTATGGATTTAATTTGATAAAACATACTTGAGGTGTTCATAAAGAACCCACTTGACCTCAGGCACGGCCATGCGCCCGGACTAGATCCAACAAACTATGACATGTTATGGACCTGTGGATAACGGCACCAACAGGTAACGTCCATAGGTTAAAGCACCTCCCCAAACCTTTAAACTAATAACCAAAATCAAATACCCAAATAAATGAATATATATAAAGACAAATAAATTCCCCTACAAGGTACCGAGGCAGCCGTGCATGCATACTTAACGCTAATACAACCTAGTAACAGTCAGTGCCGCCCACATTTACAAAAAAAAAATCTAACATCAAAACGGGTGATGCATGACCCTGGCTGAGTTTACAAATTTTCTGGGGCGTAAGCATTTGTAAAATGAACCAGACAGTATTTAACCCAAATGTCCCGCTGTACTTGTGCACAACAAAGTTTTTAACAGGAGCATTCCCGAAATATCTCGATGTAAGGTGTAGCGGCCACAAACATTTTTTTTAAAAGGCATAAATGTCACCTGGTATTACAGCACAAGGCTTGAGGATCTTGTAGCGTGTGTCCGTCCATTCGTCCTGACAGCCAAAACGGAAAGTTACTGGATTAACTGCATGGATGGCAGGTGATCGGCCATCCGCTGGAGCGAGACAGATAGTCGACTTAAATCGGGAACCCGGAGAGTCGCGTAGCTTGTACTTAGGCATAGTTATATATAGTAGACAAAAATCCAACTCTAAGCTGCCAGGCGAATACGGACGACCTACTACGTTGAATGCTGTTACTGGACTCGGTTTATACAACGTCTGCAAAAATGTTACGTAGTGGTAATCCCAGAGCGCGCGCGGATCGTCACGGCGGATAGCATAACAAGATGGGCGCCGGTACCTAAATACTTAATTAATTCGGCGCTGTCCGTCCTCGTTAACATGAAAAACAGGCGAGTTTTTCAAAACTCGGCACACCCCCACCCCAAAAGGGCAACTTGGTTGCCTCACACTTGATCTCAGGGGGTACCCTGCAGTGTACCCCAAATGTCTTTTAAAACCCGGGCATTCATTGGTGTTCCGAGCAAACCTCGCTCCCCGGAGAACGGAGGCTCAGAAGACTGCGGCCATCCCCATGCGCCACCCCTCTGCCAAGTCAACTCCACGGGACCGCCCCAACACGTCACCCTACGCGGTGACCATCATCTACTTCCACCGGTCCCACTCACATACCCGTCCTAAGACCAAACAAGGTATCTCCCACCTTGGTATGTGAGTGACCGTACTCCCTCTCGTCCACCTCTTGGACCGACCAGCCATATGCATCAACAAGGCATCTCCATCCTTGCCATATGGCTGGTCCACATCCCTACACTAGGGTGGACGGCCCTGCATAGCCCGACAGAGAAGACCGCAAGGAGGGCTCACGAACATCACTACCTGCCGATGTTTGTTCCCTAATATAACTTCTTCCCCTGTTAATTTCATATTTCTTTGTTTTCTGTGCTGTAGCTGTTGTCACCGTCTTTCCACTTACCACCCCCTTGTAGCCTCCATTACTTCCGGAATATCCAGTTTTTCTGCCAGTCTCTTGTGTTCTCCTTCTACTCCCATGTTTATCATTCTTATCTCTTTCTAATGAACCACTGGAGTATTGGACATCTTTAGCAGCTCTTCCCCGGGACTCGTCATTCGCTTGGACAGTAATAGAAACCAGACACAACCGGTCCAGATCCGCGAAACAACGTGGAGGATCTGCGAAGACCAGCCGGGATCTCTCTTGGGGATTCAGTCCTTCAAGAATTGCTTGTATTACCTCCCTCTGGGGCAATCCCAACCTTAATACCCGGGCAGCCGTCCTTACATCGTGCACGTAGTCCCCCAATGCCTCTCCGTTGGCCTGTAGGCGATAGAATAAATCCAGCTTAAGCTGGGAACGTCGTCGACGGGGTATGAAGAAGTCCAACACTTCCCCATGGAAAGCGTCAACAATGCCGCCCCGACGCAGAGTGTTTGTGACCAGCCCTGCCAATGGACCTCGGCAATACGGGTATATAAGGGACAAGACATCCCCATCGCTCACCCCCGGGAAATCTGCCAACTGCAGGACAAGGTCTAAGAAAACCAGCAACTGCTCCTCATCTATTCCATCTAACACTGAAAGTTTCTGGAGAACTCCTGAAAGAGGGTGGGGCAATTTCTGGTAGCATACCCCCGCCAGATTGTACAATTCAAAACACACAACAACAAACATAAATTCCCACGAAACACCTAACACAAAAACATGACTTACAAAAGGAAAAACTTGAGTAATCTCTCTTCCATCAAGTGGACCCCCAGGTTCCCTAGCGCTGCAAAAACCTCACCCGCTCCAGAACCAACTCTCCGTCAGCCGCCAGACTCAAAAGAAGAAACAACATCAGACACTAACACCAACATACAATCCACACCACCGAACACCTACCACAACATATAACATTTCAACCAAGACATTATCACAATTTCAGTCGGACGGTACC
Organism: Magicicada septendecula; assembly: GCA_034769895.1. Taxonomy (NCBI): domain Eukaryota; kingdom Metazoa; phylum Arthropoda; class Insecta; order Hemiptera; family Cicadidae; genus Magicicada; species Magicicada septendecula. The sequence continues at coordinate 528,577,118 of CM068368.1, forward strand.
GACTTCCAGTCGGGCCATACCGCATCCAGCTAACCACACGCGCTATTACTTCCATACAATAAATAAGGGAGCCCATCCCCACGCGATCTCCGGTAAGGTCCAGTCTCAACAATAAAAACCCAACTACAAACGCATGCCACGTGGCGGCACCAGGTTTACAATTCAAATCACATAGCAATAATTCATACTCAATACATATATACATACATACGATATCAAACCTGCCATTGGATCTATCTATTTTCATTTTCAAATATTTCTGAAGTTTGATGTTTTTTCCAAACTATTTCCGAGTTTGCAAGCCCCGTCACACCCAAAGGACCCCAGGGTAGAACCCCAGAATCAACCACGCTCTGCTACCATTTGTAACCCCTCTTTCAATTTTTTATGCCTCATAAAAAATCTCAATTTTTTTTTTTTTTTTTTTTTGAAAGAGGGGCCACTAGTTATTTAGAACTAGGCGGAAGGCCTAGAGAAGAAAAACATTCGCAGGGTCCAGTGAGACGGGACTTGCAAATGAAACTCTGCTTTAAGACAACAATAGCAAGTTTTATTAGAATCATTTTTCTTCGTACAATTAATTCCCCAGTATATATATATGCGCCTTCAAATAATCAAGGTTAATCTTACCTAATCAGAATAATAAATCAAATTCATTAATAGGATTCAATAGTATGCATGAGTACATATCTGCATCTTCATACAATTAAGTCATGATTACAAGTGTTTTCACCTTCATAAGAATAGCTCAAAATTGTTATTTTAGTCAATACTATACATATGCATCTCCAAATAATTGACGTTAATTTCACTGAGCAGCATACATGTATTTCTAAATAATTTAAGAACGGCGCATAGCATCGACCCTCCCAGTAAGCGTCATAAACTATGAACATGATATATATATATATATATGTATATATAAAACAGAACGTATAAATAATTTAATAATCTCGTAAATGCATGACACACAACATATAATTGACATAGATACACATAGGAAACATATATATATATATATATATATATACATATAAATACCCACACACACATGTCCACCTGGTTGACAGCATATATATATTGTCATCATACCACCCTCAAACCACCTTAATCAGATCAAGTACCCGGCCAGCTTTAAAGCTTCTCAATTAACAAACCCAAAAACAAATAACAAGTCATAAAATACCAGAGTAGAAACACCCCCAAAAAAATTCTAAGTATATGAAAGGCCAAAGTCAAATTGGCAAAATAGTCAGAACTGCTCTTAAGTACCAAGTATAAACGTGAAATATCAATTTTGTGCCCCAAATAATAATAAATGTGCCATCACGAGGTCAACATGGCTGCACGGTTGCATAAAATGCATATTCTCATTTCTTTAATATTCTTACAAAAAGACAGAATTTCAAGCAAAATCAGTGGAACGTAACCACCCAAAAATAACTTAGAACTGGTATTGATTTGTTTTTACATTTCGTTAACATTTATCAGTGAAGTATTATTATGAAATATCAAAAAGAAACTTAACAATTCATGTACTGGCTATGGCAAAAGTTTAGTGATTACAAAATTATTTAAACAGTTAAAATGAAATTTCCTAAAAGCAGAATCTATGGATTTAATTTGATAAAACATACTTGAGGTGTTCATAAAGAACCCACTTGACCTCAGGCACGGCCATGCGCCCGGACTAGATCCAACAAACTATGACATGTTATGGACCTGTGGATAACGGCACCAACAGGTGACGTCCACAGGTTAAAGCACCTCCCCAAACCTTTAAACTAATAACCAAAATCAAATACCCAAATAAATGAATATATATAACGACCAATAAATTCCCCTACAAGGTACCGAGGCACCCGTGCATGCATACTTAACGCTAATACAACCTAGTAACAGTCAGTGCCGCCCACATTTACAATAAAAAAAATCTAACATCAAAACAGGTGATGCATGACCCTGGCTGAGTTTACAAATTTTCTGGGGCGTAAGCATTTGTAAAATGAACCGGACAATATTTAACCCAAATGTCCCGCTCTACTTGTGCACAACAAAGTTTTTAACTGGAGCATTCCCGAAATATCTCGATGTAAGGTGTAGCGGCCACAAACATTTTTTTTAAAAGGCATAAATGTCACCTGGTATTACAGCACAAGGCTTGAGGATCTTGTAGCGTGTGTCCGTCCATTCGTCCTGACAGCCAAAACGGAAAGTTACTGGATTAACTGCATGGATGGCAGGTGATCGGCCATCCGCTGGAGCGAGACAGATAGTCGACTTAAATCGGGAACCCGGAGAGTCGCGTAGCTTGTACTTAGGCATAGTTATATATAGTAGACAAAAATCCAACTCTAAGCTGCCAGGCGAATACGGACGACCTACTACGTTGAAGTTGAATGCTGTTACTGGACTCGGTTTATACAACGTCTGCGAAAATGTTACGGAGTGGTAATCCCTGAGCGCGCGCGGATCGGCACGGCGGATAGCGTAACAAGACGGGCGCCGGTAAGCTAAATACTTAATTAATTAATTCGGTGCTGTCCGTCCTCGTTAACATAAAAAACAGCCGGGTTTTTTCAAAACTCGGCACAGGGTCCTTGTACAGTCTAAATAGTTTCTTTGCTGTATTGTCAATTTGTTTTCCCACTGGATTGCTTCTTAGTAACACTATCTCTCCTTCATGGAATGTGATGAGTTTGTGCATTCTGTTGAACCTCTCGGTCCTCTTCTCTCCAGGTTTTTCCATCATCTTCTTCGCATTGTCGTACTTGTGAATCAGTGGAATTTGCAGGTTTTGGTTTGGAGGTTTATCAATGTTTTTCGACCAGAATCCAGTAGGTTTTTTATTCGTTTCCAGTTCCACTGGTGTATATCCCATAGCTTCACTGTATGTAGCATTTATGGCTTGTTCGAAAAATGATAAGTACTCTGCCCATCGGTTATGTTGTTCATTACAGTAGATGCGTAAATGTTTTCCTAACTCTTTGTTTACCCTTTCAGCAAGGTTTCCTTGTGGGTGTCGTATTGACGTTAACACTGGTTGTATGCCATGCTGAGTTAGCGTTTCTGCCCATGCTTTATTTTGGAATTGTTTACCTTGGTCACTCAATATCTTTTTGATTTGACCATACTCCGGTACGTATTTGCGTAGTATGACATTCAGTACACTTTTAGTGGTGGGTCTTCTAATAGCGTAAAGTCGACCTGCATTGGTGAACACATCTATACATACAAGTATATGTTTTGTACCCCCGTGAATAGCTCTCGGAAACGGGCCCAGGAAGTCTACTGCTACTAATTCTCCCTTTTCATGTGTCTTGATATTTTGCATAGGTGTGAAGATTCGGATGTCGTGCTGTTTGATATTCGTAGCATCCTTTTAAGATTGCTTTTATTCTCCTAAACATACTATTCAAAATGAAGTCTTCCTTTAAAGTTAAATGACATTTTAAAGCAGACACATGTGCTAAACTTTGATGACATGGTATACTTAGTGTTTTTAGCATCTCTGGTGATAACTATTTTCCAATCATAATTGACGAGTTTGTACAATATACTATTTTTTATTGTATATCTACCAGATAGTGGTGATAACTTCATGTGACTTTTTGAAGATCTTTGTTTTGTTCATTTACTATATTGTTTAACAAATATTTAACTTTATCATCTGTTTGATATGTTATGTTTAATATTCTAACATCGTTCCACTTATTTAAATGATTTATTGTTCCCCCTAACATAGGACAATAGGTTTTAGACAACGTTATTTCCTGTTGTGCATGTGTATTGTTTAGGGTGTCACGCAAATCATGTGTGTGCAGGTCGTTTATTAAGCCTGTCCGTGCTGGCGTTTTGTTACCCTTCTGTCGTCATACAGTTTACTTATCGGTTGGCGTTCTATGATCACCCCCTTCCTCTTTGGACGTTGACGGGTGTGTCGGCTGTTGCACAATTTTATTTTCATAATTATTTTTATTATTATGATTATTATTTGTGTTAATGTTTTGTACATTGGAATTGTACGGTTTTACGTGTTTTTTTGATGTAAATGGATGTGCGTACGCTCCTTTATTCGGAGTCGGGTTACTTTTTTCATAGGGTTGTTTATACTCTTTCCATTACTCTTTCCGTATGTCCTCTTCTTTAGTCTCGAACTGCGGCGAACTGTATTTGATTTTGCGTAGAGTACTGCTGCTGCTGCGGCCGGTTGTCTCTCCTTTCGTACTCTTTATTAACAAACTGTGATGATTGCGTCACAAGGATAAGAAGTTCCTCAATGGTTTTAACTCCTTGGGTATATACGGTGAGTCTAATGTGTCTGTCAAAATGGTAGCTTAGTTTTAATACTAATTCGTGCTCAGTGAAACTTGGTCTAAGGTGCTTACACCGTTCGACGAGTTGTATAATGTAGTCTTCCATGGATCGTTTGCTGTTGACGTAATACCGCCCATACTCCAGCTGGTCTCGTACCTCTCTCTGGGTATGTATATTCCAGTACCGATTTTCGAAGGATACCTTGAACTGTTCATAAGTTTCTGTTTGGTCCCGAACAATCGTATACCATTTGGATGCTGTTTCCTAGAAATGTCGACTTACAAATTCTATACGGTCTGTGTCGCTTAGGTTGCTCCCTATTGTTGCCATTTCTCGTTTACACTTTTGTAAAAATTCTATGGGGTTCTCCCATTTGTTACCTTTAAAGCTGATCTTCTCTTGATCCTCTACTTTTGCAGCATACGTCATTGTAGCACTTGGTCGTCTCTTGACCTCCGCTCATAGTTTTTCTACCTCCTCTTGCAGTCCATCTTTCATGTTGTTAATTTCCATGGAGTGGTGTGTAGTTTTTCTAGTGACCTCCTCCACAGCTATTTCTACTGTCTCGGTCCTCACAGTGAGTTCCTTTGTTCTGTTTGTGTTGTCCAGGATGCGCTCATTTAAGTCCTTGTTTTTGAGATCTTGGTCCTGCTTTGTAATTTAAAATTTTTCATTCCACTGTTCAGCCAGTTGTCTAATGTTTTTCTTTTGTTTCACGTGTTGTATGTTCACGTTGTTCTCTGAATTTGCTATCGAACTTTACAACTTGTTCATTAAGTGACTGTTGAACACGCTGTTCGACGGCTTCAACGCGTGCAGTAAGCTCTGTTTTCAAAGTGTTACTGACGAGTTCTATCTTCTCTTCTAACCTCGTATTATTACTATCAATCTTAGTTTCTAACCTTTCATTATTGCTATCTAACTGAGTTTTTACTTCTTCAATAGTGATTTCTAATCTATTATGACTATCTTCTACTTGAGTTTCTAATCTCGTATTACTATCTTCTACTCTTCCTAATTTATTTTATAATTTTTCATTGGTACTTTCTAATTGAGTTTTTATTTCTGCACTATTCGTTTTCAACTCCTCTTGCAGTCGTTGAAACATTGTTTCGAAGTCCATTGTTGGTTGCTTCGTCATTGTAGACTACGGTGTCCTAACTGATTCGTTATACTAATTATGTGTTTAATTATTGGTCCACCGTGACTTTACATTTCTTTATTTATAATTTATTTTATTTATTTATCAGTATTAATTTCACAACTCTTTTTTTTTCTCTGTACTTAAATGTAACAATTTGTAATATTACTTATTACTTGAATTTACTATTATTTCTTTATACAATACTTGTGCTAATTATTTATCTGACTTTATTTATATTTTGGGCGCCATTTACTTGTAATGATAATTAACATATATCGGGCAACACGTTGTTTTTTCTTCGTGTCGGGCCCCACCGTTGGAAGCGACATTAATTATAGAACGGTACTCTTAAACACTTACTTTTCCACATATGCTATTACTCATTTGTGCGCACTTACCCACGATAATGTTCTTCTGGACTATTTACCTTGATGTTTCCCAGCTAGGTCGCAGGCTTTGGTAGTTAATTGAGGGTGGATAAGCATGTGGATATCGTAATACAAGTAAAGAGTACAGAGGATTTAGTACTGGTTGTGAAATTAGTACGACTTTGTTAATAAAATTATATTAATTTTGTTTATTAATTAAAAAATGCAAATTGTCATGTTATTAATTAGTGTATGGGTTAACTAATATTGACCCTTACATTCACTTATACGAATATCGTATAATTATAACATGGTAAAATCTTATCTCTTATTGTCTAAGACACATTATACACAAATAAGACATATATGACCTGGAATATTTACACAGACATATAATACGTAACACATATATTATTATAATGCGTGATTGACACGTACGAAATTGAATATTAATCTTGTCTTAGCAAGTGTGGTTTTTTATTATGGACCACTTAATTAAAAAATTAAATAATTAAACATTTATAAAAATTCTAATAGAGACCATTCTATTACTTTAATTAACAATGCTACTAATGTCTCAATTAATTAAAAAAGTCTACAATTAAAGTAACTTTCATACTTGATTTTACGTTACAGTTACTTGATTTTAATTATAAAGTAAAATATAAAAATATAATAAAATATGGTTTCTATAATTACCATTTATTTATGAGATTAATAAGTTTTATATTCTATGTTATAAATTCTTATTCTCTGAACTTTTATTAATTATTTATTATGTAAATAAAATATAATAAAGTTTATGTAAACTTGTATATGGAATCTAGAGCCTTCTTTTGATAGACCTCAGGGTCATTTATAAGATTAAATAAATGTCTGACTTCACCTGCATATTTCTGCAACCATTTAACTGTGTTGTTACCGTCACCTGGACTCTCGAGTTTTGGATCCTCTTTCGGTATATAAGCGACATAAACTATGAACATGATATATATATATATATATAAAACAGAACGTATAAATAATTTAATAATCTCGTAAATGCATGACACACAACATATAATTGACATAGATACACTTAGGAAACATATATATATATATATACATATAAATACCCACACACACATGTTCACCTGGTTGACAGCATATATATATTGTCATCGTACCACCCTCAAACCACCTTAATCAAATCAAGTACCCGGCCAGCTTTAAAGCTTCTCAATTAACAAACCCAAAAACAAATAAGTCATAAAATACCAGAGTAGAAACACCCCCAAAAAAATTCTAAGTATATGAAAGGACAAAGTCAAATTGGCAAAATAGTCAGAACTGCTCTTAAGTACCAAGTATAAACGTGAAATATCAATTTTGTGCCCCAAATAATAATAAATGTGCCATCACGAGGTCAACATGGCTGCACGGTTGCATAAAATATATATTCTTATTTCTTTTATATTCTTACAAAAAGACAGAATTTCAAGCAAAATCAGTGGAACGTAACCACCCAAAAATAACTTAGAACTGGTATTGATTTGTTTTTACATTTCGTTAACATTTATCAGTGAAGTATTATTATGAAATATCAAAAAGAAACTTAACAATTCATGTACTGGCTATGGCAAAAATTTAGTGATTACAAAATTATTTAAACATTTAAAATGAAATTTCCTAAAAGCAGAATCTATGGATTTAATTTGATAAAACATACTTGAGGTGTTCATAAAGAACCCACTTGACCTCAGGCACGGCCATGCGCCCGGACTAGATCCAACAAACTATGACATGTTATGGACCTGTGGATAACGGCACCAACAGGTAACTTCCATAGGTTAAAGCACCTCCGCAAACCTTTAAACTAATAACCAAAATCAAATACCCAAATAAATGAATATATATAACGACCAAGAAATTCCCCTACAAGGTACCGAGGCACCCGTGCATGCATACTTTACGCTAATACAACCTAGTAACAGTCAGTGCCGCCCACATTTACAATAAAAAAAATCTAACATATAAACGGGTGATGCATGACCCTGGCTGAGTTTACAAATTCTCTGGGGCGTAAGCATTTGTAAAATGAACCGGACAATATTTAACCCAAATGTCCCGCTGTACTTGTGCACAACAAAGTTTTTAACTGGAGCATTCCCGAAATATCTCGATGTAAGGTGTAGCGGCAACAAACATTTTTTTTAAAAGGCATAAATGTCACCTGGTATTACAGCACAAGGCTTGAGGATCTTGTAGCGTGTGTCCGTCCATTCGTCGTGACAGCCAAAACGGAAAGTTACTGGATTAACTGCATGGATGGCAGGTGATCGGCCATCCGCTGGAGCGAGACAGATAGTCGACTTAAATCGGGAACCCGGAGAGTCGCGTAGCTTTTACTTAGGCATAGTTATATATAGTAGACAAAAATCCAACTCTAAGCTGCCAGGCGAATACGGACGACTGGACTCGGTTTATACAACGTCTGCAAAAATGTTACGTAGTGGTAATCCCAGAGCGCGCGCGGATCGGCACGGCGGATAGCGTAACAAGACGGGCGCCGGTAAGCTAAATACTTAATTAATTAATTCGGCGCTGTCCGTCCTCGTTAACATAAAAAACAGCCGGGTTTTTTCAAAACTCGGCACAGGGTCCTTGTACAGTCTAAATAGTTTCTTTGCTGTATTGTCAATTTGTTTTCCCACTGGATTGCTTCTTAGTAACACTATCTCTCCTTCATGGAATGTGATGAGTTTGTGCATTCTGTTGAACCTCTCGGTCCTCTTCTCTCCAGGTTTTTCCATCATCTTCTTCGCATTGTCGTACTTGTGAATCAGTGGAATTTGCAGGTTTTGGTTTGGAGGTTTATCAATGTTTTTCGACCAGAATCTAGTAGGTTTTTTATTCGTTTCCAGTTCCACTGGTGTATATTCCGTAGCTTCACTGTATGTAGCATTTATGGCTTGTTCGAAAAATGATAAGTACTCTGCCCATCGGTTATGTTGTTCATTACAGTAGATGCGTAAATGTTTTCCTAACTCTTTGTTTACCCTTTCAGCAAGGTTTCCTTGTGGGTGTCGTATTGACGTTAACACTGGTTGTATGCCATGCTGAGTTAGCGTTTCTGCCCATGCTTTATTTTGGAATTGTTTACCTTGGTCACTCAATATCTTTTTGATTTGACCATACTCCGGTATGTATTTGCGTAGTATGACATTCAGTACACTTTTAGTGGTGGGTCTTCTAATAGCGTAAAGTCGACCTGCATTGGTGAACACATCTATACATACAAGTATATGTTTTGTACCCCCGTGAATAGCTCTCGGAAACGGGCCCAGGAAGTCTACTGCTACTAATTCTCCCTTTTCCTGTGTCTTGATATTTTGCATAGGTGTGAAGATTCGGATGTCGTGCTGTTTGATATTCGTAGCATCCTTTTAAGATTGCTTTTATTCTCCTAAACATATTATTCAAAATGAAGTCTTCCTTTAAAGTTAAATGACATTTTAAAGCAGACGCATGTGCTAAACTTTGATGACATGGTATACTTAGTGTTTTTAGCATCTCTGGTGATAACTATTTTCCAATCATAATTGACGAGTTTGTACAATATACTATTTTTTATTGTATATCTACCAGATAGTGGTGATAACTTCATGTGACTTTTTGAAGATCTTTGTTTTGTTCATTTACTATATTGTTTAACAAATATTTAACTTTATCATCTGTTTGATATGTTATGTTTAATATTCTAACATCGTTCCACTTATTTAAATGATTTATTGTTCCCCCTAACATAGGACAATAGGTTTTAGACAACGTTATTTCCTGTTGTGCATCTGTATTGTTTAGGGTGTCACGCAAATCATGTGTGTGCAGGTCGTTTATTAAGCCTGTCCGTGCTGGCGTTTTGTTACCCTTCTGTCGTCATACAGTTTTCTTATCGGTTGGCGTTCTATGATCACCCCCTTCCTCTTTGGACGTTGACGGGTGTGTCGGCTGTTGCACAATTTTATTTTCATAATTATTTTTATTATTATGATTATTATTTGTGTTAATGTTTTGTACATTGGAATTGTACGGTTTTACGTGTTTTTTCTACGTAAATGGATGTGCGTACGCTCCTTTATTCGGAGTCGGGTTACTTTTTTCATAGGGTTGTTTATACTCTTTCCGTATGTCCTCTTCTTTAGTCTTGAACTGCGGCGAACTGTATTTGATTTTGCGTAGAGTACTGCTGCTGCTGCGGCCGGTTGTCTCTCCTTTCGTACTCTTTATTAACAAACTGTGATGATTGCGTCACAAGTATAAGAAGTTCCTCAATGGTTTTAACTCCTTGGGTATATACGGTGAGTCTAATGTGTCTGTCAAAATGGTAGCTTAGTTTTAATACTAATTCGTGCTCAGTGAAACTTGGTCTAAGGTGCTTACACCGTTCGACGAGTTGTATAATGTAGTCTTCCATGGATCGTTTGCTGTTGACGTAATACCGCCCATACTCCAGCTGGTCTCGTACCTCTCTCTGGGTATGTATATTCCAGTACCGATTTTCGAAGGATACCTTGAACTGTTCATAAGTTTCTGTTTGGTCCCGAACAATCGTATACCATTTGGATGCTGTTTCCTAGAAATGTCGACTTACAAATTCTATACGGTCTGTGTCGCTTAGGTTGCTCCCTATTGTTGCCATTTCTCGTTTACACTTTTGTAAAAATTCTATGGGGTTCTCCCATTTGTTACCTTTAAAGCTGATCTTCTCTTGATCCTCTACTTTTGCAGCATACGTCATTGTAGCACTTGGTCGTCTCTTGACCTCCGCTCATAGTTTTTCTACCTCCTCTTGCAGTCCATCTTTCATGTTGTTAATTTCCATGGAGTGGTGTGTAGTTTTTCTAGTGACCTCCTCCACAGCTATTTCTACTGTCTCGGTCCTCACAGTGAGTTCCTTTGTTCTGTTTGTGTTGTCCAGGATGCGCTCATTTAAGTCCTTGTTTTTGAGATCTTGGTCCTGCTTTGTAATTTAAAATTTTTCATTCCACTGTTCAGCCAGTTGTCTAATGTTTTTCTTTTGTTTCACGTGTTGTATGTTCACGTTGTTCTCTGAATTTGCTATCGAACTTTACAACTTGTTCATTAAGTGACTGTTGAACACGCTGTTCGACGGCTTCAACGCGTGCAGTAAGCTCTGTTTTCAAAGTGTTACTGACGAGTTCTATCTTCTCTTCTAACCTCGTATTATTACTATCAATCTTAGTTTCTAACCTTTCATTATTGCTATCTAACTGAGTTTTTACTTCTTCAATAGTGATTTCTAATCTATTATGACTATCTTCTACTTGAGTTTCTAATCTCGTATTACTATCTTCTACTCTTCCTAATTTATTTTATAATTTTTCATTGGTACTTTCTAATTGAGTTTTTATTTCTGCACTATTCGTTTTCAACTCCTCTTGCAGTCGTTGAAACATTGTTTCGAAGTCCATTGTTGGTTGCTTCGTCATTGTAGACTACGGTGTCCTAACTGATTCGTTATACTAATTATGTGTTTAATTATTGGTCCACCGTGACTTTACATTTCTTTATTTATAATTTATTTTATTTATTTATCAGTATTAATTTCACAACTCTTTTTTTTTCTCTGTACTTAAATGTAACAATTTGTAATATTACTTATTACTTGAATTTACTATTATTTCTTTATACAATACTTGTGCTAATTATTTATTTGACTTTATTTATATTCTGGGCGCCATTTACTTGTAATGATAATTAACATATATCGGGCAACACGTTGTTTTTTCTTCGTGTCGGGCCCCACCATTGGAAGCGACATTAATTATAGAACGGTACTCTTAAACACTTACTTTTGCACATATGCTATTACTCATTTGTGCGCACTTACCCACGATAATGTTCTTCTGGACTATTTACCTTGATGTTTCCCAGCTAGGTCGCAGGCTTTGGTAGTTAATTGAGGGTGGATAAGCATGTGAATATCGTAATACAAGTAAAGAGTACAGAGGATTTAGTACTGGTTGTGAAATTAGTACGACTTTGTTAATAAAATTATATTAATTTTGTTTATTAATTAAAAATGCAAATTGTCATGTTATTAATTAGTGTATGGGTTATCTAATATTGACCCTTACATTCACTTATACGAATATCGTATAATTATAACATGGTAAAATCTTATCTCTTATTGTCTAAGACACATTATACACAAATAAGACATATATGACCTGGAATATTTACACAGACATATAATACGTAACACATATATTATTATAATGCGTGATTGACACGTACGAAATTGAATATTAATCTTGTCTTAGCAAGTGTGGTTTTTTATTATGGACCACTTAATTAAAAAATTAAATAATTAAACATTTATAAAAATTCTAATAGAGACCATTCTATTACTTTAATTAACAATGCTACTAATGTCTCAATTAATTAAAAAAGTCTACAATTAAAGTAACTTTCATACTTGATTTTACGTTACAGTTACTTGATTTTAATTATAAAGTAAAATATAAAAATATAATAAAATATGGTTTCTATAATTACCATTTATTTATGAGATTAATAAGTTTTATATTCTATGTTATAAATTCTTATTCTCTGAACTTTTATTAATTATTTATTATGTAAATAAAATATAATAAAGTTTATGTAAACTTGTATATGGAATCTAGAGCCTTCTTTTGATAGACCTCAGGGTCATTTATAAGATTAAATAAATGTCTGACTTCACCTGCATATTTCTGCAACCATTTAACTGTGTTGTTACCGTCACCTGGACTCTCGAGTTTTGGATCCTCTTTCGGTATATAAGCGACATAAACTATGAACATGATATATATATATATATATAAAACAGAACGTATAAATAATTTAATAATCTCGTAAATGCATGACACACAACATATAATTGACATAGATACACTTAGGAAACATATATATATATATATACATATAAATACCCACACACACATGTTCACCTGGTTGACAGCATATATATATTGTCATCGTACCACCCTCAAACCACCTTAATCAAATCAAGTACCCGGCCAGCTTTAAAGCTTCTCAATTAACAAACCCAAAAACAAATAAGTCATAAAATACCAGAGTAGAAACACCCCCACAAAAATTCTAAGTATATGAAAGGACAAAGTCAAATTGGCAAAATAGTCAGAACTGCTCTTAAGTACCAAGTATAAACGTGAAATATCAATTTTGTGCCCCAAATAATAATAAATGTGCCATCACGAGGTCAACATGGCTGCACGGTTGCATAAAATACATATTCTTATTTCTTTTATATTCTTACAAAAAGACAGAATTTCAAGCAAAATCAGTGGAACGTAACCACCCAAAAATAACTTAGAACTGGTATTGATTTGTTTTTACATTTCATTAACATTTATCAGTGAAGTATTATTATGAAATATCAAAAAGAAACTTAACAATTCATATACTGGCTATGGCAAAAGTTTAGTGATTACAAAATTATTTAAACATTTAAAATGAAATTTCCTAAAAGCAGAATCTATGGATTTAATTTGATAAAACATACTTGAGGTGTTCATAAAGAACCCACTTGACCTCAGGCACGGCCATGCGCCCGGACTAGATCCAACAAACTATGACATGTTATGGACCTGTGGATAACGGCACCAACAGGTAACTTCCATAGGTTAAAGCACCTCCCCAAACCTTTAAACTAATAACCAAAATCAAATACCCAAATAAATGAATATATATAACGACCAAGAAATTCCCCTACAAGGTACCGAGGCACCCGTGCATGCATACTTTACGCTAATACAACCTAGTAACAGTCAGTGCCGCCCACATTTACAATAAAAAAAATCTAACATATAAACGGGTGATGCATGACCCTGGCTGAGTTTACAAATTCTCTGGGGCGTAAGCATTTGTAAAATGAACCGGACAATATTTAACCCAAATGTCCCGCTGTACTTGTGCACAACAAAGTTTTTAACTGGAGCATTCCCGAAATATCTCGATGTAAGGTGTAGCGGCAACAAACATTTTTTTTAAAAGGCATAAATGTCACCTGGTATTACAGCACAAGGCTTGAGGATCTTGTAGCGTGTGTCCGTCCATTCGTCGTGACAGCCAAAACGGAAAGTTACTGGATTAACTGCATGGATGGCAGGTGATCGGCCATCCGCTGGAGCGAGACAGATAGTCGACTTAAATCGGGAACCCGGAGAGTCGCGTAGCTTTTACTTAGGCATAGTTATATATAGTAGACAAAAATCCAACTCTAAGCTGCCAGGCGAATACGGACGACTGGACTCGGTTTATACAACGTCTGCAAAAATGTTACGTAGTGGTAATCCCAGAGCGCGCGCGGATCGGCACGGCGGATAGCGTAACAAGACGGGCGCCGGTAAGCTAAATACTTAATTAATTAATTCGGCGCTGTCCGTCCTCGTTAACATAAAAAACAGCCGGGTTTTTTCAAAACTCGGCACAGGGTCCTTGTACAGTCTAAATAGTTTCTTTGCTGTATTGTCAATTTGTTTTCCCACTGGATTGCTTCTTAGTAACACTATCTCTCCTTCATGGAATGTGATGAGTTTGTGCATTCTGTTGAACCTCTCGGTCCTCTTCTCTCCAGGTTTTTCCATCATCTTCTTCGCATTGTCGTACTTGTGAATCAGTGGAATTTGCAGGTTTTGGTTTGGAGGTTTATCAATGTTTTTCGACCAGAATCTAGTAGGTTTTTTATTCGTTTCCAGTTCCACTGGTGTATATCCCGTAGCTTCACTGTATGTAGCATTTATGGCTTGTTCGAAAAATGATAAGTACTCTGCCCATCGGTTATGTTGTTCATTACAGTAGATGCGTAAATGTTTTCCTAACTCTTTGTTTACCCTTTCAGCAAGGTTTCCTTGTGGGTGTCGTATTGACGTTAACACTGGTTGTATGCCATGCTGAGTTAGCGTTTCTGCCCATGCTTTATTTTGGAATTGTTTACCTTGGTCACTCAATATCTTTTTGATTTGACCATACTCCGGTATGTATTTGCGTAGTATGACATTCAGTACACTTTTAGTGGTGGGTCTTCTAATAGCGTAAAGTCGACCTGCATTGGTGAACACATCTATACATACAAGTATATGTTTTGTACCCCCGTGAATAGCTCTCGGAAACGGGCCCAGGAAGTCTACTGCTACTAATTCTCCCTTTTCCTGTGTCTTGATATTTTGCATAGGTGTGAAGATTCGGATGTCGTGCTGTTTGATATTCGTAGCATCCTTTTAAGATTGCTTTTATTCTCCTAAACATATTATTCAAAATGAAGTCTTCCTTTAAAGTTAAATGACATTTTAAAGCAGACGCATGTGCTAAACTTTGATGACATGGTATACTTAGTGTTTTTAGCATCTCTGGTGATAACTATTTTCCAATCATAATTGACGAGTTTGTACAATATACTATTTTTTATTGTATATCTACCAGATAGTGGTGATAACTTCATGTGACTTTTTGAAGATCTTTGTTTTGTTCATTTACTATATTGTTTAACAAATATTTAACTTTATCATCTGTTTGATATGTTATGTTTAATATTCTAACATCGTTCCACTTATTTAAATGATTTATTGTTCCCCCTAACATAGGACAATAGGTTTTAGACAACGTTATTTCCTGTTGTGCATCTGTATTGTTTAGGGTGTCACGCAAATCATGTGTGTGCAGGTCGTTTATTAAGCCTGTCCGTGCTGGCGTTTTGTTACCCTTCTGTCGTCATACAGTTTTCTTATCGGTTGGCGTTCTATGATCACCCCCTTCCTCTTTGGACGTTGACGGGTGTGTCGGCTGTTGCACAATTTTATTTTCATAATTATTTTTATTATTATGATTATTATTTGTGTTAATGTTTTGTACATTGGAATTGTACGGTTTTACGTGTTTTTTCTACGTAAATGGATGTGCGTACGCTCCTTTATTCGGAGTCGGGTTACTTTTTTCATAGGGTTGTTTATACTCTTTCCGTATGTCCTCTTCTTTAGTCTTGAACTGCGGCGAACTGTATTTGATTTTGCGTAGAGTACTGCTGCTGCTGCGGCCGGTTGTCTCTCCTTTCGTACTCTTTATTAACAAACTGTGATGATTGCGTCACAAGGATAAGAAGTTCCTCAATGGTTTTAACTCCTTGGGTATATACGGTGAGTCTAATGTGTCTGTCAAAATGGTAGCTTAGTTTTAATACTAATTCGTGCTCAGTGAAACTTGGTCTAAGGTGCTTACACCGTTCGACGAGTTGTATAATGTAGTCTTCCATGGATCGTTTGCTGTTGACGTAATACCGCCCATACTCCAGCTGGTCTCGTACCTCTCTCTGGGTATGTATATTCCAGTACCGATTTTCGAAGGATACCTTGAACTGTTCATAAGTTTCTGTTTGGTCCCGAACAATCGTATACCATTTGGATGCTGTTTCCTAGAAATGTCGACTTACAAATTCTATACGGTCTGTGTCGCTTAGGTTGCTCCCTATTGTTGCCATTTCTCGTTTACACTTTTGTAAAAATTCTATGGGGTTCTCCCATTTGTTACCTTTAAAGCTGATCTTCTCTTGATCCTCTACTTTTGCAGCATACGTCATTGTAGCACTTGGTCGTCTCTTGACCTCCGCTCATAGTTTTTCTACCTCCTCTTGCAGTCCATCTTTCATGTTGTTAATTTCCATGGAGTGGTGTGTAGTTTTTCTAGTGACCTCCTCCACAGCTATTTCTACTGTCTCGGTCCTCACAGTGAGTTCCTTTGTTCTGTTTGTGTTGTCCAGGATGCGCTCATTTAAGTCCTTGTTTTTGAGATCTTGGTCCTGCTTTGTAATTTAAAATTTTTCATTCCACTGTTCAGCCAGTTGTCTAATGTTTTTCTTTTGTTTCACGTGTTGTATGTTCACGTTGTTCTCTGAATTTGCTATCGAACTTTACAACTTGTTCATTAAGTGACTGTTGAACACGCTGTTCGACGGCTTCAACGCGTGCAGTAAGCTCTGTTTTCAAAGTGTTACTGACGAGTTCTATCTTCTCTTCTAACCTCGTATTATTACTATCAATCTTAGTTTCTAACCTTTCATTATTGCTATCTAACTGAGTTTTTACTTCTTCAATAGTGATTTCTAATCTATTATGACTATCTTCTACTTGAGTTTCTAATCTCGTATTACTATCTTCTACTCTTCCTAATTTATTTTATAATTTTTCATTGGTACTTTCTAATTGAGTTTTTATTTCTGCACTATTCGTTTTCAACTCCTCTTGCAGTCGTTGAAACATTGTTTCGAAGTCCATTGTTGGTTGCTTCGTCATTGTAGACTACGGTGTCCTAACTGATTCGTTATACTAATTATGTGTTTAATTATTGGTCCACCGTGACTTTACATTTCTTTATTTATAATTTATTTTATTTATTTATCAGTATTAATTTCACAACTCTTTTTTTTTCTCTGTACTTAAATGTAACAATTTGTAATATTACTTATTACTTGAATTTACTATTATTTCTTTATACAATACTTGTGCTAATTATTTATTTGACTTTATTTATATTCTGGGCGCCATTTACTTGTAATGATAATTAACATATATCGGGCAACACGTTGTTTTTTCTTCGTGTCGGGCCCCACCATTGGAAGCGACATTAATTATAGAACGGTACTCTTAAACACTTACTTTTGCACATATGCTATTACTCATTTGTGCGCACTTACCCACGATAATGTTCTTCTGGACTATTTACCTTGATGTTTCCCAGCTAGGTCGCAGGCTTTGGTAGTTAATTGAGGGTGGATAAGCATGTGAATATCGTAATACAAGTAAAGAGTACAGAGGATTTAGTACTGGTTGTGAAATTAGTACGACTTTGTTAATAAAATTATATTAATTTTGTTTGTTAATTAAAAATGCAAATTGTCATGTTATTAATTAGTGTATGGGTTATCTAATATTGACCCTTACATTCACTTATACGAATATCGTATAATTATAACATGGTAAAATCTTATCTCTTATTGTCTAAGACACATTATACACAAATAAGACATATATGACCTGGAATATTTACACAGACATATAATACGTAACACATATATTATTATAATGCGTGATTGACACGTACGAAATTGAATATTAATCTTGTCTTAGCAAGTGTGGTTTTTTATTATGGACCACTTAATTAAAAAATTAAATAATTAAACATTTATAAAAATTCTAATAGAGACCATTCTATTACTTTAATTAACAATGCTACTAATGTCTCAATCAATTAAAAAAGTCTACAATTAAAGTAACTTTCATACTTGATTTTACGTTACAGTTACTTGATTTTAATTATAAAGTAAAATATAAAAATATAATAAAATATGGTTTCTATAATTACCATTTATTTATGAGATTAATAAGTTTTATATTCTATGTTATAAATTCTTATTCTCTGAACTTTTATTAATTATTTATTATGTAAATAAAATATAATAAAGTTTATGTAAACTTGTATATGGAATCTAGAGCCTTCTTTTGATAGACCTCAGGGTCATTTATAAGATTAAATAAATGTCTGACTTCACCTGCATATTTCTGCAACCATTTAACTGTGTTGTTACCGTCACCTGGACTCTCGAGTTTTGGATCCTCTTTCGGTATATAAGCGACATAAACTATGAACATGATATATATATATATATAAAACAGAACGTATAAATAATTTAATAATCTCGTAAATGCATGACACACAACATATAATTGACATAGATACACTTAGGAAACATATATATATATATATATATATACATATAAATACCCACACACACATGTTCACCTGGTTGACAGCATATATATATTGTCATCGTACCACCCTCAAACCACCTTAATCAAATCAAGTACCCGGCCAGCTTTAAAGCTTCTCAATTAACAAACCCAAAAACAAATAAGTCATAAAATACCAGAGTAGAAACACCCCCACAAAAATTCTAAGTATATGAAAGGACAAAGTCAAATTGGCAAAATAGTCAGAACTGCTCTTAAGTACCAAGTATAAACGTGAAATATCAATTTTGTGCCCCAAATAATAATAAATGTGCCATCACGAGGTCAACATGGCTGCACGGTTGCATAAAATACATATTCTTATTTCTTTTATATTCTTACAAAAAGACAGAATTTCAAGCAAAATCAGTGGAACGTAACCACCCAAAAATAACTTAGAACTGGTATTGATTTGTTTTTACATTTCATTAACATTTATCAGTGAAGTATTATTATGAAATATCAAAAAGAAACTTAACAATTCATGTACTGGCTATGGCAAAAGTTTAGTGATTACAAAATTATTTAAACATTTAAAATGAAATTTCCTAAAAGCAGAATCTATGGATTTAATTTGATAAAACATACTTGAGGTGTTCATAAAGAACCCACTTGACCTCAGGCACGGCCATGCGCCCGGACTAGATCCAACAAACTATGACATGTTATGGACCTGTGGATAACGGCACCAACAGGTAACTTCCATAGGTTAAAGCACCTCCCCAAACCTTTAAACTAATAACCAAAATCAAATACCCAAATAAATGAATATATATAACGACCAAGAAATTCCCCTACAAGGTACCGAGGCACCCGTGCATGCATACTTTACGCTAATACAACCTAGTAACAGTCAGTGCCGCCCACATTTACAATAAAAAAAATCTAACATATAAACGGGTGATGCATGACCCTGGCTGAGTTTACAAATTCTCTGGGGCGTAAGCATTTGTAAAATGAACCGGACAATATTTAACCCAAATGTCCCGCTGTACTTGTGCACAACAAAGTTTTTAACTGGAGCATTCCCGAAATATCTCGATGTAAGGTGTAGCGGCAACAAACATTTTTTTTAAAAGGCATAAATGTCACCTGGTATTACAGCACAAGGCTTGAGGATCTTGTAGCGTGTGTCCGTCCATTCGTCGTGACAGCCAAAACGGAAAGTTACTGGATTAACTGCATGGATGGCAGGTGATCGGCCATCCGCTGGAGCGAGACAGATAGTCGACTTAAATCGGGAACCCGGAGAGTCGCGTAGCTTTTACTTAGGCATAGTTATATATAGTAGACAAAAATCCAACTCTAAGCTGCCAGGCGAATACGGACGACTGGACTCGGTTTATACAACGTCTGCAAAAATGTTACGTAGTGGTAATCCCAGAGCGCGCGCGGATCGGCACGGCGGATAGCGTAACAAGACGGGCGCCGGTAAGCTAAATACTTAATTAATTAATTCGGCGCTGTCCGTCCTCGTTAACATAAAAAACAGCCGGGTTTTTTCAAAACTCGGCACAGGGTCCTTGTACAGTCTAAATAGTTTCTTTGCTGTATTGTCAATTTGTTTTCCCACTGGATTGCTTCTTAGTAACACTATCTCTCCTTCATGGAATGTGATGAGTTTGTGCATTCTGTTGAACCTCTCGGTCCTCTTCTCTCCAGGTTTTTCCATCATCTTCTTCGCATTGTCGTACTTGTGAATCAGTGGAATTTGCAGGTTTTGGTTTGGAGGTTTATCAATGTTTTTCGACCAGAATCTAGTAGGTTTTTTATTCGTTTCCAGTTCCACTGGTGTATATCCCGTAGCTTCACTGTATGTAGCATTTATGGCTTGTTCGAAAAATGATAAGTACTCTGCCCATCGGTTATGTTGTTCATTACAGTAGATGCGTAAATGTTTTCCTAACTCTTTGTTTACCCTTTCAGCAAGGTTTCCTTGTGGGTGTCGTATTGACGTTAACACTGGTTGTATGCCATGCTGAGTTAGCGTTTCTGCCCATGCTTTATTTTGGAATTGTTTACCTTGGTCACTCAATATCTTTTTGATTTGACCATACTCCGGTACGTATTTGCGTAGTATGACATTCAGTACACTTTTAGTGGTGGGTCTTCTAATAGCGTAAAGTCGACCTGCATTGGTGAACACATCTATACATACAAGTATATGTTTTGTACCCCCGTGAATAGCTCTCGGAAACGGGCCCAGGAAGTCTACTGCTACTAATTCTCCCTTTTCCTGTGTCTTGATATTTTGCATAGGTGTGAAGATTCGGATGTCGTGCTGTTTGATATTCGTAGCATCCTTTTAAGATTGCTTTTATTCTCCTAAACATATTATTCAAAATGAAGTCTTCCTTTAAAGTTAAATGACATTTTAAAGCAGACGCATGTGCTAAACTTTGATGACATGGTATACTTAGTGTTTTTAGCATCTCTGGTGATAACTATTTTCCAATCATAATTGACGAGTTTGTACAATATACTATTTTTTATTGTATATCTACCAGATAGTGGTGATAACTTCATGTGACTTTTTGAAGATCTTTGTTTTGTTCATTTACTATATTGTTTAACAAATATTTAACTTTATCATCTGTTTGATATGTTATGTTTAATATTCTAACATCGTTCCACTTATTTAAATGATTTATTGTTCCCCCTAACATAGGACAATAGGTTTTAGACAACGTTATTTCCTGTTGTGCATCTGTATTGTTTAGGGTGTCACGCAAATCATGTGTGTGCAGGTCGTTTATTAAGCCTGTCCGTGCTGGCGTTTTGTTACCCTTCTGTCGTCATACAGTTTTCTTATCGGTTGGCGTTCTATGATCACCCCCTTCCTCTTTGGACGTTGACGGGTGTGTCGGCTGTTGCACAATTTTATTTTCATAATTATTTTTATTATTATGATTATTATTTGTGTTAATGTTTTGTACATTGGAATTGTACGGTTTTACGTGTTTTTTCTACGTAAATGGATGTGCGTACGCTCCTTTATTCGGAGTCGGGTTACTTTTTTCATAGGGTTGTTTATACTCTTTCCGTATGTCCTCTTCTTTAGTCTTGAACTGCGGCGAACTGTATTTGATTTTGCGTAGAGTACTGCTGCTGCTGCGGCCGGTTGTCTCTCCTTTCGTACTCTTTATTAACAAACTGTGATGATTGCGTCACAAGGATAAGAAGTTCCTCAATGGTTTTAACTCCTTGGGTATATACGGTGAGTCTAATGTGTCTGTCAAAATGGTAGCTTAGTTTTAATACTAATTCGTGCTCAGTGAAACTTGGTCTAAGGTGCTTACACCGTTCGACGAGTTGTATAATGTAGTCTTCCATGGATCGTTTGCTGTTGACGTAATACCGCCCATACTCCAGCTGGTCTCGTACCTCTCTCTGGGTATGTATATTCCAGTACCGATTTTCGAAGGATACCTTGAACTGTTCATAAGTTTCTGTTTGGTCCCGAACAATCGTATACCATTTGGATGCTGTTTCCTAGAAATGTCGACTTACAAATTCTATACGGTCTGTGTCGCTTAGGTTGCTCCCTATTGTTGCCATTTCTCGTTTACACTTTTGTAAAAATTCTATGGGGTTCTCCCATTTGTTACCTTTAAAGCTGATCTTCTCTTGATCCTCTACTTTTGCAGCATACGTCATTGTAGCACTTGGTCGTCTCTTGACCTCCGCTCATAGTTTTTCTACCTCCTCTTGCAGTCCATCTTTCATGTTGTTAATTTCCATGGAGTGGTGTGTAGTTTTTCTAGTGACCTCCTCCACAGCTATTTCTACTGTCTCGGTCCTCACAGTGAGTTCCTTTGTTCTGTTTGTGTTGTCCAGGATGCGCTCATTTAAGTCCTTGTTTTTGAGATCTTGGTCCTGCTTTGTAATTTAAAATTTTTCATTCCACTGTTCAGCCAGTTGTCTAATGTTTTTCTTTTGTTTCACGTGTTGTATGTTCACGTTGTTCTCTGAATTTGCTATCGAACTTTACAACTTGTTCATTAAGTGACTGTTGAACACGCTGTTCGACGGCTTCAACGCGTGCAGTAAGCTCTATTTTCAAAGTGTTACTGACGAGTTCTATCTTCTCTTCTAACCTCGTATTATTACTATCAATCTTAGTTTCTAACCTTTCATTATTGCTATCTAACTGAGTTTTTACTTCTTCAATAGTGATTTCTAATCTATTATGACTATCTTCTACTTGAGTTTCTAATCTCGTATTACTATCTTCTACTCTTCCTAATTTATTTTATAATTTTTCATTGGTACTTTCTAATTGAGTTTTTATTTCTGCACTATTCGTTTTCAACTCCTCTTGCAGTCGTTGAAACATTGTTTCGAAGTCCATTGTTGGTTGCTTCGTCATTGTAGACTACGGTGTCCTAACTGATTCGTTATACTAATTATGTGTTTAATTATTGGTCCACCGTGACTTTACATTTCTTTATTTATAATTTATTTTATTTATTTATCAGTATTAATTTCACAACTCTTTTTTTTTCTCTGTACTTAAATGTAACAATTTGTAATATTACTTATTACTTGAATTTACTATTATTTCTTTATACAATACTTGTGCTAATTATTTATTTGACTTTATTTATATTCTGGGCGCCATTTACTTGTAATGATAATTAACATATATCGGGCAACACGTTGTTTTTTCTTCGTGTCGGGCCCCACCATTGGAAGCGACATTAATTATAGATCGGTACTCTTAAACACTTACTTTTGCACATATGCTATTACTCATTTGTGCGCACTTACCCACGATAATGTTCTTCTGGACTATTTACCTTGATGTTTCCCAGCTAGGTCGCAGGCTTTGGTAGTTAATTGAGGGTGGATAAGCATGTGAATATCGTAATACAAGTAAAGAGTACAGAGGATTTAGTACTGGTTGTGAAATTAGTACGACTTTGTTAATAAAATTATATTAATTTTGTTTATTAATTAAAAATGCAAATTGTCATGTTATTAATTAGTGTATGGGTTATCTAATATTGACCCTTACATTCACTTATACGAATATCGTATAATTATAACATGGTAAAATCTTATCTCTTATTGTCTAAGACACATTATACACAAATAAGACATATATGACCTGGAATATTTACACAGACATATAATACGTAACACATATATTATTATAATGCGTGATTGACACGTACGAAATTGAATATTAATCTTGTCTTAGCAAGTGTGGTTTTTTATTATGGACCACTTAATTAAAAAATTAAATAATTAAACATTTATAAAAATTCTAATA
The DNA here is from genome assembly GCA_034769895.1 of Magicicada septendecula. Taxonomy (NCBI): domain Eukaryota; kingdom Metazoa; phylum Arthropoda; class Insecta; order Hemiptera; family Cicadidae; genus Magicicada; species Magicicada septendecula. Next base: position 528,601,064 of record CM068368.1, read on the forward strand.
GAGACCATTCTATTACTTTAATTAACAATGCTACTAATGTCTCAATTAATTAAAAAAGTCTACAATTAAAGTAACTTTCATACTTGATTTTACGTTACAGTTACTTGATTTTAATTATAAAGTAAAATATAAAAATATAATAAAATATGGTTTCTATAATTACCATTTATTTATGAGATTAATAAGTTTTATATTCTATGTTATAAATTCTTATTCTCTGAACTTTTATTAATTATTTATTATGTAAATAAAATATAATAAAGTTTATGTAAACTTGTATATGGAATCTAGAGCCTTCTTTTGATAGACCTCAGGGTCATTTATAAGATTAAATAAATGTCTGACTTCACCTGCATATTTCTGCAACCATTTAACTGTGTTGTTACCGTCACCTGGACTCTCGAGTTTTGGATCCTCTTTCGGTATATAAGCGACATAAACTATGAACATGATATATATATATATATATATATATATAAAACAGAACGTATAAATAATTTAATAATCTCGTAAATGCATGACACACAACATATAATTGACATAGATACACATAGGAAACATATATATATATATACATATAAATACCCACACACACATGTTCACCTGGTTGACAGCATATATATATTGTCATCGTACCACCCTCAAACCACCTTAATCAAATCAAGTACCCAGCCAGCTTTAAAGCTTCTCAATTAACAAACCCAAAAACAAATAAGTCATAAAATACCAGAGTAGAAACACCCCCAAAAAAATTCTAAGTATATGAAAGGACAAAGTCAAATTGGCAAAATAGTTAGAACTGCTCTTAAGTACCAAGTATAAACGTGAAATATCAATTTTGTGCCCCAAATAATAATAAATGTGCCATCACGAGGTCAACATGGCTGTACGGTTGCATAAAATACATATTCTTATTTCTTTTATATTCTTACAAAAAGACAGAATTTCAAGCAAAATCAGTGGAACGTAACCACCCAAAAATAACTTAGAACTGGTATTGATTTGTTTTTACATTTCATTAACATTTATCAGTGAAGTATTATTATGAAATATCAAAAAGAAACTTAACAATTCATGTACTGACTATGGCAAAAGTTTAGTGATTACAAAATTATTTAAACATTTAAAATGAAATTTCCTAAAAGCAGAATCTATGGATTTAATTTGATAAAACATACTTGAGGTGTTCATAAAGAACCCACTTGACCTCAGGCACGGCCATGCGCCCGGACTAGATCCAACAAACTATGACATGTTATGGACCTGTGGATAACGGCACCAACAGGTAACTTCCATAGGTTAAAGCACCTCCCCAAACCTTTAAACTAATAACCAAAATCAAATACCCAAATAAATGAATATATATAACGACCAAGAAATTCCCCTACAAGGTACCGAGGCACCCGTGCATGCATACTTTACGCTAATACAACCTAGTAACAGTCAGTGCCACCCACATTTACAATAAAAAAAATCTAACATATAAACGGGTGATGCATGACCCTGGCTGAGTTTACAAATTCTCTGGGGCGTAAGCATTTGTAAAATGAACCGGACAATATTTAACCCAAATGTCCCGCTGTACTTGTGCACAACAAAGTTTTTAACTGGAGCATTCCCGAAATATCTCGATGTAAGGTGTAGCGGCAACAAACATTTTTTTTAAAAGGCATAAATGTCACCTGGTATTACAGCACAAGGCTTGAGGATCTTGTAGCGTGTGTCCGTCCATTCGTCGTGACAGCCAAAACGGAAAGTTACTGGATTAACTGCATGGATGGCAGGTGATCGGCCATCCGCTGGAGCGAGACAGATAGTCGACTTAAATCGGGAACCCGGAGAGTCGCGTAGCTTTTACTTAGGCATAGTTATATATAGTAGACAAAAATCCAACTCTAAGCTGCAAGGCGAATACGGACGACCTACTACGTTGAATGCTGTTACTGGACTCGGTTTATACAACGTCTGCAAAAATGTTACATAGTGGTAATCCCAGAGCGCGCGCGCGGATCGGCACTGCGGATAGTGTAACAAGACGGGCGCCGGTAAGCTAAATACTTAATTAATTAATTCGGCGCTGTCCGTCCTCGTTAACATAAAAAACAGCCGGGTTTTTTCAAAACTCGGCACAGGGTCCTTGTACAGTCTAAATAGTTTCTTTGCTGTATTGTCAATTTGTTTTCCCACTGGATTGCTTCTTAGTAACACTATCTCTCCTTCATGGAATGTGATGAGTTTGTGCATTCTGTTGAACCTCTCGGTCCTCTTCTCTCCAGGTTTTTCCATCATCTTCTTCGCATTGTCGTACTTGTGAATCAGTGGAATTTGCAGGTTTTGGTTTGGAGGTTTATCAATGTTTTTCGACCAGAATCTAGTAGGTTTTTTATTCGTTTCCAGTTCCACTGGTGTATATCCCGTAGCTTCACTGTATGTAGCATTTATGGCTTGTTCGAAAAATGATAAGTACTCTGCCCATCGGTTATGTTGTTCATTACAGTAGATGCGTAAATGTTTTCCTAACTCTTTGTTTACCCTTTCAGCAAGGTTTCCTTGTGGGTGTCGTATTGACGTTAACACTGGTTGTATGCCATGCTGAGTTAGCGTTTCTGCCCATGCTTTATTTTGGAATTGTTTACCTTGGTCACTCAATATCTTTTTGATTTGACCATACTCCGGTACGTATTTGCGTAGTATGACATTCAGTACACTTTTAGTGGTGGGTCTTCTAATAGCGTAAAGTCGACCTGCATTGGTGAACACATCTATACATACAAATATATGTTTTGTACCCCCGTGAATAGCTCTCGGAAACGGGCCCAGGAAGTCTACTGCTACTAATTCTCCCTTTTCCTGTGTCTTGATATTTTGCATAGGTGTGAAGATTCGGATGTCGTGCTGTTTGATATTCGTAGCATCCTTTTAAGATTGCTTTTATTCTCCTAAACATATTATTCAAAATGAAGTCTTCCTTTAAAGTTAAATGACATTTTAAAGCAGACGCATGTGCTAAACTTTGATGACATGGTATACTTAGTGTTTTTAGCATCTCTGGTGATAACTATTTTCCAATCATAATTGACGAGTTTGTACAATATACTATTTTTTATTGTATATCTACCAGATAGTGGTGATAACTTCATGTGACTTTTTGAAGATCTTTGTTTTGTTCATTTACTATATTGTTTAACAAATATTTAACTTTATCGTCTGTTTGATATGTTATGTTTAATATTCTAACATCGTTCCACTTATTTAAATGATTTATTGTTCCCCCTAACATAGGACAATAGGTTTTAGACAACGTTATTTCCTGTTGTGCATGTGTATTGTTTAGGGTTTCACGCAAATCATGTGTGTGCAGGTCGTTTATTAAGCCTGTCCGTGCTGGCGTTTTGTTACCCTTCTGTCGTCATACAGTTTTCTTATCGGTTGGCGTTCTATGATCACCCCCTTCCTCTTTGGACGTTGACGGGTGTGTCGGCTGTTGCACAATTTTATTTTCATAATTATTTTTATTATTATGATTATTATTTGTGTTAATGTTTTGTACATTGGAATTGTACGGTTTTACGTGTTTTTTCTACGTAAATGGATGTGCGTACGCTCCTTTATTCGGAGTCGGGTTACTTTTTTCATAGGGTTGTTTATACTCTTTCCATTACTCTTTCCGTATGTCCTCTTCTTTAGTCTTGAACTGCGGCGAACTGTATTTGATTTTGCGTAGAGTACTGCTGCTGCTGCGGCCGGTTGTCTCTCCTTTCGTACTCTTTATTAACAAACTGTGATGATTGCGTCACAAGGATAAGAAGTTCCTCAATGGTTTTAACTCCTTGGGTATATACGGTGAGTCTAATGTGTCTGTCAAAATGGTAGCTTAGTTTTAATACTAATTCGTGCTCAGTGAAACTTGGTCTAAGGTGCTTACACCGTTCGACGAGTTGTATAATGTAGTCTTCCATGGATCGTTTGCTGTTGACGTAATACCGCCCATACTCCAGTTGGTCTCGTACCTCTCTCTGGGTATGTATATTCCAGTAACGATTTTCGAAGGATACCTTGAACTGTTCATAAGTTTCTGTTTGGTCCCGAACAATCGTATACCATTTGGATGCTGTTTCCTAGAAATGTCGACTTACAAATTCTATACGGTCTGTGTCGCTTAGGTTGCTCCCTATTGTTGCCATTTCTCGTTTACACTTTTGTAAAAATTCTATGGGGTTCTCCCATTTGTTACCTTTAAAGCTGATCTTCTCTTGATCCTCTACTTTTGCAGCATACGTCATTGTAGCACTTGGTCGTCTCTTGACCTCCGCTCATAGTTTTTCTACCTCCTCTTGCAGTCCATCTTTCATGTTGTTAATTTCCATGGAGTGGTGTGTAGTTTTTCTAGTGACCTCCTCCACAGCTATTTCTACTGTCTCGGTCCTCACAGTGAGTTCCTTTGTTCTGTTTGTGTTGTCCAGGATGCGCTCATTTAAGTCCTTGTTTTTGAGATCTTGGTCCTGCTTTGTAATTTAAAATTTTTCATTCCACTGTTCAGCCAGTTGTCTAATGTTTTTCTTTTGTTTCACGTGTTGTATGTTCACGTTGTTCTCTGAATTTGCTATCGAACTTTACAACTTGTTCATTAAGTGACTGTTGAACACGCTGTTCGACGGCTTCAACGCGTGCAGTAAGCTCTGTTTTCAAAGTGTTACTGACGAGTTCTATCTTCTCTTCTAACCTCGTATTATTACTATCACTCTTAGTTTCTAACCTTTCATTATTGCTATCTAACTGAGTTCTTACTTCTTCAATAGTGATTTCTAATCTATTATGATTATCTTCTACTTGAGTTTCTAATCTCGTATTACTATCTTCTACTCTTCCTAATTGATTTTTTAATTTTTCATTAGTACTTTCTAATTGAGTTTTTATTTCTGCACTATTCGTTTTCAACTCCTCTTGCAGTCGTTGAAACATTGTTTCGAAGTCCATTGTTGGTTGCTTCGTCATTGTAGACTACGGTGTCCTAACTGATTCGTTATACTAATTATGTGTTTAATTATTGGCCCACCGTGACTTTACATTTCTTTATTTATAATTTATTTTATTTATTTATCAGTATTAATTTCACAACTCTTTTTTTTTCTCTGTACTTAAATGTAACAATTTGTAATATTACTTATTACTTGAATTTACTATTATTTCTTTATACAATACTTGTGCTAATTATTTATTTGACTTTATTTATATTCTGGGCGCCATTTACTTGTAATGATAATTAACATATATCGGGCAACACGTTGTTTTTTCTTCGTGTCGGGCCCCACCGTTGGAAGCGACATTAATTATAGAACGGTACTCTTAAACACTTACTTTTGCACATATGCTATTACTCATTTGTGCGCACTTACCCACGATAATGTTCTTCTGGACTATTTACCTTGATGTTTCCCAGCTAGGTCGCAGGCTTTGGTAGTTAATTGAGGGTGGATAAGCATGTGAATATCGTAATACAAGTAAAGAGTACAGAGGATTTAGTACTGATTGTGAAATTAGTACGACTTTGTTAATAAAATTATATTAATTTTGTTTATTAATTAAAAAATGCAAATTGTCATGTTATTAATTAGTGTATGGGTTAACTAATATTGACCCTTACATTCACTTATACGAATATCGTATAATTATAACATGGTAAAATCTTATCTCTTATTGTCTAAGGCACATTATACACAAATAAGACATATATGACCTGGAATATTTACACAGACATATAATACGTAACACATATATTATTATAATGCGTGATTGACACGTACGAAATTGAATATTAATCTTGTCTTAGCAAGTGTGGTTTTTTATTATGGACCACTTAATTAAAAAATTAAATAATTAAACATTTATAAAAATTCTAATAGAGACCATTCTATTACTTTAATTAACAATGCTACTAATGTCTCAGTTAATTAAAAAAGTCTACAATTAAAGTAACTTTCATACTTGATTTTACGTTACAGTTACTTGATTTTAATTATAAAGTAAAATATAAAAATATAATAAAATATGGTTTCTATAATTACCATTTATTTATGAGATTAATAAGTTTTATATTCTATGTTATAAATTCTTATTCTCTGAACTTTTATTAATTATTTATTATGTAAATAAAATATAATAAAGTTTATGTAAACTTATATATGGAATCTAGAGCCTTCTTTTGATAGACCTCAGGGTCATTTATAAGATTAAATAAATGTCTGACTTCACCTGCATATTTCTGCAACCATTTAACTGTGTTGTTACCGTCACCTGGACTCTCGAGTTTTGGATCCTCTTTCGGTATATAAGCGACATAAACTGTGAACATGATATATATATATATATATAAAACAGAACGTATAAATAATTTAATAATCTCGTAAATGCATGACACACAACATATAATTGACATAGATACACTTAGGAAACATATATATATATATATATATATATATATATATATATATATATATATACATATAAATACCCACACACACATGTTCACCTGGTTGACAGCATATATATATTGTCATCGTACCACCCTCAAACCACCTTAATCAAATCAAGTACCCGGCCAGCTTTAAAGCTTCTCAATTAACAAACCCAAAAACAAATAAGTCATAAAATACCAGAGTAGAAACACCCCCACAAAAATTCTAAGTATATGAAAGGACAAAGTCAAATTGGCAAAATAGTCAGAACTGCTCTTAAGTACCAAGTATAAACGTGAAATATCAATTTTGTGCCCCAAATAATAATAAATGTGCCATCACGAGGTCAACATGGCTGCACGGTTGCATAAAATACATATTCTTATTTCTTTTATATTCTTACAAAAAGACAGAATTTCAAGCAAAATCAGTGGAACGTAACCACCCAAAAATAACTTAGAACTGGTATTGATTTGTTTTTACATTTCATTAACATTTATCAGTGAAGTATTATTATGAAATATCAAAAAGAAACTTAACAATTCATGTACTGGCTATGGCAAAAGTTTAGTGATTACAAAATTATTTAAACATTTAAAATGAAATTTCCTAAAAGCAGAATCTATGGATTTAATTTGATAAAACATACTTGAGGTGTTCATAAAGAACCCACTTGACCTCAGGCACGGCCATGCGCCCGGACTAGATCCAACAAACTATGACATGTTATGGACCTGTGGATAACGGCACCAACAGGTAACTTCCATAGGTTAAAGCACCTCCCCAAACCTTTAAACTAATAACCAAAATCAAATACCCAAATAAATGAATATATATAACGACCAAGAAATTCCCCTACAAGGTACCGAGGCACCCGTGCATGCATACTTTACGCTAATACAACCTAGTAACAGTCAGTGCCGCCCACATTTACAATAAAAAAAATCTAACATATAAACGGGTGATGCATGACCCTGGCTGAGTTTACAAATTCTCTGGGGCGTAAGCATTTGTAAAATGAACCGGACAATATTTAACCCAAATGTCCCGCTGTACTTGTGCACAACAAAGTTTTTAACTGGAGCATTCCCGAAATATCTCGATGTAAGGTGTAGCGGCAACAAACATTTTTTTTAAAAGGCATAAATGTCACCTGGTATTACAGCACAAGGCTTGAGGATCTTGTAGCGTGTGTCCGTCCATTCGTCGTGACAGCCAAAACGGAAAGTTACTGGATTAACTGCATGGATGGCAGGTGATCGGCCATCCGCTGGAGCGAGACAGATAGTCGACTTAAATCGGGAACCCGGAGAGTCGCGTAGCTTTTACTTAGGCATAGTTATATATAGTAGACAAAAATCCAACTCTAAGCTGCAAGGCGAATACGGACGACCTACTACGTTGAATGCTGTTACTGGACTCGGTTTATACAACGTCTGCAAAAATGTTACGTAGTGGTAATCCCAGAGCGCGCGCGGATCGGCACTGCGGATAGTGTAACAAGACGGGCGCCGGTAAGCTAAATACTTAATTAATTAATTCGGCGCTGTCCGTCCTCGTTAACATAAAAAACAGCCGGGTTTTTTCAAAACTCGGCACAGGGTCCTTGTACAGTCTAAATAGTTTCTTTGCTGTATTGTCAATTTGTTTTCCCACTGGATTGCTTCTTAGTAACACTATCTCTCCTTCATGGAATGTGATGAGTTTGTGCATTCTGTTGAACCTCTCGGTCCTCTTCTCTCCAGGTTTTTCCATCATCTTCTTCGCATTGTCGTACTTGTGAATCATTGGAATTTGCAGGTTTTGGTTTGGAGGTTTATCAATGTTTTTCGACCAGAATCTAGTAGGTTTTTTATTCGTTTCCAGTTCCACTGGTGTATATCCCGTAGCTTCACTGTATGTAGCATTTATGGCTTGTTCGAAAAATGATAAGTACTCTGCCCATCGGTTATGTTGTTCATTACAGTAGATGCGTAAATGTTTTCCTAACTCTTTGTTTACCCTTTCAGCAAGGTTTCCTTGTGGGTGTCGTATTGACGTTAACACTGGTTGTATGCCATGCTGAGTTAGCGTTTCTGCCCATGCTTTATTTTGGAATTGTTTACCTTGGTCACTCAATATCTTTTTGATTTGACCATACTCCGGTACGTATTTGCGTAGTATGACATTCAGTACACTTTTAGTGGTGGGTCTTCTAATAGCGTAAAGTCGACCTGCATTGGTGAACACATCTATACATACAAATATATGTTTTGTACCCCTGTGAATAGCTCTCGGAAACGGGCCCAGGAAGTCTACTGCTACTAATTCTCCCTTTTCCTGTGTCTTGATATTTTGCATAGGTGTGAAGATTCGGATGTCGTGCTGTTTGATATTCGTAGCATCCTTTTAAGATTGCTTTTATTCTCCTAAACATATTATTCAAAATGAAGTCTTCCTTTAAAGTTAAATGACATTTTAAAGCAGACGCATGTGCTAAACTTTGATGACATGGTATACTTAGTGTTTTTAGCATCTCTGGTGATAACTATTTTCCAATCATAATTGACGAGTTTGTACAATATACTATTTTTTATTGTATATCTACCAGATAGTGGTGATAACTTCATGTGACTTTTTGAAGATCTTTGTTTTGTTCATTTACTATATTGTTTAACAAATATTTAACTTTATCGTCTGTTTGATATGTTATGTTTAATATTCTAACATCGTTCCACTTATTTAAATGATTTATTGTTCCCCCTAACATAGGACAATAGGTTTTAGACAACGTTATTTCCTGTTGTGCATGTGTATTGTTTAGGGTGTCACGCAAATCATGTGTGTGCAGGTCGTTTATTAAGCCTGTCCGTGCTGGCGTTTTGTTACCCTTCTGTCGTCATACAGTTTTCTTATCGGTTGGCGTTCTATGATCACCCCCTTCCTCTTTGGACGTTGACGGGTGTGTCGGCTGTTGCACAATTTTATTTTCATAATTATTTTTATTATTATGATTATTATTTGTGTTAATGTTTTGTACATTGGAATTGTACGGTTTTACGTGTTTTTTCTACGTAAATGGATGTGCGTACGCTCCTTTATTCGGAGTCGGGTTACTTTTTTCATAGGGTTGTTTATACTCTTTCCATTACTCTTTCCGTATGTCCTCTTCTTTAGTCTTGAACTGCGGCGAACTGTATTTGATTTTGCGTAGAGTACTGCTGCTGCTGCGGCCGGTTGTCTCTCCTTTCGTACTCTTTATTAACAAACTGTGATGATTGCGTCACAAGGATAAGAAGTTCCTCAATGGTTTTAACTCCTTGGGTATATACGGTGAGTCTAATGTGTCTGTCAAAATGGTAGCTTAGTTTTAATACTAATTCGTGCTCAGTGAAACTTGGTCTAAGGTGCTTACACCGTTCGACGAGTTGTATAATGTAGTCTTCCATGGATCGTTTGCTGTTGACGTAATACCGCCCATACTCCAGTTGGTCTCGTACCTCTCTCTGGGTATGTATATTCCAGTAACGATTTTCGAAGGATACCTTGAACTGTTCATAAGTTTCTGTTTGGTCCCGAACAATCGTATACCATTTGGATGCTGTTTCCTAGAAATGTCGACTTACAAATTCTATACGGTCTGTGTCGCTTAGGTTGCTCCCTATTGTTGCCATTTCTCGTTTACACTTTTGTAAAAATTCTATGGGGTTCTCCCATTTGTTACCTTTAAAGCTGATCTTCTCTTGATCCTCTACTTTTGCAGCATACGTCATTGTAGCACTTGGTCGTCTCTTGACCTCCGCTCATAGTTTTTCTACCTCCTCTTGCAGTCCATCTTTCATGTTGTTAATTTCCATGGAGTGGTGTGTAGTTTTTCTAGTGACCTCCTCCACAGCTATTTCTACTGTCTCGGTCCTCACAGTGAGTTCCTTTGTTCTGTTTGTGTTGTCCAGGATGCGCTCATTTAAGTCCTTGTTTTTGAGATCTTGGTCCTGCTTTGTAATTTAAAATTTTTCATTCCACTGTTCAGCCAGTTGTCTAATGTTTTTCTTTTGTTTCACGTGTTGTATGTTCACGTTGTTCTCTGAATTTGCTATCGAACTTTACAACTTGTTCATTAAGTGACTGTTGAACACGCTGTTCGACGGCTTCAACGCGTGCAGTAAGCTCTGTTTTCAAAGTGTTACTGACGAGTTCTATCTTCTCTTCTAACCTCGTATTATTACTATCAATCTTAGTTTCTAACCTTTCATTATTGCTATCTAACTGAGTTCTTACTTCTTCAATAGTGATTTCTAATCTATTATGATTATCTTCTACTTGAGTTTCTAATCTCGTATTACTATCTTCTACTCTTCCTAATTGATTTTTTAATTTTTCATTAGTACTTTCTAATTGAGTTTTTATTTCTGCACTATTCGTTTTCAACTCCTCTTGCAGTCGTTGAAACATTGTTTCGAAGTCCATTGTTGGTTGCTTCGTCATTGTAGACTACGGTGTCCTAACTGATTCGTTATACTAATTATGTGTTTAATTATTGGCCCACCGTGACTTTACATTTCTTTATTTATAATTTATTTTATTTATTTATCAGTATTAATTTCACAACTCTTTTTTTTTCTCTGTACTTAAATGTAACAATTTGTAATATTACTTATTACTTGAATTTACTATTATTTCTTTATACAATACTTGTGCTAATTATTTATTTGACTTTATTTATATTCTGGGCGCCATTTACTTGTAATGATAATTAACATATATCGGGCAACACGTTGTTTTTTCTTCGTGTCGGGCCCCACCGTTGGAAGCGACATTAATTATAGAACGGTACTCTTAAACACTTACTTTTGCACATATGCTATTACTCATTTGTGCGCACTTACCCACGATAATGTTCTTCTGGACTATTTACCTTGATGTTTCCCAGCTAGGTCGCAGGCTTTGGTAGTTAATTGAGGGTGGATAAGCATGTGAATATCGTAATACAAGTAAAGAGTACAGAGGATTTAGTACTGGTTGTGAAATTAGTACGACTTTGTTAATAAAATTATATTAATTTTGTTTATTAATTAATAAATGCAAATTGTCATGTTATTAATTAGTGTATGGGTTAACTAATATTGACCCTTACATTCACTTATACGAATATCGTATAATTATAACATGGTAAAATCTTATCTCTTATTGTCTAAGACACATTATACACAAATAAGACATATATGACCTGGAATATTTACACAGACATATAATACGTAACACATATATTATTATAATGCGTGATTGACACGTACGAAATTGAATATTAATCTTGTCTTAGCAAGTGTGGTTTTTTATTATGGACCACTTAATTAAAAAATTAAATAATTAAACATTTATAAAAATTCTAATAGAGACCATTCTATTACTTTAATTAACAATGCTACTAATGTCTCAGTTAATTAAAAAAGTCTACAATTAAAGTAACTTTCATACTTGATTTTACGTTACAGTTACTTGATTTTAATTATAAAGTAAAATATAAAAATATAATAAAATATGGTTTCTATAATTACCATTTATTTATGAGATTAATAAGTTTTATATTCTATGTTATAAATTCTTATTCTCTGAACTTTTATTGATTATTTATTATGTAAATAAAATATAATAAAGTTTATGTAAACTTGTATATGGAATCTAGAGCCTTCTTTTGATAGACCTCAGGGTCATTTATAAGATTAAATAAATGTCTGACTTCACCTGCATATTTCTGCAACCATTTAACTGTGTTGTTACCGTCACCTGGACTCTCGAGTTTTGGATCCTCTTTCGGTATATAAGCGACATAAACTATGAACATGATATATATATATATATATAAAACAGAACGTATAAATAATTTAATAATCTCGTAAATGCATGACACACAACATATAATTGACATAGATACACTTAGGAAACATATATATATATATATATATATATATACATATAAATACCCACACACACATGTTCACCTGGTTGACAGCATATATATATTGTCATCGTACCACCCTCAAACCACCTTAATCAAATCAAGTACCCGGCCAGCTTTAAAGCTTCTCAATTAACAAACCCAAAAACAAATAAGTCATAAAATACCAGAGTAGAAACACCCCCACAAAAATTCTAAGTATATGAAAGGACAAAGTCAAATTGGCAAAATAGTCAGAACTGCTCTTAAGTACCAAGTATAAACGTGAAATATCAATTTTGTGCCCCAAATAATAATAAATGTGCCATCACGAGGTCAACATGGCTGCACGGTTGCATAAAATACATATTCTTATTTCTTTTATATTCTTACAAAAAGACAGAATTTCAAGCAAAATCAGTGGAACGTAACCACCCAAAAATAACTTAGAACTGGTATTGATTTGTTTTTACATTTCATTAACATTTATCAGTGAAGTATTATTATGAAATATCAAAAAGAAACTTAACAATTCATGTACTGGCTATGGCAAAAGTTTAGTGATTACAAAATTATTTAAACATTTAAAATGAAATTTCCTAAAAGCAGAATCTATGGATTTAATTTGATAAAACATACTTGAGGTGTTCATAAAGAACCCACTTGACCTCAGGCACGGCCATGCGCCCGGACTAGATCCAACAAACTATGACATGTTATGGACCTGTGGATAACGGCACCAACAGGTAACTTCCATAGGTTAAAGCACCTCCCCAAACCTTTAAACTAATAACCAAAATCAAATACCCAAATAAATGAATATATATAACGACCAAGAAATTCCCCTACAAGGTACCGAGGCACCCGTGCATGCATACTTTACGCTAATACAACCTAGTAACAGTCAGTGCCGCCCACATTTACAATAAAAAAAATCTAACATATAAACGGGTGATGCATGACCCTGGCTGAGTTTACAAATTCTCTGGGGCGTAAGCATTTGTAAAATGAACCGGACAATATTTAACCCAAATGTCCCGCTGTACTTGTGCACAACAAAGTTTTTAACTGGAGCATTCCCGAAATATCTCGATGTAAGGTGTAGCGGCAACAAACATTTTTTTTAAAAGGCATAAATGTCACCTGGTATTACAGCACAAGGCTTGAGGATCTTGTAGCGTGTGTCCGTCCATTCGTCGTGACAGCCAAAACGGAAAGTTACTGGATTAACTGCATGGATGGCAGGTGATCGGCCATCCGCTGGAGCGAGACAGATAGTCGACTTAAATCGGGAACCCGGAGAGTCGCGTAGCTTTTACTTAGGCATAGTTATATATAGTAGACAAAAATCCAACTCTAAGGTGCCAGGCGAATACGGACGACCTACTACGTTGAATGCTGTTACTGGACTCGGTTTATACAACGTCTGCAAAAATGTTACGTAGTGGTAATCCCAGAGCGCGCGCGGATCGGCACTGCGGATAGCGTAACAAGACGGGCGCCGGTAAGCTAAATACTTAATTAATTAATTCGGCGCTGTCCGTCCTCGTTAACATAAAAAACAGCCGGGTTTTTTCAAAACTCGGCACAGGGTCCTTGTACAGTCTAAATAGTTTCTTTGCTGTATTGTCAATTTGTTTTCCCACTGGATTGCTTCTTAGTAACACTATCTCTCCTTCATGGAATGTGATGAGTTTGTGCATTCTGTTGAACCTCTCGGTCCTCTTCTCTCCAGGTTTTTCCATCATCTTCTTCGCATTGTCGTACTTGTGAATCAGTGGAATTTGCAGGTTTTGGTTTGGAGGTTTATCAATGTTTTTCGACCAGAATCTAGTAGGTTTTTTATTCGTTTCCAGTTCCACTGGTGTATATCCCGTAGCTTCACTGTATGTAGCATTTATGGCTTGTTCGAAAAATGATAAGTACTCTGCCCATCGGTTATGTTGTTCATTACAGTAGATGCGTAAATGTTTTCCTAACTCTTTGTTTACCCTTTCAGCAAGGTTTCCTTGTGGGTGTCGTATTGACGTTAACACTGGTTGTATGCCATGCTGAGTTAGCGTTTCTGCCCATGCTTTATTTTGGAATTGTTTACCTTGGTCACTCAATATCTTTTTGATTTGACCATACTCCGGTACGTATTTGCGTAGTATGACATTCAGTACACTTTTAGTGGTGGGTCTTCTAATAGCGTAAAGTCGACCTGCATTGGTGAACACATCTATACATACAAGTATATGTTTTGTACCCCCGTGAATAGCTCTCGGAAACGGGCCCAGTAAGTCTACTGCTACTAATTCTCCCTTTTCCTGTGTCTTGATATTTTGCATAGGTGTGAAGATTCGGATGTCGTGCTGTTTGATATTCGTAGCATCCTTTTAAGATTGCTTTTATTCTCCTAAACATATTATTCAAAATGAAGTCTTCCTTTAAAGTTAAATGACATTTTAAAGCAGACGCATGTGCTAAACTTTGATGACATGGTATACTTAGTGTTTTTAGCATCTCTGGTGATAACTATTTTCCAATCATAATTGACGAGTTTGTACAATATACTATTTTTTATTGTATATCTACCAGATAGTGGTGATAACTTCATGTGACTTTTTGAAGATCTTTGTTTTGTTCATTTACTATATTGTTTAACAAATATTTAACTTTATCATCTGTTTGATATGTTATGTTTAATATTCTAACATCGTTCCACTTATTTAAATGATTTATTGTTCCCCCTAACATAGGACAATAGGTTTTAGACAACGTTATTTCCTGTTGTGCATGTGTATTGTTTAGGGTGTCACGCAAATCATGTGTGTGCAGGTCGTTTATTAAGCCTGTCCGTGCTGGCGTTTTGTTACCCTTCTGTCGTCATACAGTTTTCTTATCGGTTGGCATTCTATGATCACCCCCTTCCTCTTTGGACGTTGACGGGTGTGTCGGCTGTTGCACAATTTTATTTTCATAATTATTTTTATTATTATGATTATTATTTGTGTTAATGTTTTGTACATTGGAATTGTACGGTTTTACGTGTTTTTTCTACGTAAATGGATGTGCGTACGCTCCTTTATTCGGAGTCGGGTTACTTTTTTCATAGGGTTGTTTATACTCTTTCCATTACTCTTTCCGTATGTCCTCTTCTTTAGTCTTGAACTGCGGCGAACTGTATTTGATTTTACGTAGAGTACTGCTGCTGCTGCGGCCGGTTGTCTCTCCTTTCGTACTCTTTATTAACAAACTGTGATGATTGCGTCACAAGGATAAGAAGTTCCTCAATGGTTTTAACTCCTTGGGTATATACGGTGAGTCTAATGTGTCTGTCAAAATGGTAGCTTAGTTTTAATACTAATTCGTGCTCAGTGAAACTTGGTCTAAGGTGCTTACACCGTTCGACGAGTTGTATAATGTAGTCTTCCATGGATCGTTTGCTGTTGACGTAATACCGCCCATACTCCAGCTGGTCTCGTACCTCTCTCTGGGTATGTATATTCCAGTACCGATTTTCGAAGGATACCTTGAACTGTTCATAAGTTTCTGTTTGGCCCCGAACAATCGTATACCATTTGGATGCTGTTTCCTAGAAATGTCGACTTACAAATTCTATACGGTCTGTGTCGCTTAGGTTGCTCCCTATTGTTGCCATTTCTCGTTTACACTTTTGTAAAAATTCTATGGGGTTCTCCCATTTGTTACCTTTAAAGCTGATCTTCTCTTGATCCTCTACTTTTGCAGCATACGTCATTGTAGCACTTGGTCGTCTCTTGACCTCCGCTCATAGTTTTTCTACCTCCTCTTGCAGTCCATCTTTCATGTTGTTAATTTCCATGGAGTGGTGTGTAGTTTTTCTAGTGACCTCCTCCACAGCTATTTCTACTGTCTCGGTCCTCACAGTGAGTTCCTTTGTTCTGTTTGTGTTGTCCAGGATGCGCTCATTTAAGTCCTTGTTTTTGAGATCTTGGTCCTGCTTTGTAATTTAAAATTTTTCATTCCACTGTTCAGCCAGTTGTCTAATGTTTTTCTTTTGTTTCACGTGTTGTATGTTCACGTTGTTCTCTGAATTTGCTATCGAACTTTACAACTTGTTCATTAAGTGACTGTTGAACACGCTGTTCGACGGCTTCAACGCGTGCAGTAAGCTCTGTTTTCAAAGTGTTACTGACGAGTTCTATCTTCTCTTCTAACCTCGTATTATTACTATCAATCTTAGTTTCTAACCTTTCATTATTGCTATCTAACTGAGTTTTTACTTCTTCAATAGTGATTTCTAATCTATTATGACTATCTTCTACTTGAGTTTCTAATCTCGTATTACTATCTTCTACTCTTCCTAATTTATTTTATAATTTTTCATTGGTACTTTCTAATTGAGTTTTTATTTCTGCACTATTCGTTTTCAACTCCTCTTGCAGTCGTTGAAACATTGTTTCGAAGTCCATTGTTGGTTGCTTCGTCATTGTAGACTACAGTGTCCTAACTGATTCGTTATACTAATTATGTGTTTAATTATTGGTCCACCGTGACTTTACATTTCTTTATTTATAATTTATTTTATTTATTTATCAGTATTAATTTCACAACTCTTTTTTTTTCTCTGTACTTAAATGTAACAATTTGTAATATTACTTATTACTTGAATTTACTATTATTTCTTTATACAATACTTGTGCTAATTATTTATTTGACTTTATTTATATTCTGGGCGCCATTTACTTGTAATGATAATTAACATATATCGGGCAACACGTTGTTTTTTCTTCGTGTCGGGCCCCACCGTTGGAAGCGACATTAATTATAGAACGGTACTCTTAAACACTTACTTTTCCACATATGCTATTACTCATTTGTGCGCACTTACCCACGATAATGTTCTTCTGGACTATTTACCTTGATGTTTCCCAGCTAGGTCGCAGGCTTTGGTAGTTAATTGAGGGTGGATAAGCATGTGAATATCGTAATACAAGTAAAGAGTACAGAGGATTTAGTACTGGTTGTGAAATTAGTACGACTTTGTTAATAAAATTATATTAATTTTGTTTATTAATTAAAAAATGCAAATTGTCATGTTATTAATTAGTGTATGGGTTAACTAATATTGACCCTTACATTCACTTATACGAATATCGTATAATTATAACATGGTAAAATCTTATCTCTTATTGTCTAAGACACATTATACACAAATAAGACATATATGACCTGGAATATTTACACAGACATATAATACGTAACACATATATTATTATAATGCGTGATTGACACGTACGAAATTGAATATTAATCTTGTCTTAGCAAGTGTGGTTTTTTATTATGGACCACTTAATTAAAAAATTAAATAATTAAACATTTATAAAAATTCTAATAGAGACCATTCTATTACTTTAATTAACAATGCTACTAATGTCTCAGTTAATTAAAAAAGTCTACAATTAAAGTAACTTTCATACTTGATTTTACGTTACAGTTACTTGATTTTAATTATAAAGTAAAATATAAAAATATAATAAAATATGGTTTCTATAATTACCATTTATTTATGAGATTAATAAGTTTTATATTCTATGTTATAAATTCTTATTCTCTGAACTTTTATTAATTATTTATTATGTAAATAAAATATAATAAAGTTTATGTAAACTTGTATATGGAATCTAGAGCCTTCTTTTGATAGACCTCAGGGTCATTTATAAGATTAAATAAATGTCTGACTTCACCTGCATATTTCTGCAACCATTTAACTGTGTTGTTACCGTCACCTGGACTCTCGAGTTTTGGATCCTCTTTCGGTATATAAGCGACATAAACTATGAACATGATATATATATATATATATATATATTTATATAAAACAGAACGTATAAATAATTTAATAATCTCGTAAATGCATGACACACAACATATAATTGACATAGATACACATAGGAAACATATATATATACATATAAATACCCACACACACATGTTCACCTGGTTGACAGCATATATATATTGTCATCGTACCACCCTCAAACCACCTTAATCAAATCAAGTACCCGGCCAGCTTTAAAGCTTCTCAATTAACAAACCCAAAAACAAATAAGTCATAAAATACCAGAGTAGAAACACCCCCAAAAAAATTCCAAGTATATGAAAGGACAAAGTCAAATTGGCAAAATAGTCAGAACTGCTCTTAAGTACCAAGTATAAACGTGAAATATCAATTTTGTGCCCCAAATAATAATAAATGTGCCATCACGAGGTCAACATGGCTGCACGGTTGCATAAAATACATATTCTTATTTCTTTTATATTCTTACAAAAAGACAGAATTTCAAGCAAAATCAGTGGAACGTAACCACCCAAAAATAACTTAGAACTGGTATTGATTTGTTTTTACATTTCATTAACATTTATCAGTGAAGTATTATTATGAAATATCAAAAAGAAACTTAACAATTCATGTACTGGCTATGGCAAAAGTTTAGTGATTACAAAATTATTTAAACATTTAAAATGAAATTTCCTAAAAGCAGAATCTATGGATTTAATTTGATAAAACATACTTGAGGTGTTCATAAAGAACCCACTTGACCTCAGGCACGGCCATGCGCCCGGACTAGATCCAACAAACTATGACATGTTATGGACCTGTGGATAACGGCACCAACAGGTAACTTCCATAGGTTAAAGCACCTCCCCAAACCTTTAAACTAATAACCAAAATCAAATACCCAAATAAATGAATATATATAACGACCAAGAAATTCCCCTACAAGGTACCGAGGCACCCGTGCATGCATACTTTACGCTAATACAACCTAGTAACAGTCAGTGCCGCCCACATTTACAATAAAAAAAATCTAACATATAAACGGGTGATGCATGACCCTGGCTGAGTTTACAAATTCTCTGGGGCGTAAGCATTTGTAAAATGAACCGGACAATATTTAACCCAAATGTCCCGCTGTACTTGTGCACAACAAAGTTTTTAACTGGAGCATTCCCGAAATATCTCGATGTAATGTGTAGCGGCAACAAACATTTTTTTTAAAAGGCATAAATGTCACCTGGTATTACAGCACAAGGCTTGAGGATCTTGTAGCGTGTGTCCGTCCATTCGTCGTGACAGCCAAAACGGAAAGTTACTGGATTAACTGCATGGATGGCAGGTGATCGGCCATCCGCTGGAGCGAGACAGATAGTCGACTTAAATCGGGAACCCGGAGAGTCGCGTAGCTTTTACTTAGGCATAGTTATATATAGTAGACAAAAATCCAACTCTAAGCTGCCAGGCGAATACGGACGACCTACTACGTTGAATGCTGTTACTGGACTCGGTTTATACAACGTCTGCAAAAATGTTACGTAGTGGTAATCCCAGAGCGCGCGCGGATCGGCACGGCGGATAGCGTAACAAGACGGGCGCCGGTAAGCTAAATACTTAATTAATTAATTCGGCGCTGTCCGTCCTCGTTAACATAAAAAACAGCCGGGTTTTTTCAAAACTCGGCACAGGGTCCTTGTACAGTCTAAATAGTTTCTTTGCTGTATTGTCAATTTGTTTTCCCACTGGATTGCTTCTTAGTAACACTATCTCTCCTTCATGGAATGTGATGAGTTTGTGCATTCTGTTGAACCTCTCGGTCCTCTTCTCTCCAGGTTTTTCCATCATCTTCTTCGCATTGTCGTACTTGTGAATCAGTGGAATTTGCAGGTTTTGGTTTGGAGGTTTATCAATGTTTTTCGACCAGAATCTAGTAGGTTTTTTATTCGTTTCCAGTTCCACTGGTGTATATCCCGTAGCTTCACTGTATGTAGCATTTATGGCTTGTTCGAAAAATGATAAGTACTCTGCCCATCGGTTATGTTGTTCATTACAGTAGATGCGTAAATGTTTTCCTAACTCTTTGTTTACCCTTTCAGCAAGGTTTCCTTGTGGGTGTCGTATTGACGTTAACACTGGTTGTATGCCATGCTGAGTTAGCGTTTCTGCCCATGCTTTATTTTGGAATTGTTTACCTTGGTCACTCAATATCTTTTTGATTTGACCATACTCCGGTACGTATTTGCGTAGTATGACATTCAGTACACTTTTAGTGGTGGGTCTTCTAATAGCGTAAAGTCGACCTGCATTGGTGAACACATCTATACATACAAGTATATGTTTTGTACCCCCGTGAATAGCTCTCGGAAACGGGCCCAGTAAGTCTACTGCTACTAATTCTCCCTTTTCCTGTGTCTTGATATTTTGCATAGGTGTGAAGATTCGGATGTCGTGCTGTTTGATATTCGTAGCATCCTTTTAAGATTGCTTTTATTCTCCTAAACATATTATTCAAAATGAAGTCTTCCTTTAAAGTTAAATGACATTTTAAAGCAGACGCATGTGCTAAACTTTGATGACATGGTATACTTAGTGTTTTTAGCATCTCTGGTGATAACTATTTTCCAATCATAATTGACGAGTTTGTACAATATACTATTTTTTATTGTATATCTACCAGATAGTGGTGATAACTTCATGTGACTTTTTGAAGAATTTTGTTTTGTTCATTTACTATATTGTTTAACAAATATTTAACTTTATCATCTGTTTGATATGTTATGTTTAATATTCTAACATCGTTCCACTTATTTAAATGATTTATTGTTCCCCCTAACATAGGACAATAGGTTTTAGACAACGTTATTTCCTGTTGTGCATGTGTATTGTTTAGGGTGTCACGCAAATCATGTGTGTGCAGGTCGTTTATTAAGCCTGTCCGTGCTGGCGTTTTGTTACCCTTCTGTCGTCATACAGTTTTCTTATCGGTTGGCGTTCTATGATCACCCCCTTCCTCTTTGGACGTTGACGGGTGTGTCGGCTGTTGCACAATTTTATTTTCATAATTATTTTTATTATTATGATTATTATTTGTGTTAATGTTTTGTACATTGGAATTGTACGGTTTTACGTGTTTTTTCTACGTAAATGGATGTGCGTACGCTCCTTTATTCGGAGTCGGGTTACTTTTTTCATAGGGTTGTTTATACTCTTTCCATTACTCTTTCCGTATGTCCTCTTCTTTAGTCTTGAACTGCGGCGAACTGTATTTGATTTTACGTAGAGTACTGCTGCTGCTGCGGCCGGTTGTCTCTCCTTTCGTACTCTTTATTAACAAACTGTGATGATTGCGTCGCAAGGATAAGAAGTTCCTCAATGGTTTTAACTCCTTGGGTATATACGGTGAGTCTAATGTGTCTGTCAAAATGGTAGCTTAGTTTTAATACTAATTCGTGCTCAGTGAAACTTGGTCTAAGGTGCTTACACCGTTCGACGAGTTGTATAATGTAGTCTTCCATGGATCGTTTGCTGTTGACGTAATACCGCCCATACTCCAGCTGGTCTCGTACCTCTCTCTGGGTATGTATATTCCAGTACCGATTTTCGAAGGATACCTTGAACTGTTCATAAGTTTCTGTTTGGCCCCGAACAATCGTATACCATTTGGATGCTGTTTCCTAGAAATGTCGACTTACAAATTCTATACGGTCTGTGTCGCTTAGGTTGCTCCCTATTGTTGCCATTTCTCGTTTACACTTTTGTAAAAATTCTATGGGGTTCTCCCATTTGTTACCTTTAAAGCTGATCTTCTCTTGATCCTCTACTTTTGCAGCATACGTCATTGTAGCACTTGGTCGTCTCTTGACCTCCGCTCATAGTTTTTCTACCTCCTCTTGCAGTCCATCTTTCATGTTGTTAATTTCCATGGAGTGGTGTGTAGTTTTTCTAGTGACCTCCTCCACAGCTATTTCTACTGTCTCGGTCCTCACAGTGAGTTCCTTTGTTCTGTTTGTGTTGTCCAGGATGCGCTCATTTAAGTCCTTGTTTTTGAGATCTTGGTCCTGCTTTGTAATTTAAAATTTTTCATTCCACTGTTCAGCCAGTTGTCTAATGTTTTTCTTTTGTTTCACGTGTTGTATGTTCACGTTGTTCTCTGAATTTGCTATCGAACTTTACAACTTGTTCATTAAGTGACTGTTGAACACGCTGTTCGACGGCTTCAACGCGTGCAGTAAGCTCTGTTTTCAAAGTGTTACTGACGAGTTCTATCTTCTCTTCTAACCTCGTATTATTACTATCAATCTTAGTTTCTAACCTTTCATTATTGCTATCTAACTGAGTTTTTACTTCTTCAATAGTGATTTCTAATCTATTATGACTATCTTCTACTTGAGTTTCTAATCTCGTATTACTATCTTCTACTCTTCCTAATTTATTTTATAATTTTTCATTGGTACTTTCTAATTGAGTTTTTATTTCTGCACTATTCGTTTTCAACTCCTCTTGCAGTCGTTGAAACATTGTTTCGAAGTCCATTGTTGGTTGCTTCGTCATTGTAGACTACAGTGTCCTAACTGATTCGTTATACTAATTATGTGTTTAATTATTGGTCCACCGTGACTTTACATTTCTTTATTTATAATTTATTTTATTTATTTATCAGTATTAATTTCACAACTCTTTTTTTTTCTCTGTACTTAAATGTAACAATTTGTAATATTACTTATTACTTGAATTTACTATTATTTCTTTATACAATACTTGTGCTAATTATTTATTTGACTTTATTTATATTCTGGGCGCCATTTACTTGTAATGATAATTAACATATATCGGGCAACACGTTGTTTTTTCTTCGTGTCGGGCCCCACCGTTGGAAGCGACATTAATTATAGAACGGTACTCTTAAACACTTACTTTTCCACATATGCTATTACTCATTTGTGCGCACTTACCCACGATAATGTTCTTCTGGACTATTTACCTTGATGTTTCCCAGCTAGGTCGCAGGCTTTGGTAGTTAATTGAGGGTGGATAAGCATGTGAATATCGTAATACAAGTAAAGAGTACAGAGGATTTAGTACTGGTTGTGAAATTAGTACGACTTTGTTAATAAAATTATATTAATTTTGTTTATTAATTAAAAAATGCAAATTGTCATGTTATTAATTAGTGTATGGGTTAACTAATATTGACCCTTACATTCACTTATACGAATATCGTATAATTATAACATGGTAAAATCTTATCTCTTATTGTCTAAGACACATTATACACAAATAAGACATATATGACCTGGAATATTTACACAGACATATAATACGTAACACATATATTATTATAATGCGTGATTGACACGTACGAAATTGAATATTAATCTTGTCTTAGCAAGTGTGGTTTTTTATTATGGACCACTTAATTAAAAAATTAAATAATTAAACATTTATAAAAATTCTAATAGAGACCATTCTATTACTTTAATTAACAATGCTACTAATGTCTCAATTAATTAAAAAAGTCTACAATTAAAGTAACTTTCATACTTGATTTTACGTTACAGTTACTTGATTTTAATTATAAAGTAAAATATAAAAATATAATAAAATATGGTTTCTATAATTACCATTTATTTATGAGATTAATAAGTTTTATATTCTATGTTATAAATTCTTATTCTCTGAACTTTTATTAATTATTTATTATGTAAATAAAATATAATAAAGTTTATGTAAACTTGTATATGGAATCTAGAGCCTTCTTTTGATAGACCTCAGGGTCATTTATAAGATTAAATAAATGTCTGACTTCACCTGCATATTTCTGCAACCATTTAACTGTGTTGTTACCGTCACCTGGACTCTCGAGTTTTGGATCCTCTTTCGGTATATAAGCGACATAAACTATGAACATGATATATATATATATATATATATATTTATATAAAACAGAACGTATAAATAATTTAATAATCTCGTAAATGCATGACACACAACATATAATTGACATAGATACACATAGGAAACATATATATATACATATAAATACCCACACACACATGTTCACCTGGTTGACAGCATATATATATTGTCATCGTACCACCCTCAAACCACCTTAATCAAATCAAGTACCCGGCCAGCTTTAAAGCTTCTCAATTAACAAACCCAAAAACAAATAAGTCATAAAATACCAGAGTAGAAACACCCCCAAAAAAATTCCAAGTATATGAAAGGACAAAGTCAAATTGGCAAAATAGTCAGAACTGCTCTTAAGTACCAAGTATAAACGTGAAATATCAATTTTGTGCCCCAAATAATAATAAATGTGCCATCACGAGGTCAACATGGCTGCACGGTTGCATAAAATACATATTCTTATTTCTTTTATATTCTTACAAAAAGACAGAATTTCAAGCAAAATCAGTGGAACGTAACCACCCAAAAATAACTTAGAACTGGTATTGATTTGTTTTTACATTTCATTAACATTTATCAGTGAAGTATTATTATGAAATATCAAAAAGAAACTTAACAATTCATGTACTGGCTATGGCAAAAGTTTAGTGATTACAAAATTATTTAAACATTTAAAATGAAATTTCCTAAAAGCAGAATCTATGGATTTAATTTGATAAAACATACTTGAGGTGTTCATAAAGAACCCACTTGACCTCAGGCACGGCCATGCGCCCGGACTAGATCCAACAAACTATGACATGTTATGGACCTGTGGATAACGGCACCAACAGGTAACTTCCATAGGTTAAAGCACCTCCCCAAACCTTTAAACTAATAACCAAAATCAAATACCCAAATAAATGAATATATATAACGACCAAGAAATTCCCCTACAAGGTACCGAGGCACCCGTGCATGCATACTTTACGCTAATACAACCTAGTAACAGTCAGTGCCGCCCACATTTACAATAAAAAAAATCTAACATATAAACGGGTGATGCATGACCCTGGCTGAGTTTACAAATTCTCTGGGGCGTAAGCATTTGTAAAATGAACCGGACAATATTTAACCCAAATGTCCCGCTGTACTTGTGCACAACAAAGTTTTTAACTGGAGCATTCCCGAAATATCTCGATGTAATGTGTAGCGGCAACAAACATTTTTTTTAAAAGGCATAAATGTCACCTGGTATTACAGCACAAGGCTTGAGGATCTTGTAGCGTGTGTCCGTCCATTCGTCGTGACAGCCAAAACGGAAAGTTACTGGATTAACTGCATGGATGGCAGGTGATCGGCCATCCGCTGGAGCGAGACAGATAGTCGACTTAAATCGGGAACCCGGAGAGTCGCGTAGCTTTTACTTAGGCATAGTTATATATAGTAGACAAAAATCCAACTCTAAGCTGCCAGGCGAATACGGACGACCTACTACGTTGAATGCTGTTACTGGACTCGGTTTATACAACGTCTGCAAAAATGTTACGTAGTGGTAATCCCAGAGCGCGCGCGGATCGGCACGGCGGATAGCGTAACAAGACGGGCGCCGGTAAGCTAAATACTTAATTAATTAATTCGGCGCTGTCCGTCCTCGTTAACATAAAAAACAGCCGGGTTTTTTCAAAACTCGGCACAGGGTCCTTGTACAGTCTAAATAGTTTCTTTGCTGTATTGTCAATTTGTTTTCCCACTGGATTGCTTCTTAGTAACACTATCTCTCCTTCATGGAATGTGATGAGTTTGTGCATTCTGTTGAACCTCTCGGTCCTCTTCTCTCCAGGTTTTTCCATCATCTTCTTCGCATTGTCGTACTTGTGAATCAGTGGAATTTGCAGGTTTTGGTTTGGAGGTTTATCAATGTTTTTCGACCAGAATCTAGTAGGTTTTTTATTCGTTTCCAGTTCCACTGGTGTATATCCCGTAGCTTCACTGTATGTAGCATTTATGGCTTGTTCGAAAAATGATAAGTACTCTGCCCATCGGTTATGTTGTTCATTACAGTAGATGCGTAAATGTTTTCCTAACTCTTTGTTTACCCTTTCAGCAAGGTTTCCTTGTGGGTGTCGTATTGACGTTAACACTGGTTGTATGCCATGCTGAGTTAGCGTTTCTGCCCATGCTTTATTTTGGAATTGTTTACCTTGGTCACTCAATATCTTTTTGATTTGACCATACTCCGGTACGTATTTGCGTAGTATGACATTCAGTACACTTTTAGTGGTGGGTCTTCTAATAGCGTAAAGTCGACCTGCATTGGTGAACACATCTATACATACAAGTATATGTTTTGTACCCCCGTGAATAGCTCTCGGAAACGGGCCCAGTAAGTCTACTGCTACTAATTCTCCCTTTTCCTGTGTCTTGATATTTTGCATAGGTGTGAAGATTCGGATGTCGTGCTGTTTGATATTCGTAGCATCCTTTTAAGATTGCTTTTATTCTCCTAAACATATTATTCAAAATGAAGTCTTCCTTTAAAGTTAAATGACATTTTAAAGCAGACGCATGTGCTAAACTTTGATGACATGGTATACTTAGTGTTTTTAGCATCTCTGGTGATAACTATTTTCCAATCATAATTGACGAGTTTGTACAATATACTATTTTTTATTGTATATCTACCAGATAGTGGTGATAACTTCATGTGACTTTTTGAAGAATTTTGTTTTGTTCATTTACTATATTGTTTAACAAATATTTAACTTTATCATCTGTTTGATATGTTATGTTTAATATTCTAACATCGTTCCACTTATTTAAATGATTTATTGTTCCCCCTAACATAGGACAATAGGTTTTAGACAACGTTATTTCCTGTTGTGCATGTGTATTGTTTAGGGTGTCACGCAAATCATGTGTGTGCAGGTCGTTTATTAAGCCTGTCCGTGCTGGCGTTTTGTTACCCTTCTGTCGTCATACAGTTTTCTTATCGGTTGGCGTTCTATGATCACCCCCTTCCTCTTTGGACGTTGACGGGTGTGTCGGCTGTTGCACAATTTTATTTTCATAATTATTTTTATTATTATGATTATTATTTGTGTTAATGTTTTGTACATTGGAATTGTACGGTTTTACGTGTTTTTTCTACGTAAATGGATGTGCGTACGCTCCTTTATTCGGAGTCGGGTTACTTTTTTCATAGGGTTGTTTATACTCTTTCCATTACTCTTTCCGTATGTCCTCTTCTTTAGTCTTGAACTGCGGCGAACTGTATTTGATTTTACGTAGAGTACTGCTGCTGCTGCGGCCGGTTGTCTCTCCTTTCGTACTCTTTATTAACAAACTGTGATGATTGCGTCGCAAGGATAAGAAGTTCCTCAATGGTTTTAACTCCTTGGGTATATACGGTGAGTCTAATGTGTCTGTCAAAATGGTAGCTTAGTTTTAATACTAATTCGTGCTCAGTGAAACTTGGTCTAAGGTGCTTACACCGTTCGACGAGTTGTATAATGTAGTCTTCCATGGATCGTTTGCTGTTGACGTAATACCGCCCATACTCCAGCTGGTCTCGTACCTCTCTCTGGGTATGTATATTCCAGTACCGATTTTCGAAGGATACCTTGAACTGTTCATAAGTTTCTGTTTGGCCCCGAACAATCGTATACCATTTGGATGCTGTTTCCTAGAAATGTCGACTTACAAATTCTATACGGTCTGTGTCGCTTAGGTTGCTCCCTATTGTTGCCATTTCTCGTTTACACTTTTGTAAAAATTCTATGGGGTTCTCCCATTTGTTACCTTTAAAGCTGATCTTCTCTTGATCCTCTACTTTTGCAGCATACGTCATTGTAGCACTTGGTCGTCTCTTGACCTCCGCTCATAGTTTTTCTACCTCCTCTTGCAGTCCATCTTTCATGTTGTTAATTTCCATGGAGTGGTGTGTAGTTTTTCTAGTGACCTCCTCCACAGCTATTTCTACTGTCTCGGTCCTCACAGTGAGTTCCTTTGTTCTGTTTGTGTTGTCCAGGATGCGCTCATTTAAGTCCTTGTTTTTGAGATCTTGGTCCTGCTTTGTAATTTAAAATTTTTCATTCCACTGTTCAGCCAGTTGTCTAATGTTTTTCTTTTGTTTCACGTGTTGTATGTTCACGTTGTTCTCTGAATTTGCTATCGAACTTTACAACTTGTTCATTAAGTGACTGTTGAACACGCTGTTCGACGGCTTCAACGCGTGCAGTAAGCTCTGTTTTCAAAGTGTTACTGACGAGTTCTATCTTCTCTTCTAACCTCGTATTATTACTATCAATCTTAGTTTCTAACCTTTCATTATTGCTATCTAACTGAGTTTTTACTTCTTCAATAGTGATTTCTAATCTATTATGACTATCTTCTACTTGAGTTTCTAATCTCGTATTACTATCTTCTACTCTTCCTAATTTATTTTATAATTTTTCATTGGTACTTTCTAATTGAGTTTTTATTTCTGCACTATTCGTTTTCAACTCCTCTTGCAGTCGTTGAAACATTGTTTCGAAGTCCATTGTTGGTTGCTTCGTCATTGTAGACTACAGTGTCCTAACTGATTCGTTATACTAATTATGTGTTTAATTATTGGTCCACCGTGACTTTACATTTCTTTATTTATAATTTATTTTATTTATTTATCAGTATTAATTTCACAACTCTTTTTTTTTCTCTGTACTTAAATGTAACAATTTGTAATATTACTTATTACTTGAATTTACTATTATTTCTTTATACAATACTTGTGCTAATTATTTATTTGACTTTATTTATATTCTGGGCGCCATTTACTTGTAATGATAATTAACATATATCGGGCAACACGTTGTTTTTTCTTCGTGTCGGGCCCCACCGTTGGAAGCGACATTAATTATAGAACGGTACTCTTAAACACTTACTTTTCCACATATGCTATTACTCATTTGTGCGCACTTACCCACGATAATGTTCTTCTGGACTATTTACCTTGATGTTTCCCAGCTAGGTCGCAGGCTTTGGTAGTTAATTGAGGGTGGATAAGCATGTGAATATCGTAATACAAGTAAAGAGTACAGAGGATTTAGTACTGGTTGTGAAATTAGTACGACTTTGTTAATAAAATTATATTAATTTTGTTTATTAATTAAAAAATGCAAATTGTCATGTTATTAATTAGTGTATGGGTTAACTAATATTGACCCTTACATTCACTTATACGAATATCGTATAATTATAACATGGTAAAATCTTATCTCTTATTGTCTAAGACACATTATACACAAATAAGACATATATGACCTGGAATATTTACACAGACATATAATACGTAACACATATATTATTATAATGCGTGATTGACACGTACGAAATTGAATATTAATCTTGTCTTAGCAAGTGTGGTTTTTTATTATGGACCACTTAATTAAAAAATTAAATAATTAAACATTTATAAAAATTCTAATAGAGACCATTCTATTACTTTAATTAACAATGCTACTAATGTCTCAATTAATTAAAAAAGTCTACAATTAAAGTAACTTTCATACTTGATTTTACGTTACAGTTACTTGATTTTAATTATAAAGTAAAATATAAAAATATAATAAAATATGGTTTCTATAATTACCATTTATTTATGAGATTAATAAGTTTTATATTCTATGTTATAAATTCTTATTCTCTGAACTTTTATTAATTATTTATTATGTAAATAAAATATAATAAAGTTTATGTAAACTTGTATATGGAATCTAGAGCCTTCTTTTGATAGACCTCAGGGTCATTTATAAGATTAAATAAATGTCTGACTTCACCTGCATATTTCTGCAACCATTTAACTGTGTTGTTACCGTCACCTGGACTCTCGAGTTTTGGATCCTCTTTCGGTATATAAGCGACATAAACTATGAACATGATATATATATATATATATATATTTATATAAAACAGAACGTATAAATAATTTAATAATCTCGTAAATGCATGACACACAACATATAATTGACATAGATACACATAGGAAACATATATATATACATATAAATACCCACACACACATGTTCACCTGGTTGACAGCATATATATATTGTCATCGTACCACCCTCAAACCACCTTAATCAAATCAAGTACCCGGCCAGCTTTAAAGCTTCTCAATTAACAAACCCAAAAACAAATAAGTCATAAAATACCAGAGTAGAAACACCCCCAAAAAAATTCCAAGTATATGAAAGGACAAAGTCAAATTGGCAAAATAGTCAGAACTGCTCTTAAGTACCAAGTATAAACGTGAAATATCAATTTTGTGCCCCAAATAATAATAAATGTGCCATCACGAGGTCAACATGGCTGCACGGTTGCATAAAATACATATTCTTATTTCTTTTATATTCTTACAAAAAGACAGAATTTCAAGCAAAATCAGTGGAACGTAACCACCCAAAAATAACTTAGAACTGGTATTGATTTGTTTTTACATTTCATTAACATTTATCAGTGAAGTATTATTATGAAATATCAAAAAGAAACTTAACAATTCATGTACTGGCTATGGCAAAAGTTTAGTGATTACAAAATTATTTAAACATTTAAAATGAAATTTCCTAAAAGCAGAATCTATGGATTTAATTTGATAAAACATACTTGAGGTGTTCATAAAGAACCCACTTGACCTCAGGCACGGCCATGCGCCCGGACTAGATCCAACAAACTATGACATGTTATGGACCTGTGGATAACGGCACCAACAGGTAACTTCCATAGGTTAAAGCACCTCCCCAAACCTTTAAACTAATAACCAAAATCAAATACCCAAATAAATGAATATATATAACGACCAAGAAATTCCCCTACAAGGTACCGAGGCACCCGTGCATGCATACTTTACGCTAATACAACCTAGTAACAGTCAGTGCCGCCCACATTTACAATAAAAAAAATCTAACATATAAACGGGTGATGCATGACCCTGGCTGAGTTTACAAATTCTCTGGGGCGTAAGCATTTGTAAAATGAACCGGACAATATTTAACCCAAATGTCCCGCTGTACTTGTGCACAACAAAGTTTTTAACTGGAGCATTCCCGAAATATCTCGATGTAATGTGTAGCGGCAACAAACATTTTTTTTAAAAGGCATAAATGTCACCTGGTATTACAGCACAAGGCTTGAGGATCTTGTAGCGTGTGTCCGTCCATTCGTCGTGACAGCCAAAACGGAAAGTTACTGGATTAACTGCATGGATGGCAGGTGATCGGCCATCCGCTGGAGCGAGACAGATAGTCGACTTAAATCGGGAACCCGGAGAGTCGCGTAGCTTTTACTTAGGCATAGTTATATATAGTAGACAAAAATCCAACTCTAAGCTGCCAGGCGAATACGGACGACCTACTACGTTGAATGCTGTTACTGGACTCGGTTTATACAACGTCTGCAAAAATGTTACGTAGTGGTAATCCCAGAGCGCGCGCGGATCGGCACGGCGGATAGCGTAACAAGACGGGCGCCGGTAAGCTAAATACTTAATTAATTAATTCGGCGCTGTCCGTCCTCGTTAACATAAAAAACAGCCGGGTTTTTTCAAAACTCGGCACAGGGTCCTTGTACAGTCTAAATAGTTTCTTTGCTGTATTGTCAATTTGTTTTCCCACTGGATTGCTTCTTAGTAACACTATCTCTCCTTCATGGAATGTGATGAGTTTGTGCATTCTGTTGAACCTCTCGGTCCTCTTCTCTCCAGGTTTTTCCATCATCTTCTTCGCATTGTCGTACTTGTGAATCAGTGGAATTTGCAGGTTTTGGTTTGGAGGTTTATCAATGTTTTTCGACCAGAATCTAGTAGGTTTTTTATTCGTTTCCAGTTCCACTGGTGTATATCCCGTAGCTTCACTGTATGTAGCATTTATGGCTTGTTCGAAAAATGATAAGTACTCTGCCCATCGGTTATGTTGTTCATTACAGTAGATGCGTAAATGTTTTCCTAACTCTTTGTTTACCCTTTCAGCAAGGTTTCCTTGTGGGTGTCGTATTGACGTTAACACTGGTTGTATGCCATGCTGAGTTAGCGTTTCTGCCCATGCTTTATTTTGGAATTGTTTACCTTGGTCACTCAATATCTTTTTGATTTGACCATACTCCGGTACGTATTCGCGTAGTATGACATTCAGTACACTTTTAGTGGTGGGTCTTCTAATAGCGTAAAGTCGACCTGCATTGGTGAACACATCTATACATACAAGTATATGTTTTGTACCCCCGTGAATAGCTCTCGGAAACGGGCCCAGGAAGTCTACTGCTACTAATTCTCCCTTTTCCTGTGTCTTGATATTTTGCATAGGTGTGAAGATTCGGATGTCGTGCTGTTTGATATTCGTAGCATCCTTTTAAGATTGCTTTTATTCTCCTAAACATATTATTCAAAATGAAGTCTTCCTTTAAAGTTAAATGACATTTTAAAGCAGACGCATGTGCTAAACTTTGATGACATGGTATACTTAGTGTTTTTAGCATCTCTGGTGATAACTATTTTCCAATCATAATTGACGAGTTTGTACAATATACTATTTTTTATTGTATATCTACCAGATAGTGGTGATAACTTCATGTGACTTTTTGAAGATCTTTGTTTTGTTCATTTACTATATTGTTTAACAAATATTTAACTTTATCATCTGTTTGATATGTTATGTTTAATATTCTAACATCGTTCCACTTATTTAAATGATTTATTGTTCCCCCTAACATAGGACAATAGGTTTTAGACAACGTTATTTCCTGTTGTGCATGTGTATTGTTTAGGGTGTCACGCAAATCATGTGTGTGCAGGTCGTTTATTAAGCCTGTCCGTGCTGGCGTTTTGTTACCCTTCTGTCGTCATACAGTTTTCTTATCGGTTGGCATTCTATGATCACCCCCTTCCTCTTTGGACGTTGACGGGTGTGTCGGCTGTTGCACAATTTTATTTTCATAATTATTTTTATTATTATGATTATTATTTGTGTTAATGTTTTGTACATTGGAATTGTACGGTTTTACGTGTTTTTTCTACGTAAATGGATGTGCGTACGCTCCTTTATTCGGAGTCGGGTTACTTTTTTCATAGGGTTGTTTATACTCTTTCCATTACTCTTTCCGTATGTCCTCTTCTTTAGTCTTGAACTGCGGCGAACTGTATTTGATTTTACGTAGAGTACTGCTGCTGCTGCGGCCGGTTGTCTCTCCTTTCGTACTCTTTATTAACAAACTGTGATGATTGCGTCACAAGGATAAGAAGTTCCTCAATGGTTTTAACTCCTTGGGTATATACGGTGAGTCTAATGTGTCTGTCAAAATGGTAGCTTAGTTTTAATACTAATTCGTGCTCAGTGAAACTTGGTCTAAGGTGCTTACACCGTTCGACGAGTTGTATAAT
Organism: Magicicada septendecula; assembly: GCA_034769895.1. NCBI lineage: Eukaryota > Metazoa > Arthropoda > Insecta > Hemiptera > Cicadidae > Magicicada > Magicicada septendecula. Next base: position 528,634,537 of record CM068368.1, read on the forward strand.
GTAGTCTTCCATGGATCGTTTGCTGTTGACGTAATACCGCCCATACTCCAGCTGGTCTCGTACCTCTCTCTGGGTATGTATATTCCAGTACCGATTTTCGAAGGATACCTTGAACTGTTCATAAGTTTCTGTTTGGCCCCGAACAATCGTATACCATTTGGATGCTGTTTCCTAGAAATGTCGACTTACAAATTCTATACGGTCTGTGTCGCTTAGGTTGCTCCCTATTGTTGCCATTTCTCGTTTACACTTTTGTAAAAATTCTATGGGGTTCTCCCATTTGTTACCTTTAAAGCTGATCTTCTCTTGATCCTCTACTTTTGCAGCATACGTCATTGTAGCACTTGGTCGTCTCTTGACCTCCGCTCATAGTTTTTCTACCTCCTCTTGCAGTCCATCTTTCATGTTGTTAATTTCCATGGAGTGGTGTGTAGTTTTTCTAGTGACCTCCTCCACAGCTATTTCTACTGTCTCGGTCCTCACAGTGAGTTCCTTTGTTCTGTTTGTGTTGTCCAGGATGCGCTCATTTAAGTCCTTGTTTTTGAGATCTTGGTCCTGCTTTGTAATTTAAAATTTTTCATTCCACTGTTCAGCCAGTTGTCTAATGTTTTTCTTTTGTTTCACGTGTTGTATGTTCACGTTGTTCTCTGAATTTGCTATCGAACTTTACAACTTGTTCATTAAGTGACTGTTGAACACGCTGTTCGACGGCTTCAACGCGTGCAGTAAGCTCTGTTTTCAAAGTGTTACTGACGAGTTCTATCTTCTCTTCTAACCTCGTATTATTACTATCAATCTTAGTTTCTAACCTTTCATTATTGCTATCTAACTGAGTTTTTACTTCTTCAATAGTGATTTCTAATCTATTATGACTATCTTCTACTTGAGTTTCTAATCTCGTATTACTATCTTCTACTCTTCCTAATTTATTTTATAATTTTTCATTGGTACTTTCTAATTGAGTTTTTATTTCTGCACTATTCGTTTTCAACTCCTCTTGCAGTCGTTGAAACATTGTTTCGAAGTCCATTGTTGGTTGCTTCGTCATTGTAGACTACAGTGTCCTAACTGATTCGTTATACTAATTATGTGTTTAATTATTGGTCCACCGTGACTTTACATTTCTTTATTTATAATTTATTTTATTTATTTATCAGTATTAATTTCACAACTCTTTTTTTTTCTCTGTACTTAAATGTAACAATTTGTAATATTACTTATTACTTGAATTTACTATTATTTCTTTATACAATACTTGTGCTAATTATTTATTTGACTTTATTTATATTCTGGGCGCCATTTACTTGTAATGATAATTAACATATATCGGGCAACACGTTGTTTTTTCTTCGTGTCGGGCCCCACCGTTGGAAGCGACATTAATTATAGAACGGTACTCTTAAACACTTACTTTTCCACATATGCTATTACTCATTTGTGCGCACTTACCCACGATAATGTTCTTCTGGACTATTTACCTTGATGTTTCCCAGCTAGGTCGCAGGCTTTGGTAGTTAATTGAGGGTGGATAAGCATGTGAATATCGTAATACAAGTAAAGAGTACAGAGGATTTAGTACTGGTTGTGAAATTAGTACGACTTTGTTAATAAAATTATATTAATTTTGTTTATTAATTAAAAAATGCAAATTGTCATGTTATTAATTAGTGTATGGGTTAACTAATATTGACCCTTACATTCACTTATACGAATATCGTATAATTATAACATGGTAAAATCTTATCTCTTATTGTCTAAGACACATTATACACAAATAAGACATATATGACCTGGAATATTTACACAGACATATAATACGTAACACATATATTATTATAATGCGTGATTGACACGTACGAAATTGAATATTAATCTTGTCTTAGCAAGTGTGGTTTTTTATTATGGACCACTTAATTAAAAAATTAAATAATTAAACATTTATAAAAATTCTAATAGAGACCATTCTATTACTTTAATTAACAATGCTACTAATGTCTCAATTAATTAAAAAAGTCTACAATTAAAGTAACTTTCATACTTGATTTTACGTTACAGTTACTTGATTTTAATTATAAAGTAAAATATAAAAATATAATAAAATATGGTTTCTATAATTACCATTTATTTATGAGATTAATAAGTTTTATATTCTATGTTATAAATTCTTATTCTCTGAACTTTTATTAATTATTTATTATGTAAATAAAATATAATAAAGTTTATGTAAACTTGTATATGGAATCTAGAGCCTTCTTTTGATAGACCTCAGGGTCATTTATAAGATTAAATAAATGTCTGACTTCACCTGCATATTTCTGCAACCATTTAACTGTGTTGTTACCGTCACCTGGACTCTCGAGTTTTGGATCCTCTTTCGGTATATAAGCGACATAAACTATGAACATGATATATATATATATATATATATTTATATAAAACAGAACGTATAAATAATTTAATAATCTCGTAAATGCATGACACACAACATATAATTGACATAGATACACATAGGAAACATATATATATACATATAAATACCCACACACACATGTTCACCTGGTTGACAGCATATATATATTGTCATCGTACCACCCTCAAACCACCTTAATCAAATCAAGTACCCGGCCAGCTTTAAAGCTTCTCAATTAACAAACCCAAAAACAAATAAGTCATAAAATACCAGAGTAGAAACACCCCCAAAAAAATTCCAAGTATATGAAAGGACAAAGTCAAATTGGCAAAATAGTCAGAACTGCTCTTAAGTACCAAGTATAAACGTGAAATATCAATTTTGTGCCCCAAATAATAATAAATGTGCCATCACGAGGTCAACATGGCTGCACGGTTGCATAAAATACATATTCTTATTTCTTTTATATTCTTACAAAAAGACAGAATTTCAAGCAAAATCAGTGGAACGTAACCACCCAAAAATAACTTAGAACTGGTATTGATTTGTTTTTACATTTCATTAACATTTATCAGTGAAGTATTATTATGAAATATCAAAAAGAAACTTAACAATTCATGTACTGGCTATGGCAAAAGTTTAGTGATTACAAAATTATTTAAACATTTAAAATGAAATTTCCTAAAAGCAGAATCTATGGATTTAATTTGATAAAACATACTTGAGGTGTTCATAAAGAACCCACTTGACCTCAGGCACGGCCATGCGCCCGGACTAGATCCAACAAACTATGACATGTTATGGACCTGTGGATAACGGCACCAACAGGTAACTTCCATAGGTTAAAGCACCTCCCCAAACCTTTAAACTAATAACCAAAATCAAATACCCAAATAAATGAATATATATAACGACCAAGAAATTCCCCTACAAGGTACCGAGGCACCCGTGCATGCATACTTTACGCTAATACAACCTAGTAACAGTCAGTGCCGCCCACATTTACAATAAAAAAAATCTAACATATAAACGGGTGATGCATGACCCTGGCTGAGTTTACAAATTCTCTGGGGCGTAAGCATTTGTAAAATGAACCGGACAATATTTAACCCAAATGTCCCGCTGTACTTGTGCACAACAAAGTTTTTAACTGGAGCATTCCCGAAATATCTCGATGTAATGTGTAGCGGCAACAAACATTTTTTTTAAAAGGCATAAATGTCACCTGGTATTACAGCACAAGGCTTGAGGATCTTGTAGCGTGTGTCCGTCCATTCGTCGTGACAGCCAAAACGGAAAGTTACTGGATTAACTGCATGGATGGCAGGTGATCGGCCATCCGCTGGAGCGAGACAGATAGTCGACTTAAATCGGGAACCCGGAGAGTCGCGTAGCTTTTACTTAGGCATAGTTATATATAGTAGACAAAAATCCAACTCTAAGCTGCCAGGCGAATACGGACGACCTACTACGTTGAATGCTGTTACTGGACTCGGTTTATACAACGTCTGCAAAAATGTTACGTAGTGGTAATCCCAGAGCGCGCGCGGATCGGCACGGCGGATAGCGTAACAAGACGGGCGCCGGTAAGCTAAATACTTAATTAATTAATTCGGCGCTGTCCGTCCTCGTTAACATAAAAAACAGCCGGGTTTTTTCAAAACTCGGCACAGGGTCCTTGTACAGTCTAAATAGTTTCTTTGCTGTATTGTCAATTTGTTTTCCCACTGGATTGCTTCTTAGTAACACTATCTCTCCTTCATGGAATGTGATGAGTTTGTGCATTCTGTTGAACCTCTCGGTCCTCTTCTCTCCAGGTTTTTCCATCATCTTCTTCGCATTGTCGTACTTGTGAATCAGTGGAATTTGCAGGTTTTGGTTTGGAGGTTTATCAATGTTTTTCGACCAGAATCTAGTAGGTTTTTTATTCGTTTCCAGTTCCACTGGTGTATATCCCGTAGCTTCACTGTATGTAGCATTTATGGCTTGTTCGAAAAATGATAAGTACTCTGCCCATCGGTTATGTTGTTCATTACAGTAGATGCGTAAATGTTTTCCTAACTCTTTGTTTACCCTTTCAGCAAGGTTTCCTTGTGGGTGTCGTATTGACGTTAACACTGGTTGTATGCCATGCTGAGTTAGCGTTTCTGCCCATGCTTTATTTTGGAATTGTTTACCTTGGTCACTCAATATCTTTTTGATTTGACCATACTCCGGTACGTATTCGCGTAGTATGACATTCAGTACACTTTTAGTGGTGGGTCTTCTAATAGCGTAAAGTCGACCTGCATTGGTGAACACATCTATACATACAAGTATATGTTTTGTACCCCCGTGAATAGCTCTCGGAAACGGGCCCAGGAAGTCTACTGCTACTAATTCTCCCTTTTCCTGTGTCTTGATATTTTGCATAGGTGTGAAGATTCGGATGTCGTGCTGTTTGATATTCGTAGCATCCTTTTAAGATTGCTTTTATTCTCCTAAACATATTATTCAAAATGAAGTCTTCCTTTAAAGTTAAATGACATTTTAAAGCAGACGCATGTGCTAAACTTTGATGACATGGTATACTTAGTGTTTTTAGCATCTCTGGTGATAACTATTTTCCAATCATAATTGACGAGTTTGTACAATATACTATTTTTTATTGTATATCTACCAGATAGTGGTGATAACTTCATGTGACTTTTTGAAGATCTTTGTTTTGTTCATTTACTATATTGTTTAACAAATATTTAACTTTATCATCTGTTTGTTATGTTATGTTTAATATTCTAACATCGTTCCACTTATTTAAATGATTTATTGTTCCCCCTAACATAGGACAATAGGTTTTAGACAACGTTATTTCCTGTTGTGCATGTGTATTGTTTAGGGTGTCACGCAAATCATGTGTGTGCAGGTCGTTTATTAAGCCTGTCCGTGCTGGCGTTTTGTTACCCTTCTGTCGTCATACAGTTTTCTTATCGGTTGGCGTTCTATGATCACCCCCTTCCTCTTTGGACGTTGACGGGTGTGTCGGCTGTTGCACAATTTTATTTTCATAATTATTTTTATTATTATGATTATTATTTGTGTTAATGTTTTGTACATTGGAATTGTACGGTTTTACGTGTTTTTTCTACGTAAATGGATGTGCGTACGCTCCTTTATTCGGAGTCGGGTTACTTTTTTCATAGGGTTGTTTATACTCTTTCCATTACTCTTTCCGTATGTCCTCTTCTTTAGTCTTGAACTGCGGCGAACTGTATTTGATTTTACGTAGAGTACTGTTGCTGCTGCGGCCGGTTGTCTCTCCTTTCGTACTCTTTATTAACAAACTGTGATGATTGCGTCACAAGGATAAGAAGTTCCTCAATGGTTTTAACTCCTTGGGTATATACGGTGAGTCTAATGTGTCTGTCAAAATGGTAGCTTAGTTTTAATACTAATTCGTGCTCAGTGAAACTTGGTCTAAGGTGCTTACACCGTTCGACGAGTTGTATAATGTAGTCTTCCATGGATCGTTTGCTGTTGACGTAATACCGCCCATACTCCAGCTGGTCTCGTACCTCTCTCTGGGTATGTATATTCCAGTACCGATTTTCGAAGGATACCTTGAACTGTTCATAAGTTTCTGTTTGGCCCCGAACAATCGTATACCATTTGGATGCTGTTTCCTAGAAATGTCGACTTACAAATTCTATACGGTCTGTGTCGCTTAGGTTGCTCCCTATTGTTGCCATTTCTCGTTTACACTTTTGTAAAAATTCTATGGGGTTCTCCCATTTGTTACCTTTAAAGCTGATCTTCTCTTGATCCTCTACTTTTGCAGCATACGTCATTGTAGCACTTGGTCGTCTCTTGACCTCCGCTCATAGTTTTTCTACCTCCTCTTGCAGTCCATCTTTCATGTTGTTAATTTCCATGGAGTGGTGTGTAGTTTTTCTAGTGACCTCCTCCACAGCTATTTCTACTGTCTCGGTCCTCACAGTGAGTTCCTTTGTTCTGTTTGTGTTGTCCAGGATGCGCTCATTTAAGTCCTTGTTTTTGAGATCTTGGTCCTGCTTTGTAATTTAAAATTTTTCATTCCACTGTTCAGCCAGTTGTCTAATGTTTTTCTTTTGTTTCACGTGTTGTATGTTCACGTTGTTCTCTGAATTTGCTATCGAACTTTACAACTTGTTCATTAAGTGACTGTTGAACACGCTGTTCGACGGCTTCAACGCGTGCAGTAAGCTCTGTTTTCAAAGTGTTACTGACGAGTTCTATCTTCTCTTCTAACCTCGTATTATTACTATCAATCTTAGTTTCTAACCTTTCATTATTGCTATCTAACTGAGTTTTTACTTCTTCAATAGTGATTTCTAATCTATTATGACTATCTTCTACTTGAGTTTCTAATCTCGTATTACTATCTTCTACTCTTCCTAATTTATTTTATAATTTTTCATTGGTACTTTCTAATTGAGTTTTTATTTCTGCACTATTCGTTTTCAACTCCTCTTGCAGTCGTTGAAACATTGTTTCGAAGTCCATTGTTGGTTGCTTCGTCATTGTAGACTACAGTGTCCTAACTGATTCGTTATACTAATTATGTGTTTAATTATTGGTCCACCGTGACTTTACATTTCTTTATTTATAATTTATTTTATTTATTTATCAGTATTAATTTCACAACTCTTTTTTTTTCTCTGTACTTAAATGTAACAATTTGTAATATTACTTATTACTTGAATTTACTATTATTTCTTTATACAATACTTGTGCTAATTATTTATTTGACTTTATTTATATTCTGGGCGCCATTTACTTGTAATGATAATTAACATATATCGGGCAACACGTTGTTTTTTCTTCGTGTCGGGCCCCACCGTTGGAAGCGACATTAATTATAGAACGGTACTCTTAAACACTTACTTTTCCACATATGCTATTACTCATTTGTGCGCACTTACCCACGATAATGTTCTTCTGGACTATTTACCTTGATGTTTCCCAGCTAGGTCGCAGGCTTTGGTAGTTAATTGAGGGTGGATAAGCATGTGAATATCGTAATACAAGTAAAGAGTACAGAGGATTTAGTACTGGTTGTGAAATTAGTACGACTTTGTTAATAAAATTATATTAATTTTGTTTATTAATTAAAAAATGCAAATTGTCATGTTATTAATTAGTGTATGGGTTAACTAATATTGACCCTTACATTCACTTATACGAATATCGTATAATTATAACATGGTAAAATCTTATCTCTTATTGTCTAAGACACATTATACACAAATAAGACATATATGTCCTGGAATATTTACACAGGCATATAATACGTAACACATATATTATTATAATGCGTGATTGACACGTACGAAATTGAATATTAATCTTGTCTTAGCAAGTGTGGTTTTTTATTATGGACCACTTAATTAAAAAATTAAATAATTAAACATTTATAAAAATTCTAATAGAGACCATTCTATTACTTTAATTAACAATGCTACTAATGTCTCAGTTAATTAAAAAAGTCTACAATTAAAGTAACTTTCATACTTGATTTTACGTTACAGTTACTTGATTTTAATTATAAAGTAAAATATAAAAATATAATAAAATATGGTTTCTATAATTACCATTTATTTATGAGATTAATAAGTTTTATATTCTATGTTATAAATTCTTATTCTCTGAACTTTTATTAATTATTTATTATGTAAATAAAATATAATAAAGTTTATGTAAACTTGTATATGGAATCTAGAGCCTTCTTTTGATAGACCTCAGGGTCATTTATAAGATTAAATAAATGTCTGACTTCACCTGCATATTTCTGCAACCATTTAACTGTGTTGTTACCGTCACCTGGACTCTCGAGTTTTGGATCCTCTTTCGGTATATAAGCGACATAAACTATGAACATGATATATATATATATATATATATATAAAACAGAACGTATAAATAATTTAATAATCTCGTAAATGCATGACACACAACATATAATTGACATAGATACACATAGGAAACATATATATATACATATAAATACCCACACACACATGTTCACCTGGTTGACAGCATATATATATTGTCATCGTACCACCCTCAAACCACCTTAATCAAATCAAGTACCCGGCCAGCTTTAAAGCTTCTCAATTAACAAACCCAAAAACAAATAAGTCATAAAATACCAGAGTAGAAACACCCCCAAAAAAATTCCAAGTATATGAAAGGACAAAGTCAAATTGGCAAAATAGTCAGAACTGCTCTTAAGTACCAAGTATAAACGTGAAATATCAATTTTGTGCCCCAAATAATAATAAATGTGCCATCACGAGGTCAACATGGCTGCACGGTTGCATAAAATACATATTCTTATTTCTTTTATATTCTTACAAAAAGACAGAATTTCAAGCAAAATCAGTGGAACGTAACCACCCAAAAATAACTTAGAACTGGTATTGATTTGTTTTTACATTTCATTAACATTTATCAGTGAAGTATTATTATGAAATATCAAAAAGAAACTTAACAATTCATGTACTGACTATGGGAAAAGTTTAGTGATTACAAAATTATTTAAACATTTAAAATGAAATTTCCTAAAAGCAGAATCTATGGATTTAATTTGATAAAACATACTTGAGGTGTTCATAAAGAACCCACTTGACCTCAGGCACGGCCATGCGCCCGGACTAGATCCAACAAACTATGACATGTTATGGACCTGTGGATAACGGCACCAACAGGTAACTTCCATAGGTTAAAGCACCTCCCCAAACCTTTAAACTAATAACCAAAATCAAATACCCAAATAAATGAATATATATAACGACCAAGAAATTCCCCTACAAGGTACCGAGGCACCCGTGCATGCATACTTTACGCTAATACAACCTAGTAACAGTCAGTGCCGCCCACATTTACAATAAAAAAAATCTAACATATAAACGGGTGATGCATGACCCTGGCTGAGTTTACAAATTCTCTGGGGCGTAAGCATTTGTAAAATGAACCGGACAATATTTAACCCAAATGTCCCGCTGTACTTGTGCACAACAAAGTTTTTAACTGGAGCATTCCCGAAATATCTCGATGTAAGGTGTAGCGGCAACAAACATTTTTTTTAAAAGGCATAAATGTCACCTGGTATTACAGCACAAGGCTTGAGGATCTTGTAGCGTGTGTCCGTCCATTCGTCGTGACAGCCAAAACGGAAAGTTACTGGATTAACTGCATGGATGGCAGGTGATCGGCCATCCGCTGGAGCGAGACAGATAGTCGACTTAAATCGGGAACCCGGAGAGTCGCGTAGCTTTTACTTAGGCATAGTTATATATAGTAGACAAAAATCCAACTCTAAGCTGCCAGGCGAATACGGACGACCTACTACGTTGAATGCTGTTACTGGACTCGGTTTATACAACGTCTGCAAAAATGTTACGTAGTGGTAATCCCAGAGCGCGCGCGGATCGGCACGGCGGATAGCGTAACAAGACGGGCGCCGGTAAGCTAAATACTTAATTAATTAATTCGGCGCTGTCCGTCCTCGTTAACATAAAAAACAGCCGGGTTTTTTCAAAACTCGGCACAGGGTCCTTGTACAGTCTAAATAGTTTCTTTGCTGTATTGTCAATTTGTTTTCCCACTGGATTGCTTCTTAGTAACACTATCTCTCCTTCATGGAATGTGATGAGTTTGTGCATTCTGTTGAACCTCTCGGTCCTCTTCTCTCCAGGTTTTTCCATCATCTTCTTCGCATTGTCGTACTTGTGAATCATTGGAATTTGCAGGTTTTGGTTTGGAGGTTTATCAATGTTTTTCGACCAGAATCTAGTAGGTTTTTTATTCTTTTCCAGTTCCACTGGTGTATATCCCGTAGCTTCACTGTATGTAGCATTTATGGCTTGTTCGAAAAATGATAAGTACTCTGCCCATCGGTTATGTTGTTCATTACAGTAGATGCGTAAATGTTTTCCTAACTCTTTGTTTACCCTTTCAGCAAGGTTTCCTTGTGGGTGTCGTATTGACGTTAACACTGGTTGTATGCCATGCTGAGTTAGCGTTTCTGCCCATGCTTTATTTTGGAATTGTTTACCTTGGTCACTCAATATCTTTTTGATTTGACCATACTCCGGTACGTATTTGCGTAGTATGACATTCAGTACACTTTTAGTGGTGGGTCTTCTAATAGCGTAAAGTCGACCTGCATTGGTGAACACATCTATACATACAAGTATATGTTTTGTACCCCCGTTAATAGCTCTCGGAAACGGGCCCAGGAAGTCTACTGCTACTAATTCTCCCTTTTCCTGTGTCTTGATATTTTGCATAGGTGTGAAGATTCGGATGTCGTGCTGTTTGATATTCGTAGCATCCTTTTAAGATTGCTTTTATTCTCCTAAACATATTATTCAAAATGAAGTCTTCCTTTAAAGTTAAATGACATTTTAAAGCAGACGCATGTGCTAAACTTTGATGACATGGTATACTTAGTGTTTTTAGCATCTCTGGTGATAACTATTTTCCAATCATAATTGACGAGTTTGTACAATATACTACTTTTTATTGTATATCTACCAGATAGTGGTGATAACTTCATGTGACTTGTTGAAGATCTTTGTTTTGTTCATTTACTATATTGTTTAACAAATATTTAACTTTATCATCTGTTTGATATGTTATGTTTAATATTCTAACATCGTTCCACTTATTTAAATGATTTATTGTTCCCCCTAACATAGGACAATAGGTTTTAGACAACGTTATTTCCTGTTGTGCATCTGTATTGTTTAGGGTGTCACGCAAATCATGTGTGTGCAGGTCATTTATTAAGCCTGTCCGTGCTGGCGTTTTGTTACCCTTCTGTCGTCATACAGTTTTCTTATCGGTTGGCGTTCTATGATCACCCCCTTCCTCTTTGGACGTTGACGGGTGTGTCGGCTGTTGCACAATTTTATTTTCATAATTATTTTTATTATTATGATTATTATTTGTGTTAATGTTTTGTACATTGGAATTGTACGGTTTTACGTGTTTTTTCTACATAAATGGATGTGCGTACGCTCCTTTATTCGGAGTCGGGTTACTTTTTTCATAGGGTTGTTTATACTCTTTCCATTACTCTTTCCGTATGTCCTCTTCTTTAGTCTTGAACTGCGGCGAACTGTATTTGATTTTGCGTAGAGTACTGCTGCTGCTGCGGCCGGTTGTCTCTCCTTTCGTACTCTTTATTAACAAACTGTGATGATTGCGTCACAAGGATAAGAAGTTCCTCAATGGTTTTAACTCCTTGGGTATATACGGTGAGTCTAATGTGTCTGTCAAAATGGTAGCTTAGTTTTAATACTAATTCGTGCTCAGTGAAACTTGGTCTAAGGTGCTTACACCGTTCGACGAGTTGTATAATGTAGTCTTCCATGGATCGTTTGCTGTTGACGTAATACCGCCCATACTCCAGCTGGTCTCGTACCTCTCTCTGGGTATGTATATTCCAGTACCGATTTTCGAAGGATACTTTGAACTGTTCATAAGTTTCTGTTTGGTCCCGAACAATCGTATACCATTTGGATGCTGTTTCCTAGAAATGTCGACTTACAAATTCTATACGGTCTGTGTCGCTTAGGTTGCTCCCTATTGTTGCCATTTCTCGTTTACACTTTTGTAAAAATTCTATGGGGTTCTCCCATTTGTTACCTTTAAAGCTGATCTTCTCTTGATCCTCTACTTTTGCAGCATACGTCATTGTAGCACTTGGTCGTCTCTTGACCTCCGCTCATAGTTTTTCTACCTCCTCTTGCAGTCCATCTTTCATGTTGTTAATTTCCATGGAGTGGTGTGTAGTTTTTCTAGTGACCTCCTCCACAGCTATTTCTACTGTCTCGGTCCTCACAGTGAGTTCCTTTGTTCTGTTTGTGTTGTCCAGGATGCGCTCATTTAAGTCCTTGTTTTTGAGACCTTTGTCCTGCTTTGTAATTTAAAATTTTTCATTCCACTGTTCAGCCAGTTGTCTAATGTTTTTCTTTTGTTTCACGTGTTGTATGTTCACGTTGTTCTCTGAATTTGCTATCGAACTTTACAACTTGTTCATTAAGTGACTGTTGAACACGCTGTTCGACGGCTTCAACGCGTGCAGTAAGCTCTGTTTTCAAAGTGTTACTGACGAGTTCTATCTTCTCTTCTAACCTCATATTATTACTATCAATCTTAGTTTCTAACCTTTCATTATTGCTATCTAACTGAGTTTTTACTTCTTCAATAGTGATTTCTAATCTATTATGACTATCTTCTACTTGAGTTTCTAATCTCGTATTACTATCTTCTACTCTTCCTAATTTATTTTATAATTTTTCATTGGTACTTTCTAATTGAGTTTTTATTTCTGCACTATTCGTTTTCAACTCCTCTTGCAGTCGTTGAAACATTGTTTCGAAGTCCATTGTTGGTTGCTTCGTCATTGTAGACTACAGTGTCCTAACTGATTCGTTATACTAATTATGTGTTTAATTATTGGTCCACCGTGACTTTACATTTCTTTATTTATAATTTATTTTATTTATTTATCAGTATTAATTTCACAACTCTTTTTTTTTCTCTGTACTTAAATGTAACAATTTGTAATATTACTTATTACTTGAATTTACTATTATTTCTTTATACAATACTTGTGCTAATTATTTATTTGACTTTATTTATATTCTGGGCGCCATTTACTTGTAATGATAATTAACATATATCGGGCAACACGTTGTTTTTTCTTCGTGTCGGGCCCCACCGTTGGAAGCGACATTAATTATAGAACGGTACTCTTAAACACTTACTTTTGCACATATGCTATTACTCATTTGTGCGCACTTACCCACGATAATGTTCTTCTGGACTATTTACCTTGATGTTTCCCAGCTAGGTCGCAGGCTTTGGTAGTTAATTGAGGGTGGATAAGCATGTGAATATCGTAATACAAGTAAAGAGTACAGAGGATTTAGTACTGGTTGTGAAATTAGTACGACTTTGTTAATAAAATTATATTAATTTTGTTTATTAATTAAAAAATGCAAATTGTCATGTTATTAATTAGTGTATGGGTTAACTAATATTGACCCTTACATTCACTTATACGAATATCGTATAATTATAACATGGTAAAATCTTATCTCTTATTGTCTAAGACACATTATACACAAATAAGACATATATGTCCTGGAATATTTACACAGGCATATAATACGTAACACATATATTATTATAATGCGTGATTGACACGTACGAAATTGAATATTAATCTTGTCTTAGCAAGTGTGGTTTTTTATTATGGACCACTTAATTAAAAAATTAAATAATTAAACATTTATAAAAATTCTAATAGAGACCATTCTATTACTTTAATTAACAATGCTACTAATGTCTCAGTTAATTAAAAAAGTCTACAATTAAAGTAACTTTCATACTTGATTTTACGTTACAGTTACTTGATTTTAATTATAAAGTAAAATATAAAAATATAATAAAATATGGTTTCTATAATTACCATTTATTTATGAGATTAATAAGTTTTATATTCTATGTTATAAATTCTTATTCTCTGAACTTTTATTAATTATTTATTATGTAAATAAAATATAATAAAGTTTATGTAAACTTGTATATGGAATCTAGAGCCTTCTTTTGATAGACCTCAGGGTCATTTATAAGATTAAATAAATGTCTGACTTCACCTGCATATTTCTGCAACCATTTAACTGTGTTGTTACCGTCACCTGGACTCTCGAGTTTTGGATCCTCTTTCGGTATATAAGCGACATAAACTATGAACATGATATATATATATATATATATATATATATATATATATATATATATATATAAAACAGAACGTATAAATAATTTAATAATCTCGTAAATGCATGACACACAACATATAATTGACATAGATACACATAGGAAACATATATATATATATATATATATATATATATATATATACATATAAATACCCACACCCACATGTTCACCTGGTTGACAGCATATATATATTGTCATCGTACCACCCTCAAACCACCTTAATCAAATCAAGTACCCGGCCAGCTTTAAAGCTTCTCAATTAACAAACCCAAAAACAAATAAGTCATAAAATACCAGAGTAGAAACACCCCCAAAAAAATTCTAAGTATATGAAAGGACAAAGTCAAATTGGCAAAATAGTCAGAACTGCTCGTAAGTACCAAGTATAAACGTGAAATATCAATTTTGTGCCCCAAATAATAATAAATGTGCCATCACGAGGTCAACATGGCTGCACGGTTGCATAAAATACATATTCTTATTTCTTTTATATTCTTACAAAAAGACAGAATTTCAAGCAAAATCAGTGGAACGTAACCACCCAAAAATAACTTAGAACTGGTATTGATTTGTTTTTACATTTCATTAACATTTATCAGTGAAGTATTATTATGAAATATCAAAAAGAAACTTAACAATTCATGTACTGACTATGGGAAAAGTTTAGTGATTACAAAATTATTTAAACATTTAAAATGAAATTTCCTAAAAGCAGAATCTATGGATTTAATTTGATAAAACATACTTGAGGTGTTCATAAAGAACCCACTTGACCTCAGGCACGGCCATGCGCCCGGACTAGATCCAACAAACTATGACATGTTATGGACCTGTGGATAACGGCACCAACAGGTAACTTCCATAGGTTAAAGCACCTCCCCAAACCTTTAAACTAATAACCAAAATCAAATACCCAAATAAATGAATATATATAACGACCAAGAAATTCCCCTACAAGGTACCGAGGCACCCGTGCATGCATACTTTACGCTAATACAACCTAGTAACAGTCAGTGCCGCCCACATTTACAATAAAAAAAATCTAACATATAAACGTGTGATGCATGACCCTGGCTGAGTTTACAAATTCTCTGGGGCGTAAGCATTTGTAAAATGAACCGGACAATATTTAACCCAAATGTCCCGCTGTACTTGTGCACAACAAAGTTTTTAACTGGAGCATTCCCGAAATATCTCGATGTAAGGTGTAGCGGCAACAAACATTTTTTTTAAAAGGCATAAATGTCACCTGGTATTACAGCACAAGGCTTGAGGATCTTGTAGCGTGTGTCCGTCCATTCGTCGTGACAGCCAAAACGGAAAGTTACTGGATTAACTGCATGGATGGCAGGTGATCGGCCATCCGCTGGAGCGAGACAGATAGTCGACTTAAATCGGGAACCCGGAGAGTCGCGTAGCTTTTACTTAGGCATAGTTATATATAGTAGACAAAAATCCAACTCTAAGCTGCCAGGCGAATACGGACGACCTACTACGTTGAATGCTGTTACTGGACTCGGTTTATACAACGTCTGCAAAAATGTTACGTAGTGGTAATCCCAGAGCGCGCGCGGATCGGCACGGCGGATAGCGTAACAAGACGGGCGCCGGTAAGCTAAATACTTAATTAATTAATTCGGCGCTGTCCGTCCTCGTTAACATAAAAAACAGCCGGGTTTTTTCAAAACTCGGCACAGGGTCCTTGTACAGTCTAAATAGTTTCTTTGCTGTATTGTCAATTTGTTTTCCCACTGGATTGCTTCTTAGTAACACTATCTCTCCTTCATGGAATGTGATGAGTTTGTGCATTCTGTTGAACCTCTCGGTCCTCTTCTCTCCAGGTTTTTCCATCATCTTCTTCGCATTGTCGTACTTGTGAATCAGTGGAATTTGCAGGTTTTGGTTTGGAGGTTTATCAATGTTTTTCGACCAGAATCTAGTAGGTTTTTTATTCGTTTCCAGTTCCACTGGTGTATATCCCGTAGCTTCACTGTATGTAGCATTTATGGCTTGTTCGAAAAATGATAAGTACTCTGCCCATCGGTTATGTTGTTCATTACAGTAGATGCGTAAATGTTTTCCTAACTCTTTGTTTACCCTTTCAGCAAGGTTTCCTTGTGGGTGTCGTATTGACGTTAACACTGGTTGTATGCCATGCTGAGTTAGCGTTTCTGCCCATGCTTTATTTTGGAATTGTTTACCTTGGTCACTCAATATCTTTTTGATTTGACCATACTCCGGTACGTATTTGCGTAGTATGACATTCAGTACACTTTTAGTGGTGGGTCTTCTAATAGCGTAAAGTCGACCTGCATTGGTGAACACATCTATACATACAAGTATATGTTTTGTACCCCCGTGAATAGCTCTCGGAAACGGGCCCAGGAAGTCTACTGCTACTAATTCTCCCTTTTCCTGTGTCTTGATATTTTGCATAGGTGTGAAGATTCGGATGTCGTGCTGTTTGATATTCGTAGCATCCTTTTAAGATTGCTTTTATTCTCCTAAACATATTATTCAAAATGAAGTCTTCCTTTAAAGTTAAATGACATTTTAAAGCAGACGCATGTGCTAAACTTTGATGACATGGTATACTTAGTGTTTTTAGCATCTCTGGTGATAACTATTTTCCAATCATAATTGGCGAGTTTGTACAATATACTATTTTTTATTGTATATCTACCAGATAGTGATGATAACTTCATGTGACTTTTTGAAGATCTTTGTTTTGTTCATTTACTATATTGTTTAACAAATATTTAACTTTATCATCTGTTTGATATGTTATGTTTAATATTCTAACATCGTTCCACTTATTTAAATGATTTATTGTTCCCCCTAACATAGGACAATAGGTTTTAGACAACGTTATTTCCTGTTGTGCATCTGTATTGTTTAGGGTGTCACGCAAATCATGTGTGTGCAGGTCGTTTATTAAGCCTGTCCGTGCTGGCGTTTTGTTACCCTTCTGTCGTCATACAGTTTTCTTATCGGTTGGCGTTCTATGATCACCCCCTTCCTCTTTGGACGTTGACGGGTGTGTCGGCTGTTGCACAATTTTATTTTCATAATTATTTTTATTATTATGATTATTATTTGTGTTAATGTTTTGTACATTGGAATTGTACGGTTTTACGTGTTTTTTCTACGTAAATGGATGTGTGTACGCTCCTTTATTCGGAGTCGGGTTACTTTTTTCATAGGGTTGTTTATACTCTTTCCATTACTCTTTCCGTATGTCCTCTTCTTTAGTCTTGAACTGCGGCGAACTGTATTTTATTTTGCGTAGAGTACTGCTGCTGCTGCGGCCGGTTGTCTCTCCTTTCGTACTCTTTATTAACAAACTGTGATGATTGCGTCACAAGGATAAGAAGTTCCTCAATGGTTTTAACTCCTTGGGTATATACGGTGAGTCTAATGTGTCTGTCAAAATGGTAGCTTAGTTTTAATACTAATTCGTGCTCAGTGAAACTTGGTCTAAGGTGCTTACACCGTTCGACGAGTTGTATAATGTAGTCTTCCATGGATCGTTTGCTGTTGACGTAATACCGCCCATACTCCAGCTGGTCTCGTACCTCTCTCTGGGTATGTATATTCCAGTACCGATTTTCGAAGGATACCTTGAACTGTTCATAAGTTTCTGTTTGGTCCCGAACAATCGTATACCATTTGGATGCTTTTTCCTAGAAATGTCGACTTACAAATTCTATACGGTCTGTGTCGCTTAGGTTGCTCCCTATTGTTGCCATTTCTCGTTTACACTTTTGTAAAAATTCTATGGGGTTCTCCCATTTGTTACCTTTAAAGCTGATCTTCTCTTGATCCTCTACTTTTGCAGCATACGTCATTGTAGCACTTGGTCGTCTCTTGACCTCCGCTCATAGTTTTTCTACCTCCTCTTGCAGTCCATCTTTCATGTTGTTAATTTCCATGGAGTGGTGTGTAGTTTTTCTAGTGACCTCCTCCACAGCTATTTCTACTGTCTCGGTCCTCACAGTGAGTTCCTTTGTTCTGTTTGTGTTGTCCAGGATGCGCTCATTTAAGTCCTTGTTTTTGAGATCTTGGTCCTGCTTTGTAATTTAAAATTTTTCATTCCACTGTTCAGCCAGTTGTCTAATGTTTTTCTTTTGTTTCACGTGTTGTATGTTCACGTTGTTCTCTGAATTTGCTATCGAACTTTACAACTTGTTCATTAAGTGACTGTTGAACACGCTGTTCGACGGCTTCAACGCGTGCAGTAAGCTCTGTTTTCAAAGTGTTACTGACGAGTTCTATCTTCTCTTCTAACCTCGTATTATTACTATCAATCTTAGTTTCTAACCTTTCATTATTGCTATCTAACTGAGTTTTTACTTCTTCAATAGTGATTTCTAATCTATTATGACTATCTTCTACTTGAGTTTCTAATCTCGTATTACTATCTTCTACTCTTCCTAATTTATTTTATAATTTTTCATTGGTACTTTCTAATTGAGTTTTTATTTCTGCACTATTCGTTTTCAACTCCTCTTGCAGTCGTTGAAACATTGTTTCGAAGTCCATTGTTGGTTGCTTCGTCATTGTAGACTACAGTGTCCTAACTGATTCGTTATACTAATTATGTGTTTAATTATTGGTCCACCGTGACTTTACATTTCTTTATTTATAATTTATTTTATTTATTTATCAGTATTAATTTCACAACTCTTTTTTTTTCTCTGTACTTAAATGTAACAATTTGTAATATTACTTATTACTTGAATTTACTATTATTTCTTTATACAATACTTGTGCTAATTATTTATTTGACTTTATTTATATTCTGGGCGCCATTTACTTGTAATGATAATTAACATATATCGGGCAACACGTTGTTTTTTCTTCGTGTCGGGCCCCACCGTTGGAAGCGACATTAATTATAGAACGGTACTCTTAAACACTTACTTTTGCACATATGCTATTACTCATTTGTGCGCACTTACCCACGATAATGTTCTTCTGGACTATTTACCTTGATGTTTCCCAGCTAGGTCGCAGGCTTTGGTAGTTAATTGAGGGTGGATAAGCATGTGAATATCGTAATACAAGTAAAGAGTACAGAGGATTTAGTACTGGTTGTGAAATTAGTACGACTTTGTTAATAAAATTATATTAATTTTGTTTATTAATTAAAAAATGCAAATTGTCATGTTATTAATTAGTGTATGGGTTAACTAATATTGACCCTTACATTCACTTATACGAATATCGTATAATTATAACATGGTAAAATCTTATCTCTTATTGTCTAAGACACATTATACACAAATAAGACATATATGACCTGGAATATTTACACAGACATATAATACGTAACACATATATTATTATAATGCGTGATTGACACGTACGAAATTGAATATTAATCTTGTCTTAGCAAGTGTGGTTTTTTATTATGGACCACTTAATTAAAAAATTAAATAATTAAACATTTATAAAAATTCTAATAGAGACCATTCTATTACTTTAATTAACAATGCTACTAATGTCTCAATTAATTAAAAAAGTCTACAATTAAAGTAACTTTCATACTTGATTTTACGTTACAGTTACTTGATTTTAATTATAAAGTAAAATATAAAAATATAATAAAATATGGTTTCTATAATTACCATTTATTTATGAGATTAATAAGTTTTATATTCTATGTTATAAATTCTTATTCTCTGAACTTTTATTAATTATTTATTATGTAAATAAAATATAATAAAGTTTATGTAAACTTGTATATGGAATCTAGAGCCTTCTTTTGATAGACCTCAGGGTCATTTATAAGATTAAATAAATGTCTGACTTCACCTGCATATTTCTGCCACCATTTAACTGTGTTGTTACCGTCACCTGGACTCTCGAGTTTTGGATCCTCTTTCGGTATATAAGCGACATAAACTATGAACATGATATATATATATATATAAAACAGAACCTATAAATAATTTAATAATCTCGTAAATGCATGACACACAACATATAATTGACATAGATACACATAGGAAACATATATATATATATATACATATAAATACCCACACACACATGTTCACCTGGTTGACAGCATATATATATTGTCATCGTACCACCCTCAAACCACCTTAATCAAATCAAGTACCCGGCCAGCTTTAAAGCTTCTCAATTAACAAACCCAAAAACAAATAAGTCATAAAATACCAGAGTAGAAACACCCCCAAAAAAATTCTAAGTATATGAAAGGACAAAGTCAAATTGGCAAAATAGCCAGAACTGCTCTTAAGTACCAAGTATAAACGTGAAATATCAATTTTGTGCCCCAAATAATAATAAATGTGCCATCACGAGGTCAACATGGCTGCACGGTTGCATAAAATACATATTCTTATTTCTTTTATATTCTTACAAAAAGACAGAATTTCAAGCAAAATCAGTGGAACGTAACCACCCAAAAATAACTTAGAACTGGTATTGATTTGTTTTTACATTTCATTAACATTTATCAGTGAAGTATTATTATGAAATATCAAAAAGAAACTTAACAATTCATGTACTGACTATGTGAAAAGTTTAGTGATTACAAAATTATTTAAACATTTAAAATGAAATTTCCTAAAAGCAGAATCTATGGATTTAATTTGATAAAACATACTTGAGGTGTTCATAAAGAACCCACTTGACCTCAGGCACGGCCATGCGCCCGGACTAGATCCAACAAACTATGACATGTTATGGACCTGTGGATAACGGCACCAACAGGTAACTTCCATAGGTTAAAGCACCTCCCCAAACCTTTAAACTAATAACCAAAATCAAATACCCAAATAAATGAATATATATAACGACCAAGAAATTCCCCTACAAGGTACCGAGGCACCCGTGCATGCATACTTTACGCTAATACAACCTAGTAACAGTCAGTGCCGCCCACATTTACAATAAAAAAAATCTAACATATAAACGGGTGATGCATGACCCTGGCTGAGTTTACAAATTCTCTGGGGCGTAAGCATGTGTAAAATGAACCGGACAATACTTAACCCAAATGTCTCGCTGTACTTGTGCACAACAAAGTTTTTAACTGGAGCATTCCCGAAATATCTCGATGTAAGGTGTAGCGGCAACAAACATTTTTTTTAAAAGGCATAAATGTCACCTGGTATTACAGCACAAGGCTTGAGGATCTTGTAGTGTGTGTCCGTCCATTCGTCGTGACAGCCAAAACGGAAAGTTACTGGATTAACTGCATGGATGGCAGGTGATCGGCCATCCGCTGGAGCGAGACAGATAGTCGACTTAAATCGGGAACCCGGAGAGTCGCGTAGCTTTTACTTAGGCATAGTTATATATAGTAGACAAAAATCCAACTCTAAGCTGCCAGGCGAATACGGACGACCTACTACGTTGAATGCTGTTACTGGACTCGGTTTATACAACGTCTGCAAAAATGTTACGTAGTGGTAATCCCAGAGCGCGCGCGGATCGGCACGGCGGATAGCGTAACAAGACGGGCGCCGGTAAGCTAAATACTTATTTAATTAATTCGGCGCTGTCCGTCCTCGTTAACATAATAAACAGCCGGGTTTTTTCAAAACTCGGCACAGGGTCCTTGTACAGTCTAAATAGTTTCTTTGCTGTATTGTCAATTTGTTTTTCCACTGGATTGCTTCTTAGTAACACTATCTCTCCTTCATGGAATGTGATGAGTTTGTGCATTCTGTTGAACCTCTCGGTCCTCTTCTCTCCAGGTTTTTCCATCATCTTCTTCGCATTGTCGTACTTGTGAATCAGTGGAATTTGCAGGTTTTGGTTTGGAGGTTTATCAATGTTTTTCGACCAGAATCTAGTAGGTTTTTTATTCGTTTCCAGTTCCACTGGTGTATATCCCGTAGCTTCACTGTATGTAGCATTTATGGCTTGTTCGAAAAATGATAAGTACTCTGCCCATCGGTTATGTTGTTCATTACAGTAGATGCGTAAATGTTTTCCTAACTCTTTGTTTACCCTTTCAGCAAGGTTTCCTTGTGGGTGTCGTATTAACGTTAACACTGGTTGTATGCCATGCTGAGTTAGCGTTTCTGCCCATGCTTTATTTTGGAATTGTTTACCTTGGTCACTCAATATCTTTTTGATTTGACCATACTCCGGTACGTATTTGCGTAGTATGACATTCAGTACACTTTTAGTGGTGGGTCTTCTAATAGCGTAAAGTCGACCTGCATTGGTGAACACATCTATACATACAAGTATATGTTTTGTACCCCCGTGAATAGCTCTCGGAAACGGGCCCAGGAAGTCTACTGCTACTAATTCTCCCTTTTCCTGTGTCTTGATATTTTGCATAGGTGTGAAGATTCGGATGTCGTGCTGTTTGATATTCGTAGCATCCTTTTAAGATTGCTTTTATTCTCCTAAACATATTATTCAAAATGAAGTCTTCCTTTAAAGTTAAATGACATTTTAAAGCAGACGCATGTGCTAAACTTTGATGACATGGTATACTTAGTGTTTTTAGCATCTCTGGTGATAACTATTTTCCAATCATAATTGACGAGTTTGTACAATATACTATTTTTTATTGTATATCTACCAGATAGTGGTGATAACTTCATGTGACTTTTTGAAGATCTTTGTTTTGTTCATTTACTATATTGTTTAACAAATATTTAACTTTATCATCTGTTTGATATGTTATGTTTAATATTCTAACATCGTTCCACTTATTTAAATGATTTATTGTTCCCCCTAACATAGGACAATAGGTTTTAGACAACGTTATTTCCTGTTGTGCATCTGTATTGTTTAGGGTGTCACGCAAATCATGTGTGTGCAGGTCGTTTATTAAGCCTGTCCGTACTGGCGTTTTGTTACCCTTCTGTCGTCATACAGTTTTCTTATCGGTTGGCGTTCTATGATCACCCCCTTCCTCTTTGGACGTTGACGGGTGTGTTGGCTGTTGCACAATTTTATTTTCATAATTATTTTTATGATTATAATTATTATTTGTGTTAATGTTTTGTACATTGGAATTGTACGGTTTTACGTGTTTTTTCTACGTAAATGGATGTGCGTACGCTCCTTTATTCGGAGTCGGGTTACTTTTTTCATAGGGTTGTTTATACTCTTTCCATTACTCTTTCCGTATGTCCTCTTCTTTAGTCTTGAACTGCGGCGAACTGTATTTGATTTTGCGTAGAGTACTGCTGCTGCTGCGGCCAGTTGTCTCTCCTTTCGTACTCTTTATTAACAAAGTGTGATGATTGTGTCACAAGGATAAGAAGTTCCTCAATGGTTTTAACTCCTTGGGTATATACGGTGAGTCTAATGTGTCTGTCAAAATGGTAGCTTAGTTTTAATACTAATTCGTGCTCAGTGAAACTTGGTCTAAGGTGCTTACACCGTTCGACGAGTTGTATAATGTAGTCTTCCATGGATCGTTTGCTGTTGACGTAATACCGCCCATACTCCAGCTGGTCTCGTACCTCTCTCTGGGTATGTATATTCCAGTACCGATTTTCGAAGGATACCTTGAACTGTTCATAAGTTTCTGTTTGGTCCCGAACAATCGTATACCATTTGGATGCTGTTTCCTAGAAATGTCGACTTACAAATTCTATACGGTCTGTGTCGCTTAGGTTGCTCCCTATTGTTGCCATTTCTCGTTTACACTTTTGTAAAAATTCTATGGGGTTCTCCCATTTGTTACCTTTAAAGCTGATCTTCTCTTGATCCTCTACTTTTGCAGCATACGTCATTGTAGCACTTGGTCGTCTCTTGACCTCCGCTCATAGTTTTTCTACCTCCTCTTGCAGTCCATCTTTCATGTTGTTAATTTCCATGGAGTGGTGTGTAGTTTTTCTAGTGACCTCCTCCACAGCTATTTCTACTGTCTCGGTCCTCACAGTGAGTTCCTTTGTTCTGTTTGTGTTGTCCAGGATGCGCTCATTTAAGTCCTTGTTTTTGAGATCTTGGTCCTGCTTTGTAATTTAAAATTTTTCATTCCACTGTTCAGCCAGTTGTCTAATGTTTTTCTTTTGTTTCACGTGTTGTATGTTCACGTTGTTCTCTGAATTTGCTATCGAACTTTACTACAACTTGTTCATTAAGTGACTGTTGAACACGCTGTTCGACGGCTTCAACGCGTGCAGTAAGCTCTGTTTTCAAAGTGTTACTGACGAGTTCTATCTTCTCTTCTAACCTCGTATTATTACTATCAATCTTAGTTTCTAACCTTTCATTATTGCTATCTAACTGAGTTTTTACTTCTTCAATAGTGATTTCTAATCTATTATGACTATCTTCTACTTGAGTTTCTAATCTCGTATTACTATCTTCTACTCTTCCTAATTTATTTTATAATTTTTCATTGGTACTTTCTAATTGAGTTTTTATTTCTGCACTATTCGTTTTCAACTCCTCTTGCAGTCATTGAAACATTGTTTCGAAGTCCATTGTTGGTTGCTTCGTCATTGTAGACTACGGTGTCCTAACTGATTCGTTATACTAATTATGTGTTTAATTATTGGTCCACCGTGACTTTACATGTCTTTATTTATAATTTATTTTATTTATTTATCAGTATTAATTTCACAACTCTTTTTTTTTCTCTGTACTTAAATGTAACAATTTGTAATATTACTTATTACTTGAATTTACTATTATTTCTTTATACAATACTTGTGCTAATTATTTATTTGACTTTATTTATATTCTGGGCGCCATTTACTTGTAATGATAATTAACATATATCGGGCAACACGTTGTTTTTTCTTCGTGTCGGGCCCCACCGTTGGAAGCGACATTAATTATAGAACGGTACTCTTAAACACTTACTTTTCCACATATGCTATTACTCATTTGTGCGCACTTACCCACGATAATGTTCTTCTGGACTATTTACCTTGATGTTTCCCAGCTAGGTCGCAGGCTTTGGTAGTTAATTGAGGGTGGATAAGCATGTGAATATCGTAATACAAGTAAAGAGTACAGAGGATTTAGTACTGGTTGTGAAATTAGTACGACTTTGTTAATAAAATTATATTAATTTTGTTTATTAATTAAAAAATGCAAATTGTCATGTTATTAATTAGTGTATGGGTTAACTAATATTGACCCTTACATTCACTTATACGAATATCGTATAATTATAACATGGTAAAATCTTATCTCTTATTGTCTAAGACACATTATACACAAATAAGACATATATGACCTGGAATATTTACACAGACATATAATACGTAACACATATATTATTATAATGCGTGATTGACACGTACGAAATTGAAAATTAATCTTGTCTAAGCAAGTGTGGTTTTTTATTATGGACCACTTAATTAAAAAATTAAATAATTAAACATTTATAAAAATTCTAATAGAGACCATTCTATTACTTTAATTAACAATGCTACTAATGTCTCAATTAATTAAAAAAGTCTACAATTAAAGTAACTTTCATACTTGATTTTACGTTACAGTTACTTGATTTTAATTATAAAGTAAAATATAAAAATATAATAAAATATGGTTTCTATAATTACCATTTATTTATGAGATTAATAAGTTTTATATTCTATGTTATAAATTCTTATTCTCTGAACTTTTATTAATTATTTATTATGTAAATAAAATATAATAAAGTTTATGTAAACTTGTATATGGAATCTAGAGCCTTCTTTTGATAGACCTCAGGGTCATTTATAAGATTAAATAAATGTCTGACTTCACCTGCATATTTCTGCAACCATTTAACTGTGTTGTTACCGTCACCTGGACTCTCGAGTTTTGGATCCTCTTTCGGTATATAAGCGACATAAACTATGAACATGATATATATATATATATTGTAACGTAGTAATATTGGAACGTACCTGCAAAATGTGTACATAAAATATAATGTGTTTGGATGATTAGTGCGTTCGCCTCGCACCGGGTCGTTACAGTAATTTTGTGGCTAGCGATGTTTGTAGCGTAGTTCTGATCACCTGTATATTACGGCAGTAACCTTACCTGTTATTCTTAGGGGGTGTAATAATCCCGGGTGGCGCCAAGTCGTTTTTACAAAACAACTAAAAACTGTATTTGAACAAGTTATCAGCGTAGCGGGTTGGTGTATTCAAATCGTTCCCGCTCGCACAGCCGTCTCAATCGTCGCTTCTGACGAATAACTGGCAACTAGCTTACTGCTACGATTTACTCTTCCATACAAGTAATTATTATATAGCACTCCCTATGAAATGATAACGCTGGTTACTCCCTGTAATGAATATTTTTTAATGGTGATATCTGTAAACATTTACAATTACAACAAAATAATTATCGTTTGATTACATGAGATCTTATTTTTCAGGGCGGCGAATTAATTTAGAAACCATTTAACCTAGCGTCTGTTTACGTTAGGCTTATTACAGTTTTGGTTTCAAAAATCCGTGGATTCTTTTGGCTATGACTTAAAGAACTACAATGGTTACAATAAAAATACAAATTACCTTAATCTAAGTGTACAAGAAATGTAAAGTGTGCTGTTACAATCTGTTGTGTTGTGTTGTAAAAGTGTTCTGTAAGTTCGTGTTCAATTCTTAGGTTATTTTATGTTAACAATGTTTCATTATGTTTTAATTTGCTTAAATACTCTATGAAAGAGAAATACTATCTTTATGGTGTGGTAATTTTACCTTTCAAAATTATTTAAAGTGATTAGGGTTTGTGGAAAATAAATAATTGGATAGTACTTAACAATTCGACGTGTATAGGCCTTTGTAGTTGGTTTGAGATAGGAATTGGCTGCATAAAATCAGTTTTCTTGGATTTTGGGCTTCATTAAAATGTTGCGTCCTTTCGTCTTGTGTTTGGACATTCTATTTATGGATAATTTCCGTTTATTCAGGTCTTGGGTCTTATAATATTGGTTGTAGTGGTCATCTGCTTCTTTGACGATTGGTTTTCAGCAACTTTATACTATTATTTTCATGATTTACACTGAAAAAACTTTCTTCCGAACTTCTGCATCTGTATGGCTTGATGACGCTTCGCTTCTTTTTTTCTCTACTAATTTTTAACGGTATTTTTCTGTCAACAACCGCTGTTTCCATAGTAACGGTATTTTTCGAATAGGCTTATTTTGAGTTGATGTATTGTTATCGAAACTTCGAATCCTTCGTATATCTTCTGATTACTGTTATTCCTCCATCTTCCTTCCTGGTTAATAAATATTGTCACTATAGTATTTATTCTCGTTCATAGATTATTTTGATACCCCACAAGCTTGGGTATTTTCAGATTTTAAGTTTTTACAATTATGTTAATGCTTGTTAATTACATTTCCTTTTATATAATAATGCCTATTACAATATTTTGTGTTATAAATGATCTACAATTTATCCTTGGTGATTCCTTCACCTCAGATTTTCTAAATTCTGATTCAATTTGTTATAATCTTTGTTTGTTTGGTTCTGACAGTTATGTTTTTTCTAGGCCTAAGTAGCCATTATAATAATTTACTTATTTCGTTCAAATCACATTTTGGTTCAGCCTATTGGGCTTACTTTGTTATTTTTATTAGTTGTGTTGTGTTTTGTGTCTGTAGGTGTTTTGTTTATTATTCAATATTGCTCTCCTTATTTCAATCTTAAAAATATAACATTAGGTTTATGGACTGCACATTGCATTCAGCCATATCCTCTTATAACAATAACATGAACACAATTTTTTATAAGTTATTAGAGTTATTGTTTTGATTAAGAAATATCATCACTCACTCCTAACTTATCCTTATGTGCTAATTTTTTAGTTTATAACACATATTATTTGTGTTGTGATAAATCACATCACTTGTTATTAAATTAATAATAGTCCTTTATAAATTAGGTATCCTTGTTAGTTTTTTGACTTTTCAATCTCTAAACAATTTTTATAATCCCTCCATGGTAACACCTTCAATTTATTCTATTCTGGAATCCTCCCTTTTTACTTACTACTGGCTATAATTAACTTAACTCTATTGAACATTCTTTTAAAATAAAAAGTCATTATCACTTCTAGTGTTTTTCTATCCCTTATACTATAATTCACTCTTAATACTACTTATTTATCAGTTATCTATGCACTGTTTATTTCCAACTTTTACCTTACCTTCACTTGTAAATCACTTATTGTTAATTACAATTTCACTAGTGTCACACTTCACTTTGGGGTTCTGACACCTACATTATTACACTATATCACTGTTTATATCATTGGTTTGATAGTGGGTGACCCCTATACTTATTTCTCTTTCATGACTTAATCCTAATGACAATTAATACCTAATAACTAATACTTACTGACTAATAACAATTCTAATTTGTGGTTTCTGGTTGCCTTTTTAATGGGTAGTAACTGTTATCTCTCCTTCCTCCTGATAACCCTTGTTTTGGTTTCAATGCTCTTGTTGAGTGCTATTTTACTTGTGTTGGTGAACCATTCTTGGATTTCACTTTTGCTCGTCTCCCTCCTTCTTCATTTTCCTTGTTTGTTTAATATACTAGGTTTTTCCTCCGTTCCTTTGGGCATTTTGGGGTCATTTAAACCCATAAACTTGTTTCCTTGTGGCTTAGGTTTATTATTTCCTCATTCTCGTTGTTTATTTGTGGTTCCCTTCTTTATGTTTATGTTTTTGTCTCAATCACTTTAAAATATTTACATTTTACTAAGTATGTTCCGTGGTTCCCTTCTTTATGTTTGGGTTGTTGTCTCAATCACTTTAAAATATTTACATTGTGCTAAGTATGTTCCGTGGTTCCCTTCTTTATGTTTATGTTTTTGTCTCAATCACTTTAAAATATTTACATTTTACTAAGTATGTTCCGTGGTTCCCTTCTTTATGTTTATGTTTTTGTCTCAATCACTTGGGTTGGGTTAAAGTCGTTGTATTGTCGTGTCATATTCCTTATATTTTAATTAAAATCAATCAGTTCATTTGATAAGAGGTATTTTTTACAATTATAAATATATTTTTTATCTCTGGTACGGGGTTGGCTATTTGTGTCGTGACAATATATATATATAAAACAGAACGTATAAATAATTTAATAATCTCGTAAATGCATGACACACAACATATAATTGACATAGATACACATAGGAAACATATATATATATATATATACATATAAATACCCACACACACATGTTCACCTGGTTGACAGCATATATATATTGTCATCGTACCACCCTCAAACCACCTTAATCAAATCAAGTACCCGGCCAGCTTTAAAGCTTCTCAATTAACAAACCCAAAAACAAATAAGTCATAAAATACCAGAGTAGAAACACCCCCAAAAAAATTCTAAGTATATGAAAGGACAAAGTCAAATTGGCAAAATAGTCAGAACTGCTCTTAAGTACCAAGTATAAACGTGAAATATCAATTTTGTGCCCCAAATAATAATAAATGTGCCATCACGAGGTCAACATGGCTGCACGGTTGCATAAAATACATATTCTCATTTCTTTTATATTCTTACAAAAAGACAGAATTTCAAGCAAAATCAGTGGAACGTAAAACCACCCAAAAATAACTTGGAACTGGTATTGATTTGTTTTTACATTTCATTAACATTTATCAGTGAAGTATTATTATGAAATATCAAAAAGAAACTTAACAATTCATGTACTGGCTATGGCAAAAGTTTAGTGATTACAAAATTATTTAAACATTTAAAATGAAATTTCCTAAAAGCAGAATCTATGGATTTAATTTAATAAAACATACTTGAGGTGTTCATAAAGAACCCACTTGACCTCAGGTACGGCCATGCGCCCGGACTAGATCCAACAAACTATGACATGTTATGGACCTGTGGATAACGGCACCAACAGGTAACTTCCATAGGTTAAAGCACCTCCCCAAACCTTTAAACTAATAACCAAAATCAAATACCCAAATAAATGAATATATATAACGACCAAGAAATTCCCCTACAAGGTACCGAGGCACCCGTGCATGCATACTTAACGCTAATACAACTTAGTAACAGTCAGTGCCACCCACATTTACAATAAAAAAAATCTAACATCAAAACGGGTGATGCATGACCCTGGCTGAGTTTACAAATTTTCTGGGGCGTAAGCATTTGTAAAATGAACCGGACAATATTTAACCCAAATGTCCCGCTGTACTTGTGCACAACAAAGTTTTTAACTGGAGCATTCCCGAAATATCTCTATGTAAGGTGTAGCGGCCACAAACATTTTTTTTAAAAGGCATAAATGTCACCTGGTATTACAGCACAAGGCTTGAGGATCTTGTAGCGTGTGTCCGTCCATTCGTCCTGACAGCCAAAAATAGAAAGTTACTGGATTAACTGCATGGATGGCAGGTGATCGGCCATCCGCTGGAGCGAGACAGATAGTCGACTTAAATCGGGAACCCGGAGAGTCGCGTAGCTTGTACTTAGGCATAGTTATATATAGTAGACAAAAATCCAACTCTAAGCTGCCAGGCGAATACGGACGACCTACTACGTTGAATGCTGTTACTGGACTCGGTTTATACGTCTGCAAAAATGTTACGTAGTTGTAATCCCAGAGCGCGCGCGGATCGGCACGGCGGATAGCATAACAAGATGGGCGCCGGTAACTAAATACTTAATTAATTAATTCGGCGCTGTCCGTCCTCGTTAACATAAAAAAACAGCCGAGTTTTTCAAAACTCGGCACACCCCCACCCTAAAAGGGCAACTTGGTTGCCTCACACTTGAACTCAGTGGGTACCCTGCAGTGTACCCCAAATGTCTCTTTTAAAACCCGGGCATTCATTGGTGTTCCGAGCAGACCGCCCTCCCCGGAGAATAGAGGCTCAGAAGACTGCGGCCATCCCCATGCGCCCCCTCCACCAAGCCAACCCCACGGGACCGCCCCAACACGTCACCCTCCGCGGTGACCATCATCTACTTCCACCGGTCCCACTCACATACCCGTCCTAAGACCAAACAAGGTATCTCCCACCTTGGTATGTGAGTGACCATACTCCCTCTCGTCCACCTCTTGGACCGACCAGTCATATGCATCAACAAGGCATCTCCATCCTTGCCATATGGCTGGTCCACATCCCCACACTAGGGCGGACGGCCCTGCATAGCCCGACAGAGAAGACCGCAAGGAGGGCTCGCGAACATCACTACCTGCCGATGTTTGTCCCCTAATATAACTTCTTCTTCCCCTGTTAATTTCATATTTCTTTGTTTTCTGTGCTGTAGCTGTTGTCACCGTCTTTCCACTTACCACCCCCTTGTAGCCTCCATTACTTCCGGAATATCCAGTTTCTCTGCCAGTCTCTTGTGTTCTCCTCCTACTCCCATGTTTATCATTCTTAGCTCTTTCTAATGAACCACTAGCTGGGAACGTCGTCGACGGGGTATGAAGAAGTCCAACACTTCCCCATGGAAAGCGTCAACAATGCCGCCCCGACGCAGAGTGTTTGTGACCAGCCCTGCCAATGGACCCCGGCAATACGGGTATATAAGGGATAAGACATCCCCATCGGTCACCCCCGGGAAATCTGCCAACTGCAGGACAAGGTCTAAGAAAACCAGCAACTGCTCCTCATCTATTCCATCTAACACTGAAAGTTTCTGGAGAACTCCTGAAAGAGGGTGGGGCAATTTCTGGTAGCATACCCCCGCCAGGATTGCACAATTCAAAACACACAACAACAAACATAAATTCCCACGAAACACCTAACACAAAAACATGACTTACAAAAGGAAACACTTGAGTAATCTCTCTTGCATCAAGTGGACCCCCGGGTTCCCTAGCGCTGCAAAAACCTCACCCGCTCCAGAACCAACTCTCCGTTAGCCGCCAGACTCAAAAGAAGAAACAACATCAGACACTAACACCAACATACAATCCACACCACCGAACACCTACCACAACATATAACATTTCAACCAAGACATTATCACAATTTCAGTCGGACGGTACCGACTTCCAGTCGGGCCATACCGCATCCAGCTAACCGCACGCGCTATTACTTCCATACCATAAATAAGGGAGCCCATCCCCACGCGATCTCCGGTAAGGTCCAGTCTCAACAATAAAAACCCAACTACAAACGCATGCCACGTGGCGGCACCAGGTTTACAATTCAAATCACATAGCAATAATTCATACTCAATACATATATACATACATACGATATCAAACCTGCCATTGCATCTATCTATTTTCATTTTCAAATATTTCTGAAGTTTGATGTTTTTTCCAAACTATTTCCAAGTTTGCAAGCCCCGTCACACCCAAAGGACCCCAGGGTAGAACCCCAGAATCAACCACGCTCTGCTACCATTTGTAACCCCTCTTTCAATTTTTTATGCCTCATAAAAAAATCTCAAATTTTTTTTTGTTTTTTTTTTTTTTTGAAAGAGGGGCCACTAGTTATTTAGAACTAGGCGGAAGGCCTAGAGAAGAAAAAAATTCGCAGGGTCCAGTGAGACGGGATTTGCAAATGTAACTCTGCTTTAAGACAACAATAGCAAGTTTTATTAGAATCATTTTTCTTCGTACAATTAATTCCCCAGTATATATATATGCGCCTTCAAATAATCAAGGTTAATCTTACCTAATCAGAATAATAAATCAAATTCATTAATAGGATTCAATAGTATGCATGAGTACATATCTGCATCTTCATACAATTAAGTCATGATTACAAGTGTTTTCACCTTCATAAGAATAGCTCAAAATCGTTATTTTAGTCAATACTATACATATGCATCTCCAAGTAATTGACGTTAATATCACTGAGCAGCATACATGTATTTCTAAATAATTTAAGAACGGCGCATAGCATCGACCCTCCCAGTAAGCGACATAAACTATGAACATGATATATATATATTGTAAGTAAACCGATACGTACGGTCTAAATTCCCACTGTTGTATTTGTCAATTGTGTTGTATTAATTTAATTGTATAAATTCTCGGAAATATTTGGAGTTGTGGAATATATGGATGTACTTAATTAATGTTAACTTAATTCTTTAATAATTATCAGTGTTAGTGTGCCTAGAACTTAAATAACTTAAGATTTATTCTACAATTTCATCCAACCCTATTATGCCTTGAAGAGAGTTCTGTCTAATTTTATAATTTTACGCTCCCTCTTTGGTGTCAGATAATTCCGCTATAAGCGCTGTAGTATCGGCTCAACGAAACTTGTAGGTTATTCGATGTTTATATTAACCATTTATTATACTACTTATTCAGTTACTTTTGTTCCAGTTCACTAAACCATACTCCAAATAACAAGGTGTAACAAATATATAAAGGTTCTTTATTTGTGTATTCAATTCACATTAACTCAGATATTTTCTAATTAATATATGTTGGGACTATAGATTCAGGTATCGATTGTTGATTATTTAATCCTTTGTTTATATTTGGTTATATATTATATTTGATTCGTATTTTATTTATTTCAGGGTGTGAAGGTTCTTGTAACTGTGGGGAAGACTAAAAATACATAATAAGAATGCAAGATTTACAAAAATTATGTGTTGTGTATTTAGTATGATTAATATAATATAATTTTACCAGACTCTAACGACGCCAATCACTTAGGCGGTTGATCGCTAAATTCGTTGTTCTGGTCAATTATGAAGTACAGTTTTCTTTCTTCAGTTTAATAAAAGTAAATCTTGTCCTGTCCACTTCGGAATACAGCTTCTGAATTGTTTTACAGCACGATTGATGTTTCTTCTGCACCGCCAGGATCCAAATAGGTTCTTCCTTCGGTTGAAGCAGTTAGTGTTGTTCCGTGTATTTGCAAGGTTATAATTTCTGGTGTTGTGAATATTAGGAGTTGTGTTACTATTAATGCTTTATATTTGATTAATTTTTCATTAATTCCCTTCGGACATGGGACAGTCCAAGTTTCTTCTTGTAGAATTTGGTTATTTGTTCTCGATTATTATTTCATAATGTATCGTTATTTTATTAATCTGTGTTAGTGATAGATGTAAGTATTATCATTAGAATTTTATCTTCTTTATAATCGTATCTCTTGATTTCGAATATTACGATTCAATATATTCTTCTTGGGTTTTTTAAATCATCACCTTCAGTTTTTATTCTAAAGCAATTCTTGTTATTTTATAAATCAACAACCTTCTTCTTAATTTTTTCCCTAGCAACCTATATTAATTTCCGCTTCCACATGTTTTGACTATATAGTGTTTCTTTCATATATTTTTTTGTCTATTCTTTGTCAATTTGCTGTCCTATCGGAATGTAATTTTACCGATAGCTGGTTTATTATTTCATACACATCTTCTACTGGCTTTTTGATATAATTCCGTTTTTTCCTTTTTTATTATATTTAATCCACCTTCGATATTATTTTTTACCAATCGATATTATGGCATTATGGTATTATTATAATTTGTATAAATTTTATTAAATATTATTATTAACGTGATGTTTTTTCTTCTTTCTAGCTCTTCATAGTGTATTTATTAATTATTATTAATTGATGCATCTAACCTTTAAGTTATAAGTGTTTATTTAGTATTATTGGCTGTTAGGCCTTTTATTGTAAATTGATCTACCTGTGGTTATGTCTGTTAGGCATCTATAGTCCCTTTTATATAAATTCGTACATACAATCAAAACTTAATTATTAACATTTGTATAAACAATTATTTTTCTACATCTAATAACAAATTTATCTTGATCTCTTGATCACATACAATAAAATTCGAACTTATGAACATTGGTTAACTGCCTCTCACTTCATTCTATGACAGTCATTGAATAACACTATTTGTTTCATTATTTTTCATGAACTCAACACATATTTGACATAACATCACATACACTTTATCATAACATTTTTGTCATAATATAATACTTTTTTAACACAAAATTCTTATCTGTTATTACCATAAATTACGTCATTGTTTCATTTTTCTGTTTTGTTTTTTATTAAACATATATCATTAGCTATTATTTATTTTACAGGTTCGTTTATTCTATTCAACACTACCTTGCATTCTTATTTAATTTTGTCTATGACTATAATTGTCATAATTGGGTCTCTGTTCTATTATGGGATTAATTATCAATTTATTTATCAATCTGTGAATCTTCTTTTATGTGACATAAATGCTATCATTTTTGTTGCGTCACAATATATATATAAAACAGAACGTATAAATAATTTAATAATCTCGTAAATGCATGACACACAACATATAATTGACATAGATACACATAGGAAACATATATATGTATATATATATATATACATATACATATAAATACCCACACACACATGTCCACCTGGTTGACAGCATATATATATTGTCATCGTACCACCCTCAAACCACCTTAATCAGATCAAGTACCCGGCCAGCTTTAAAGCTTCTCAATTAACAAACCCAAAAACAAATAACAAGTCATAAAATACCAGAGTAGAAACACCCCCAAAAAAATTCTAAGTATATGAAAGGACAAAGTCAAATTGGCAAAATAGTCAGAACTGCTCTTAAGTACCAAGTATAAACGTGAAATATCAATTTTGTGCCCCAAATAATAATAAATGTGCCATCATGAGGTCAACATGGCTGCAAGGTTGCATAAAAATGCATATTTTCATTTCTTTTATATTCTTACAAAAAGACAGAATTTCAAGCAAAATCAGTGGAACGTAACCACCCAAAAATAACTTAGAACTGGTATTGATTTGTTTTTACATTTCGTTAACATTTATCAGTGATGTATTATTATGAAATATCAAAAAGAAACTTGACAATTCATGTACTGGCTATGGCAAAAGTTTAGTGATTACAAAATTATTTAAACAGTTAAAATGAAATTTCCTAAAAGCAGAATCTATGGATTTAATTTGATAAAACATACTTGAGGTGTTCATAAAGAACCCACTTGACCTCAGGCACGGCCATGCGCCCGGACTAGATCCAACAAACTATGACATGTTATGGACCTGTGGATAACGGCACCAACAGGTGACATCCACAGGTTAAAGCACCTCCCCAAACCTTTAAACTAATAACCAAAATCAAATACCCAAATAAATGAATATATATAATGACCAATAAATTCCCCTACAAGGTACCGAGGCACCCGTGCATGCATACTTAACGCTAATACAACCTAGTAACAGTCAGTGCCGCCCACATTTACAATAAAAAAAATCTAACATCAAAACGGGTGATGCATGACCCTGGCTGAGTTTACAAATTTTCTGGGGCGTAAGCATTTGTAAAATGAACCGGACAATATTTAACCCAAATGTCCCGCTGTACTTGTGCACAACAAAGTTTTTAACTGGAGCATTCCCGAAATATCTCGATGTAAGGTGTAGCGGCAACAAACATTTTTTTTAAAAGGCATAAATGTCACCTGGTATTACAGCACAAGGCTTGAGGATCTTGTAGCGTGTGTCCGTCCATTCGTCCTGACAGCCAAAACGGAAAGTTACTGGATTAACTGCATGGATGGCAGGTGATCGGCCATCCGCTGGAGCAAGACAGATAGTCGACTTAAATCAGGAACCCGGAGAGTCGCGTAGCTTTTACTTAGGCATAGTTATATATAGTAGACAAAAATCCAACTCTAAGCTGCCAGGCGAATACGGACGACCTACTACGTTGAATGCTGTTACTGGACTCGGTTTATACAACGTCTGCAAAAATGTTACGTAGTGGTAATCCCAGAGCGCGCGCGGATCGGCACGGCGGATAGCGTAACAAGACGGGCGCCGGTAAGCTAAATACTTGATTAATTAATTCGGCGCTGTCCGAATGTTAACATAAAAAACAGCCGGGTTTTTTCAAAACTCGGCACAGGGTCCTTGTACAGTCTAAATAGTTTCTTTGCTGTATTGTCAATTTGTTTTCCCACTGGATTGCTTCTTAGTAACACTATCTCTCCTTCATGGAATGTGATGAGTTTGTGCATTCTGTTGAACCTCTCGGTCCTCTTCTCTCCAGGTTTTTCCATCATCTTCTTCGCATTGTCGTACTTGTGAATCAGTGGAATTTGCAGGTTTTGGTTTGGAGGTTTATCAATGTTTTTCGACCAGAATCTAGTAGGTTTTTTATTCGTTTCCAGTTCCACTGGTGTATATCCCGTAGCTTCACTGTATGTAGCATTTATGGCTTGTTCGAAAAATGATAAGTACTCTGCCCATCGGTTATGTTGTTCATTACAGTAGATGCGTAAATGTTTTCCTAACTCTTTGTTTACCCTTTCAGCAAGGTTTCCTTGTGGGTGTCGTATTGACGTTAACACTGGTTGTATGCCATGCTGAGTTAGCGTTTCTGCCCATGCTTTATTTTGGAATTGTTTACCTTGGTCACTCAATATCTTTTTGATTTGACCATACTTCGGTAGGTATTTGCGTAGTATGACATTCAGTACACTTTTAGTTGTGGGTCTTCTAATAGCGTAAAGTCGACCTGCATTGGTGAACACATCTATACGTACAAGCATATGTTTTGTACCCCCATGAATAGCTCTCGGAAACGGGCCCAGGAAGTCTACTGCTACTAATTCTCCCTTTTCCTGTGTCTTGATATTTTGCATAGGTGTGAAGATTCGGATGTCGTGCTGTTTGATATTCGTAGCATCCTTTTAAGATTGCTTTTATTCTCCTAAACATATTATTCAAAATGAAGTCTTCCTTTAAAGGTAAATGACATTTTAAAGCAGACGCATGTGCTAAACTTTGATGACATGGTATACTTAGTGTTTTTAGCATCTCTGGTGATAACTATTTTTCAATCATAATTGACGAGTTTGTACAATATACTATTTTTTATTGTATATCTACCAGATAGTGGTGATAACTTCATGTGACTTTTTGAAGATCTTTGTTTTGTTCATTTACTATATTGTTTAACAAATATTTAACTTTATCATCTGTTTGATATGTTATGTTTAATATTCTAACATCGTTCCACTTATTTAAATAATTTATTGTTCCCCCTAACATAGGACAATAGGTTTTAGACAACGTTATTTCCTGTTGTGCATCTGTATTGTTTAGGGTGTCACGCAAATCATGTGTGTGCAGGTCGTTTATTAAGCCTGTCCGTGCTGGCGTTTTGTTACCCTTCTGTCGTCATACAGTTTTCTTATCGGTTGGCGTTCTATGATCACCCCCTTCCTCTTTGGACGTTGACGGGTGTGTCGGCTGTTGCACAATTTTATTTTCATAATTATTTTTATTATTATGATTATTATTTGTGTTAATGTTTTGTACATTGGAATTGTACGGTTTTACGTGTTTTTTCTACGTAAATGGATGTGCGTACGCTCCTTTATTCGGAGTCGGGTTACTTTTTTCATAGGGTTGTTTATACTCTTTCCATTACTCTTTCCGTATGTCCTCTTCTTTAGTCTCGAACTGCGGCGAACTGTATTTGATTTTGCGTAGAGTACTGCTGCTGCTGCGGCCGGTTGTCTCTCCTTTCGTACTCTTTATTAACAAACTGTGATGATTGCGTCACAAGGATAAGAAGTTCCTCAATGGTTTTAACTCCTTGGGTATATACGGTGAGTCTAATGTGTCTGTCAAAATGGTAGCTTAGTTTTAATACTAATTCGTGCTCAGTGAAACTTGGTCTAAGGTGCTTACACCGTTCGACGAGTTGTATAATGTAGTCTTCCATGGATCGTTTGCTGTTGACGTAATACCGCCCATACTCCAGCTGGTCTCATACCTCTCTCTGGGTATGTATATTCCAGTACCGATTTTCGAAGGATACCTTGAACTGTTCATAAGTTTCTGTTTGGTCCCGAACAATCGTATACCATTTGGATGCTGTTTCCTAGAAATGTCGACTTACAAATTCTATACGGTCTGTGTCGCTTAGGTTGCTCCCTATTGTTGCCATTTCTCGTTTACACTTTTGTAAAAATTCTATGGGGTTCTCCCATTTGTTACCTTTAAAGCTGATCTTCTCTTGATCCTCTACTTTTGCAGCATACGTCATTGTAGCACTTGGTCGTCTCTTGACCTCCGCTCATAGTTTTTCTACCTCCTCTTGCAGTCCATCTTTCATGTTGTTAATTTCCATGGAGTGGTGTGTAGTTTTTCTAGTGACCTCCTCCACAGCTATTTCTACTGTCTCGGTCCTCACAGTGAGTTCCTTTGTTCTGTTTGTGTTGTCCAGGATGCGCTCATTTAAGTCCTTGTTTTTGAGATCTTGGTCCTGCTTTGTAATTTAAAATTTTTCATTCCACTGTTCAGCCAGTTGTCTAATGTTTTTCTTTTGTTTCACGTGTTGTATGTTCACGTTGTTCTCTGAATTTGCTATCGAACTTTACAACTTGTTCATTAAGTGACTGTTGAACACGCTGTTCGACGGCTTCAACGCGTGCAGTAAGCTCTGTTTTCAAAGTGTTACTGACGAGTTCTATCTTCTCTTCTAACCTCGTATTATTACTATCAATCTTAGTTTCTAACCTTTCATTATTGCTATCTAACTGAGTTTTTACTTCTTCAATAGTGATTTCTAATCTATTATGACTATCTTCTACTTGAGTTTCTAATCTCGTATTACTATCTTCTACTCTTCCTAATTTATTTTATAATTTTTCATTGGTACTTTCTAATTGAGTTTTTATTTCTGCACTATTCGTTTTCAACTCCTCTTGCAGTCGTTGAAACATTGTTTCGAAGTCCATTGTTGGTTGCTTCGTCATTGTAGACTACGGTGTCCTAACTGATTCGTTATACTAATTATGTGTTTAATTATTGGTCCACCGTGACTTTACATTTCTTTATTTATAATTTATTTTATTTATTTATCAGTATTAATTTCGCAACTCTTTTTTTTTCTCTGTACTTAAATGTAACAATTTGTAATATTACTTATTACTTGAATTTACTATTATTTCTGTATACAATACTTGTGCTAATTATTTATTTGACTTTATTTATATTCTGGGCGCCATTTACTTGTAATGATAATTAACATATATCGGGCAACACGTTGTTTTTTCTTCGTGTTGGGCCCCACCGTTGGAAGCGACATTAATTATAGAACGATACTCTTAAACACTTACTTTTCCACATATGCTATTACTCATTTGTGCGCACTTACCCACGATAATGTTCTTCTGGACTATTTACCTTGATGTTTCCCAGCTAGGTCGCAGGCTTTGGTAGTTAATTGAGGGTGGATAAGCATGTGAATATCGTAATACAAGTAAAGAGTACAGAGGATTTAGTACTGGTTGTGAAATTAGTACGACTTTGTTAATAAAATTATATTAATTTTGTTTATTAATTAAAAAATGCAAATTGTCATGTTATTAATTAGTGTATGGGTTAACTAATATTGACCCTTACATTCACTTATACGAATATCGTCTAATTATAACATGGTAAAATCTTATCTCTTATTGTCTAAGACACATTATACACAAATAAGACATATATGACCTGGAATATTTACACAGACATATAATACGTAACACATATATTATTATAATGCGTGATTGACACGTACGAAATTGAATATTAATCTTGTCTAAGCAAGTGTGGTTTTTTATTATGGACCACTTAATTAAAAAATTAAATAATTAAACATTTATAAAAATTCTAATAGAGACCATTCTATTACTTTAATTAACAATGCTACTAATGTCTCAATTAATTAAAAAAGTCTACAATTAAAGTAACTTTCATACTTGATTTTACGTTACAGTTACTTGATTTTAATTATAAAGTAAAATATAAAAATATAATAAAATATGGTTTCTATAATTACCATTTATTTATGAGATTAATAAGTTTTATATTCTATGTTATAAATTCTTATTCTCTGAACTT
Organism: Magicicada septendecula; assembly: GCA_034769895.1. Classification (NCBI taxonomy): domain Eukaryota; kingdom Metazoa; phylum Arthropoda; class Insecta; order Hemiptera; family Cicadidae; genus Magicicada; species Magicicada septendecula. The sequence goes on from CM068368.1 coordinate 528,675,591, forward strand.
TTATTAATTATTTATTATATAAATAAAATATAATAAAGTTTATGTAAACTTGTATATGGAATCTAGAGCCTTCTTTTGATAGACCTCAGGGTCATTTATAAGATTAAATAAATGTCTGACTTCACCTGCATATTTCTGCAACCATTTAACTGTGTTGTTACCGTCACCTGGACTCTCGAGTTTTGGATCCTCTTCCGGATCACCTTCTCTGTCTCTGCGTCGTTTGGAATTACTCTCTCCGTCTAATGGATGCTGAGTTCTGACGTGGACCTCTGGTCGTGATAAAGTACAGCTGGATGTAGCTGCGTGTGGCTGTCCCTGCGTCCTCTAGCATATATTGCTGTGGTTCCTCTCCTCTCCTTGTCTTTTCCCTCGTGGATGTCTCGAAGTTCTACGTGGACTTCTTGAAGTTCATCGACGACGTTTCGACTCCTCGTAGGTTACGATATTATAGTCTAAATAAATCATGTATATCACTATAACTTTCACCGACGTAGTGCCGGTTCCATCGCACTTCAAGTTACGTAATACGGTTTAAAACATTACTTAACTTTGTAAAATTTAGGGTTGCGAGACGCGTGGATTTCACGTACTGTCTGTAAATGATCTGAGAAAGCGTGTGTCGATCGCTGGGGTTTTCTACTCCTTCCGGCGTTCAATTCCTGTTGAAAACTGTTCGGACAAAGTTGAACAAGTCAGCGCATCAATTATTAACTAATTACAACCTACGCGTCTTTCTATGAAGCACACACTTTTTTATAAATATTATTTGACAAATCGTTAGGTACATTATTAAACTTAACTTATGCAAATTATGAACATTAAGTTGTGTAAACTATGGAAGTTATGGCAAAATTTCACACGGTAGCTGAACGGTTTCCACGATCAAATACCTCTTAGTGTCTAATTGTAGCGCCAGGCGCCAGCTTTTTAACTACATATGTCTCTGATTCGTGTGACTTCTGGTTTTCGTTCAGCACTTAAAAAACTGTGTAAAATTTTCCACACTCGTATGCATAATTCAGCTTGTTCTTCATTTACACACTAACACTAACGCACACACACACACACAAACTGATACACACGCGGTTGCCTGTCGCTATGATGTCACCGCTTGCCAGTCGGGGCGTGTTTCTTCTCCCTTCGCTGCGTTTAAAACCAACTAGGCTTGCAATTCCATATGCATGTCCACTTACAATTATTTCCTTATTTAAAATTAATTAATACGTTTGTTTCTTTTATTTATGTCCTATACCTAACGCTTATTACATTATTTACATCTTTTACATGACTCATACGTGCGTTCGTATGTTCTCATACCGCAGTCAGGGGTTGATACGGAGACTCATGCTAAACGTATCGTTGCATAAATTCCCCCTGCTGGGTAAAATAAAATTTGAATTTTATTCAAATTTTATTTCATTGCTCAGAAACTCAGAAAGTATTCATTTTTTTTTTATTATTAAACTCACACTTAGTGGTTATAAGGGTTCTTAAAATTGTTTTCACTGTTTCCCAGGGTGGTTTACGTCCCTCCCGTGGATTTATAAGTTGACTTTTTTTTCTATAGATTTTACAGAATGCTGATGCATGGTATTTTCCAATAATCTTTCTTCTTGTCGGATCGTAGACAATAAAGGTGTGTCGTCCTTTCCTTCTTTGTAATTAGTAGGGTCCCTTGTACAGTCTAAATAGTTTCTTTGCTGTATTGTCGATTCATTTTCCCACTGGATTGCTTCTTAGTAACACTATCTCTCCTTCATGGAATGTGATGAGTTTGTGCGTTCTGTTGAACCTCTCGATCCTCTTCTCTCCAAGTTTTTCCATCCTCTTCTTCGCATTGTCGTACTTGTGAATCAATGGAATTTGCAGGTTTTTGTTTGGAGGTTTATCAATGTTTTCCGACCAGAATCTAGTAGGTTTTTTATTTGTTTCCAGTTCCACCGGTGTATATCCCGTAGCTTCACTGTATGTAGCATTTATGGCTTGTTTGAAAAATGATAAGTACTCTGCCCATCGGTTATGTTGTTCATTACAGTAGATGCGTAAATGTTTCCTAACTCTTTGTTTACCCTTTCAGCAAGGTTTCCTTGTGGGTGTCGTATTGACGTTAACACTGGTTGTATGCCATGCTGAGTTAGCGTTTCTGCCCATGCTTTATTTTGGAATTGTTTACCTTGGTCACTCAATATCTTTTTGATTTGACCATACTTCGGTACGTATTTGCGTAGTATGACATTCAGTACACTTTTAGTGGTGGGTCTTCGAATAGCGTAAAGTCGAACTGCCTTGGTGAAAACATCTATACATACAAATATGTGTTTTGTACCCCGGTGAATAGCTCTCGGATACGGGCCCAGGAAGTCTACTGCTACTAATTCTCCCTTTTCCTGTGTCTTGATATTTTGCATAGATGTGAAGATTCGGATGTCGTGCTGTTTGATATTCGTAGCATCCTTTTAAGATTGCTTTTATTCTCCTAAACATATTATTCAAAACGAAGTCTTCCTTTAAAGGTAAATGACATTTTAAAGCAGACGCATGTGCTAAACTTTGATGACATGGTATAATTAGTGTTTTTAGCATCTCTGGCGATAACTATTTTCCAATCATAATTGACGAGTTTGTACAATATACTATTTTTTATTGTATATCTACCAGATAGTGATGATAACTTCATGTGACTTTTTGAAGATCTTTGTTTTGTTCATTTACTATATTGTTTAACAAATATTTAACTTTATCATCTGTTTGATATGTTATGTTTAATATTCTAACATCGTTCCACTTATTTAAATGATTTATTGTTCCCCCTAACATAGGACAATAGGTTTTAGACAACGTTATTTCCTGTTGTGCATCTGTATTGTTTAGGGTGTCACGCAAATCGTGTGTGCAGGTCTTTTATTAAGCCTGTCCGTGCTGGCGTTTTGTTACCCTTCTGTCGTCTACAGTTTTCTTATCGGTTGGCGTTCTATGATCACCCCCTTCCTCTTTGGACGTTGACGGGTGTGTCGGCTGTTGCACAATTTTATTTTCATAATTATTTTTATTATTATGATTATTATTTGTGTTAATGTATTGTACATTGGAATTGTACAGTTTTACGTGTTTTTTTGATGTAAATGGATGTGCGTACGCTCCTTTATTCGGAGTCGGGTTACTATGCTGTTTCTGGGAAATGTCGATTTACAAATTCTGTACGGTCTCTGTCGCTTAGGTTGCTCCCTATTGTTGCCATTTCTTGTTCACACTTTTGTAAAAATTCTATGGGGTTCTCCCATTTGTTACCTTTAAAGCTGATCTTCTCTCGATCCTCTACTTTTGCAACACACATCATTATAGCACTTGGTCGTCTCTTGACCTCCGCTCGTAGTTTTTCTACCTCCTCTTGCAGTCCATCTTTCATGTTGTTAATTTCCATGGAGTGGTGTGTAGTTTTTCTAGTGACCTCCTCCACAGCTATTTCTACTGTCTCGGTCATCACAGTGAGTTCCTTTGTTCTGTTTGTGTTGTCCAGGATGCGCTCATTTAAGTCCTTGTTTTTGAGATCTTGCTCCTTCTTTGTAATTTAAAATTTTGTATTCCACTGTTCAGCCAGTTGTCTAATGTGTTCTTTTGTTTCACGTGTTGTATGGTCACGCTGTTCTCTGAATTTGCTATCGATCTTTACAGCTTGTTCATTAAGTGACTGTTGAACACGCTGTTTGACGGCTTCAACGCGTGCAGTAAGCTCTGTTTTCAAAGTGTTTCTGACGAGTTCTATCTTCTCTTCTAACCTCGTATTATTACTATCAATCTTAGTTTCTAACCTTTCATTATTGCTATCTAACTGAGTTTTTACTTCTTCAATAGCGATTTCTAATCTATTATGACTACCTTCTACTTGAGTTTCTAATCTCGTATTACTATCTTCTACTCTTCCGAATTTATTTTCTAATTTTTCATTGCTACTTTCTAATTGAGTTTTTATTTCTGCACTATTCGTTTTCAACTCCTCTTGCAGTCGTTGAAACATCGTTTCGAAGTCCATTGTTGGTTGCTTCATCATTGTAGACTACAGTGTCCTAACTGATTCGTTATACTAATTATGTGTTTAATTATTGGTCCACCGTGACTTTATATTTCTTTATTTATAATTTATTTTATTTATTTATCAGTATTAATTTCACAACTCTTTTTTTTTCTCTGTACTTAAGTTTAACAATTTGTAATATTACTTATTACTTGAATTTACTATTAATTCTTTATACAATACTTGTGCTAATTATTTATTTGACTTTATTTATATCCTGGGCACCATTTACTTGTAATGATAATTAACATATATCGGGCAACACGTTTTTTCTTCGTGTCGGGCCCCACCGTTGGAAGCAACATTAATTATAGAACGATACTCTTATACACTTACTTTTGGACATATGCTATTACTCATTTGTGCGCACTTACCCACGTCTCGAAGGTATACTCTTCTTCTGCAGTATTTACCTTGATGTTTCCCAGCTAGGTCGCAGGCTTTGGTAGTTAATTGAGGGTGGATAAGCACGTGAATATCGTAATACAAGTAAAGAGTACAGAGGATTTAGTACTGGTTGTGAAATTAGTTCAACTTTGTTAATAAAATTATATTAATTTTGTTTATTAATTAAAAAATGCAAATTGTCATGTTATTAATTAGTGTGTGGGTTAACTAATATTGACCCTTATATTCACTTATACGAATATCGTATAATTATAACGTGGTAAAATCTTATCTCTTATCGTCTAAGACACATTATACACAAATAAGACATATATGACCTGGAATATTTACACAGACATATAATACATAACACATATATTATTATAATGCGTGATTGACACGTACGAAATTGAATATTAATCTTGTCTTAGCAATTTTTTTTTTTAATGTGTACCACTTAGTTAAAAAATTAAATAATTAAACATTTATAAAAATTCTAATAGAGACCATTCTATTACTTTAATTAACAATACTACTAATGTCTCAATTAATTAAAAAAACTACAATTAAAGTAACTTTCATACTTGATTTTACGTTACAGTTACTTGATTTTAATTATAAAATATAATATAAAAATATAATAAAATATGGTTTCTATAATTACCATTTATTTATGAGATTAATAAGTTTTATATTCTTTGTTATAAATTCTTATTCTCTGAACTTTTATTAATTATTTATTATGCAAATAAAATATAATAAAGTTTATGTACACTTGTATATGGAATCTAGAGCCTTCTTTTGATAGACCTCAGGGTCATTTATAAGATTAAATAAATGTCTGACTTCACCTGCATATTTCTGCAACCATTTAACTGTGTTGTTACCGTCACCTGGACTCTCGAGTTTTGGATCCTCTTCCGGTATCACCTTCTCTGTCTCTGCGTCGTTTGGAATTACTCTCTCCGTCTAATGGATGCTGAGTTCTGATGTGGACCCCTGGTCGTGATGATGTACAGCTGGATGTAGCTGCGTGTGGCTGTCCCTGCGTCCTCTAGTATATTGCTCTGGTTCCTCTCCTCTCCTTGTCTTTTCCCTCGTGGATGTCTCGAAATTCTACGTGGACTTCTTGAAGTTCATTGACGATATTATATATTATTAGTTTACGATATTATAGTCTTTTAAATAAATCGTGTATATCACTATTACTTTCACCAACGTACTGCCGGTTCTATCGCACTTTAAGTTACGTAATACGGTTTAAAACATTACTTAACTTTGTAAAATTTAGGGTTGCGAGACGCGTGGATTTCACGTACTGTCTGTTAATGATCTGAGAAACCGTGTGTCGATCGCTGGGGTTTTATACTCCTTCCAGCGTTCAATTCCTGTTGAAAACTGTTCGGACAAAGTTGAACAAGTCAGCGCGTCGATTTATTAACTAATTACAACCTACGCGTCTTTCTATGAAGCGCACACTTTTTTATAAATATTATTTGACAAATCGTTAGGTACATTATTAAACTTAACCTATGCAAATTATGAACATTAAGTTGTGTAAACTATGGAAGTTATGGCAAAATTTCACACGGTAGCTGAATGGTTTCCACGATCAAATACCTCTTAGTGTCTAATTGTAGCGCCAGGCGCCAGCTTTTTAACTACATATGTCTCTGATTCGTGTGACTTCTGGTTTTCGTTCAGCACTTAAAAAACTGTGTAAAATTTTCCACACTCGTATGCATAATTCAGCTTGTTCTTCATTTACACACTAACACTAACGCACACACACACACACAAACTGATACACACGCGGTTGCCTGTCGCTATGATGTCACCGCTTGCCAGTCGGGGCGTGTTTCTTCTCCCTTCGCTGCGTTTAAAACCAACTAGGCTTGCAATTCCATATGCATGTTCACTTACAATTATTTCCTTATTTAAAATTAATTAATACGTTTGTTTCTTTTATTTATGTCTTATACCTAACGCTTAATTATTACATTATTTACATCTTTTACACGACTCATACGTGCGTTCGTATGTTCTCATACCGCAGTCAGGGGTATACGGAGACTTATGCTAAACGTATCGTTGCAATATATATATATATATATATATATATATATTTAAACTTTAAACTCAAAGTCTGAGCATTTATAGGTACTGAATACAAATACACACCGTTACACCAACTGCTACCAAATATTGAACAGGTAACCTTTGACACAAGGCGAAAAATTCTGTCTAACTTGGAATTTGATATTTTACCCTGTTCGCACGATTTAGGCCCTTTTAATTATGCCTTTTTGTTGACGCGTATAAAGATGGCATCAACACCATGGAGACCAGAATTAATTATCATAGTAACAAGTAAATAAACAAATGATATTTAGCGGCATCGGAACTGTACCTTTATCCGTTCCTGCAGTTTTTAATGATTTCTATGCGATTGTATCAATATGTTTTGTAATTTTGTATACAGATACGTCTATATATTTTGTAATTGTCTTAAACGATTATAAAATTTATGTTTATACGTATTTTTGATGATGCAATGAATAAGTAATGAAATATATTAAATACTACTGCTAAAGATGTCAACAACACCATGGAGACCAGAATTAATTACCATAGGAACAAGTAAATAAACAAAACCTATTTAGCGGCATCGGAACTCTACATTTATCCATTCCTGTAGTATATTTTTGATGTTTTATATAATATGCAATTGTATAGATATATTACGATGTGAAAAGAAGAATCGTACTAATTGTAAATTGTCCCATACTTAATGCAAAGCGAAAATACGTGTTGTTTTCATTTGTGAGGTTAGGTGACAACGGTTTTTGGTTTTTAGTTTACTGCTGAAGTAAATAAAAGTCATGGTTGAGGAAAACATAATGTTTAATGTGTTATACAATGCTTCTAATACAGTAACACTTAAAATAAATAATTTAGCGTTTTTAATTTAAAAGGTACTTTATAAATATCTCCAAAGTCTTTATAAACGGGTACTGTACTTTTAAATGTCCAAAGGCTGTTGCACCAACTTATTAATTTAGCACAAGTTAAAATAGTACAAGTATTGAATACAGCTTTGGAGAGGCTTTGACTAATGAGTACAAAATTGTTATATGAGCTGACAGAACGCCATATAGACATAGACAATAAAAATTATATTAAAATACTTATTAAAAGTCCAATATTCGCGTGCGAAGCCATAGGTAACAGCTAGTTTATTATATGCATCAAGAAATACAGTGTAGCAAAAAGTGTTTGAATATATATAATATAATATATTACATTTAATATTTATAATTAAATTTACCTCAAGATGTTATTTTTATCCTTTATTGGAACATGTTTCGGGTACTATCTTGTACCCATCCTCAAGATACAAGATACAAGATAGTACCCGAAACATGTTCCAATAAAGGATAAAAATAACATCTTGAGGTAAATTTAATTATAAATATTAAATGTATTATATATATCAAGAAACGGACTGTAGCAAAAAGTGACTAAATATAATATATATATTATATTTAATATTTATAATGAATTTACCTCAAGATATTTTTTTTCCTTATTAGGAACATGTTTCGGGAACCATTGTGTTCCCATCCTCAGCCTTCGTGATTTTGAGTCTGGTGAAGTACTTGTGTGTTGGCTGGTTGTTATTGTGGTTTCCTATTGGCTTCTGGTACTTTAAATTGGTATTATTGTGTGTGATTGTGGTGTATGTATTAGTATTTTCGATGTTGAGTGCTTTGAAAATAGTATCATGATTTGTATTGATTTGTGTTTGTTCAGGTATTAGTTTGTTTTGTGTTTTATGTTTGTATATTTATAAATTTTCCCAAATGTTCATTATGGTGCCTTTGTGTGGTATGTGTTTTATTAGTGTCATGCTGGTTATGTCTGGGAATTCATGTCCAGTGTTTATTGCATGTGTGGCCAAATTAGATTTGTATATTTCTGTTTTTTCAGAGGTTGCCGCTGGTAGTGCTGTCCGTCCTGTTGTGGGCGACGGAATCGATTTTCGAAAGATCGATGTTGTGTGTGTGGGGTGAGATATGTTCGAATAATGCGTGCGATTTGAATTGTGTCTGTTCGTTTAGGATGTCATTTTTATTTGTTTTCGTATGTTTGTATATTTCCAATTGTTCTAGAGTGTCTAGTTTTCGGCCTTTTGTGTGTACGTGTAGAATGTTCATGTTATTGTTGATGTTTTTGTATGTGTGGTTTGCTTCAATGAGGTGGTTTGCAAAGGTGGATTCTGTAGTGGAGTGGAGTGACTTTGTGTGTTCAATGTATCTTTGTTTGAAGCACTATGTCCTGTCTGGCCTATGTAGAATTTGTTGCAATTTGAACAATTTAGTTTGTAAACACCAGGTAGATCGAATTTGTTTTGTGCTTTGTGTGTGTGTTTAGATAGTGTGTGTTCTGTTTTGTTAGTAGTTTTGTAAGCGATTCTGTATCCTGATTTTTTGAATTTGTGGGCTATTTTTTCAGTTTGTCTGTTGATGTATGTTAGTGTTATGATTTTGTTGTTTTCTGTCTTTGTCTGTTGTTTGTTTTGCGTAGGAGTTTATCGACTATTGTTCTGTCGTATCCATTAGATTCTGCTAGATATTTTATCGTCCAAAGATACATTGAACACACAAAGGCACTCCACTCCACTACAGAATCCACCTTTGCAAACCACCTCATTGAAGCAAACCACACATACAAAAACATCGACAATAACATGAACATTCTACACGTACACACAAAAGGCCGAAAACTAGACACTCTAGAACAATTGGAAATATACAAACACGCGAAAACAAATAAAAACGACATCCTAAACGAACAGACACAATTCAAATCGCACAAATTATTCGAACATATCTCAACCCTATACACACAACTCGATCTTTCGAAAATTGATTCCATCACCCACAACAGGACGGACAGCGCAACCAGCGGCAAACTCTGAAGAAGCTTTTTAAAAGTGAAAAACGGTTCAGGTTGTAAGGTAAAACTTTGTTTTTACTCATAAAAACTTTGTTCCGAGTCGTTAGTGAAATAGTTGTATTTAGTTAAGTAACGGACACGTCATGGACAACGAAATCCAAGAATTGAAAATAACGTTTTTTCTGTTGTTTTTTGTTTGCCCTATGTAACATTTATTGCAATCTTGGCATTCAATTTTGTATATACCATTGGTTGTTGTATTATCTTTGTTGTGTGGGTTATTTAGTTTTTGTAGATAATTTTTGTTAGTTTTGTATGCTATTTTAATGTCTGTGTGTTTAAACGGTTTTGTTAGCTGTGTCATTTTATTATTTATGTGTGTGAATGTGGCCCATTTTTTATTGTTATTATTTTTGTTTTGTTCATTTTGATTAACTCTTAATTGTTCAGTTTTTATTTTATATTTGTTTTTATTTTCTATTTTGTTTATAGTATTTTATTATATCCATTTTCATAAGCAATTTGGTATATTATATTTCTTTCTTTGTCTGTTTTTTGTTTGTTTAGGGGTAGTTTGTACATTCTGTTAAATAGTGAATAGAATGCTGCCATTTTATGTTGTGGTGGGTGGTCAGAATGGTTAGGTATAATGATGTTAGTGGAAGTTGGTTTTCTGTATATTGCATATTGTAGGTGGTTATTGTATCTTGTGATGGTTATGTTTAAATAGTTGATTTTGTTATGATTTTCTTTTTCTTCTGTGAATTGTATTTTTGGATGTACAATATGCAATATATTGTGGATATACAATATGTCTCTCTTTTTGTGACAGAACTCATCTTCCAGTAGTACTCATTTTTTCACTAATACTCAGCATTTGAACAGATCACAGAAAAAGCAACCAACTCGAAGTAAGGTGGGGTGACCTGTTACTATACGTGTCTGCTTTTTGTGGTAGAACTCGTTTCACCACTAATACTCGTCTTGTGTGCAGATCACTGGGAAAGCAGCCAGCTATTTGTGGTATCTTGTGGTTTTACCTCAGCTCTTTTTGTGAGAAAACAATGTCTTTTTTTCGCCCACACTGGTGAAATATCATAAATGGTGGGAATCGGTTAAGGAGAAAGTGACCCAAAAATAATATTGTATTAAATGACTACCCCAAAATTACAAAAATATCTGTAAATAGTGAAAATAGCTTGAGGGTGGGGAATATTTTTTAAATAAATTGTCAAACCGAATTCACGTAAATGATTTTAAATATAAATCATAGAACATGGTAGTCATGAATGGTTCTCCATACCAATATTTAACTCTTAAAGTAAAGACGTATGTTGATTTATTATTTTACATGTAATGAATAGTTTGAAATAAATATGATTATACAGTCAACGCTCATTTACCCAGGGTAATGGAAGGGACAAGTTCCCTGAATCCATATTTGCCTTTTTGACAGTCTTTATGTATATATAGTAAATGGTAGGTTGCATGGCTTGCAATAGCAATAAACTTTAATTAATAAATAGTGCGTACATTGACTCATGAGAAATTATTTATTGCAGCAGGACTGTTTTTAAGGCTGCTGACACACGGGCCACTCTGTCTGACTCAGTCGCTTGTACCACCTTCTTTGTAGCACCACTCAGTGGCTTGTGTGAAAGGGTTTGCTTCAGAGACACGCCACTGTCCATTTGCTCAGTGATGGAAAATAGTTTTAATAAGAAGATAATATTATTTACTTTTTACATCAGTTTAATCATTGACTCTGGTGAAGAAGTTCTCCTTCCTCATCCCGTACGAAGACATCGCCGTTTTAGACAACGCCTATTCTGGTTGCATCATATGACATGTGGTCGTTCACGTGTCATCGTTTGGTACTGAGACAGTTTTATACATTAATGAGTAATCTGAAAGTGGATGATGTGAAATTTTTTAACTATTTTAGAATATCCCAAATAATGTTCAGTCGGCTTCTTAATTTGGTGGAATTTCATATCCAGAAGAATAACACAAACATGAGACGAAGTATACCTGCTGAAGAGAGGTCTGCAGTTACTTTGATATTATAATATTAATTCACACGTGCACACGCACACACACACACACAGAGTCCAACTCCGATCTATGTAAGCGTGAGTTATAAGAAAAAATTGAATTAATGGAAATAGTCATTAAAAAAATAAACAACTCAAAGCGAAATGCTTTATTTAAGCGGTTATTCTGTCCAATTTCCTTTACGTATGTTATGGCTTAAAGTACTGATAACATGAAAACCAAAAGAGAAAATTATATGTCAGTTAATAAGTTAAAGTTCTATAAAACTACATCAGATTCGACTTATGCATAAGTTTCTGGAACGTAACCCTTACAACTCTGTGTGTGTGTGTGTGTGTGTGTGTGTGTGTGTGTGTGTGTGTGTGTGTGTGTGTGTGTGTGTGTGTGTGTGTGTGTGTGTGTGTGTGTGTGTGTGGTTGCGTGCACTATTTTGTTGCCACACAAATAAAAACTGTGAAAACATCTAAATCTGTATTGTTAGGTATAAAAGATTAATTTATAGGTTAAAAGGTGTGTATGATACTAAAAATCACTCGTAATATTTTTTACTCATACACATATAAGTGCTAAAATTTTTATCCAATGTTTAAAATTTTGTTAAATTTGAAATCGAAGTTTCAATTTATAACAAATCAGAGCAAATGCGTGAATTTGCTTGAATAATCAGAGTACTTGGGTTTTTACTCTACTTCTATTGTAAATTGGTCCGAATCATAGTTCGACTTCATGAAATAGTAAAAATAACTTAACTACAGCAGTTCAATAGCTATAGTGAAGAAATAGCAGTTCAGTTACACAAGCACAACCTTACAACATTACTCAACCTCACACAACCTTGACAACATTACTATAAACACTGAAAGTGTTACTCTGTGGCACGACTGAGTGGCCTGTGTGTAATACCACAAATCGTCGCCACTATTGCCCGTGTGCAAGGGTACAATTTAAAACTATGCAAAACAACCAAGCACGACTGAGTGGTGCCACAGAGTGGCCTTGTGTCAGCAGCCTTAATACTGAGCTGTCCTCCTGTTTTTATTAGGTTCCTAGCACTAGATTACTATGTACATAATTTTTAAATCTGTTAAATTCATGTGTTACTTCTTTTTTTTATGCACACTAATTTAATTATTGGCTAGCTGACTGTCTTCGTCACTCTCTAGATATTCAGTCAAACCCTCAACATAAGTCAGTACTGTTTTATGAGAGATTTTTTGTTGGAATACATTTCTTCTCTTCCATCATCATCTTCTTCATCTGATTCATTGTCAGTTCCTTGTACTGTTCTAATAACTGCTTTTGTTGACAGCTGCTCAAATCCCTTCTGATCGTGGTTGATGCTGAGCATGTTTCAATATGTTTGCTTCATCAATGATTCTTCAACTGGAACTCAGTTTGGAATTGTTGCTGTTTCTAAAGCTGTACTACTGTAACGGCCACTTAGGCCATTACGCAGAATTTAATAACTAGACTACTTGGCCTAGGGGAAGCGAAAGTGTGCTGGAGCCCAGAGCGACAGGATTTGCAATCAGCAATCTTGTAACCTGTAACAATTTTTATTACTGCCATTTTCTTTAAGAACATCAATTTAAGTTATCACAAAATATTTAGTTACAAGTCTTTCAAACAGTTGGATTCTAGTATCATTTTCTTTAAGAACATCAATTTAAGTTATCACAAAATATTTAGTTACAATTTTATTTGAAACAGCTGGAGTTCTGTACCATTTTCTTTAAGAGCATTAACAAGATATTTAACCTGAATACCAGGGGGCCAGTCTATTGAGTTGTTGTCGACTGAAGTTTAATAATTAGAACGCTTCCACCTGTACTTTTGCTGAAGAGCTCAAAAGGTACCATGCTGATGAGTACTGGAGACTGTCCTTGGAGTGTGTAGAATGTCCAGCGAATTTCATTCCGGGCAGATGTGGGTTCTTAGATGTTCAGCTGGAGGAGTATTCCTGGGCCTGACTGCTTCGGGGAGCATCCTGGTGCACTGCTCTGTGGATAGTGACCAGTGTCGATGTTACTATCTCCGCTTCCCCTTTCTCCCGGCTGGTACAGAGACCCTATAACATTTTTTTGTTTGTAGATTGGCCGTCAGTCAACACACCCACCCATACACTCTCTCGCCTCGGAACAGAGACAGCACACTCACTATCAGAATTTCTATCAACATTCTATCTGCTCTTATTAATTTAGCATGGTTTATTTTATACACTTATAGTCATTAATTTTGATTAAATTTACAATTTGATTAAATTAAATATACAATTAAATACAATGTCACCACATATTTCCAGACCGGAAGTAACGTGTAAGTCAATTTTACAATACAAAGGTTTTAAAATGAAATAGACTTTACAGATGTCGAGGCCACACACACACACACACACACACACACACACACACACACACACACACACACACACAACACATAATCCATCATTAAATAACATAGAATAATATGATTGAGTGTAACCTTAAAGCCCTTTACTGTTTTATGAACTCATGGTAGAAAGATTTACTTAACCCTGAGCCGTCAGACCATTGAAAGACTCTCCCTGAAGGTTGGCGATGGAATGAGAGTGAGGCCTGAATTAATCGGTCCCACTATGCTGCATAAGCAACCTGTCTCGATTTGCCGATAATAACCTTTTTTAACCTGCATCCTAATGGCGTACAGCAAGCAGCTGATACGTTTGACTAGGCCTTCTAGATTGCGTTGCCATGGCACAGACACGGCCTTAATAATCGAGTTATCTGCTATGCGAGTTGGCGGCACTGATCGCTTTCACCGAGCCAGGAAAATTCAAACCCCGGCACAGTACAGTCTTGAACAAGCTCAGATGAAACTGTTTGATCACGTTTAGGAGTACTTTTCTCTAGGGCTATTAAAATGTAGGTTCAACATGTTGCCAAACAGCCTCAAGATCATATTTGGTGTTAGAATAACATTACAGTTTTTTTCTGCTTCAACTCAATTTTGAAGCCGTCGTCAATCCCCTTCAGCACATCACAGAGAATGAGGACAAAAACAGAATCACCAGAAACCAAGGCAAAAGGAATTTTAAGAAAACTTATTTGCCTTGAAACAATATTGATGGCAGCAGTATTGGGTGATACTGCCCAATTTTAAACCGTTTAAATATATTCTTAAAAGGTTTAACAGTGTTAGCTGGAAAAATACAATCTTAAAGGATGAATGTTGTGATTCTTATTACGCTTTACAACTATCACATATATCATTTTTAAATGAAATGAACAATATGTTTAACTTTTACAAGAACACTGGTGGAGCTAAATTAAAAACTGTGCTCAAAGTAGCTCATTCAGTAGAAGATAATAAAGTACTGAGCTTGAAGGTAATAAAAAGAGTGAAGTCTGACAAATCTGAGACTGATGAGGAAGAAGAAAGCATGGGCTCTGACTCTTGACTAATTTTCACGAAAGCTACACTCAGATACTCAGTAAGCTACATACTTATCTACAGAAGAAAGTACTATCCACAAGTTTTCAAACAGATTGTTATTCTTAACAAATCTGATTAGTATGAAAGCTGATGATATTAGCGGTGCCGCAGAATTTCTGCAGAATATTTATTACAATGATATCAAATAGTAGACATTTGCAGTTGAATTCATTCAATTGAAAACCTTGTTGGAAGAAAATATTGAGTGTGATACCTGTCAATATATGGACTCAACAAAACTTTAGTATCAAAACATCTAAAAAGTTTATACGGTAATTTGACAGTTGAATTGAATATTTATTTGTTTGCCCCTGATACAAATTGCTCAGGAGAGAGATTGTTTTCTATCCTGCCAAGGGTCAAAAACTATTGAAGGGCAACATCACACAAAA
This sequence comes from Magicicada septendecula, assembly GCA_034769895.1. Classification (NCBI taxonomy): domain Eukaryota; kingdom Metazoa; phylum Arthropoda; class Insecta; order Hemiptera; family Cicadidae; genus Magicicada; species Magicicada septendecula. The sequence goes on from CM068368.1 coordinate 528,690,930, forward strand.
GCATCTAATACATCTTGCTGTCTAGCAATTGAAAAGGACTTAACAATAAAACTGATGATTATGATGATGATGATGATGATGTGTTAAACCAATTTACTCAAGTAAAAGCCAGGCATAAGCATTTTCATTAATTAAAAATTTATATGTTTCAATGATTTCTGTTTTCCTTTGTCAAATTTATAACATACATGATACATCTTGCAAATAAAAGTTCTTTGTAATAATGTATGGAAGTGTGAATTTGACAAAAATTTGTGTCTTACTTGCCTTTTCTATTAGCAGTCTTCTACACAGCCTGTCTACATGTCTGAAAGGAAAAGAGGAGGCAGCAGATTTGATTAGAGCCATGGGTGCATTAAATGGAAAACCAGCTATGTGTACAGTATTTATTAATAATGCAGTCTGTTTATGTTATTGTTACTGAATGAATCTACCACCGGATAATTGACCATATAAGAAAAAGTGCAATGATTAACAGAATACAGTTGGAAAAATGAAAACCATGTCATATTTAATATTCTTTGTTTGGTGTTGTATAATAAAAACTATAAAACTTGTGTCCTGCATCCACCAATTTGTTCTTCCAAAATGAAACATTTTGTTCCAAAATGAACACCAATTTGTTCTTGCATGAAACATTCTGTTTGTTTTATTACAACATTCTAAGTAGATCTAAAGATTCATTCAGATTGAAACAAATCCTAGACTGAAAAACATTACTGTCCTTGTTTATGTTCAGTTGGGTAAAAGTAAAACAGTAGGCCTACTCTACATAAGTAAGCAAATAACGGCAATTTACCCAAAATAAAAATAAGATTTAAAAAAGTTGGTAAAAAGATTTAAAAAAGTTGGTAAATGACCTGAAGATGGCTTGACTGCTGAAAGCGCTCGTCAATACCAAAGATAACAGTGGTTTGTACAAAATTACTAGTAGAAATATTTGAGACCACTAACACTCCAATACAACAATAAAAAATAAAAAAAATGTTTTAGAAATTGAAAATATTTGACAAACATTAAGAACATTTCAGATATTTTTAAAGTAATTTATAATTTGTATTTACTCATTATAGTAGACTATCTTCATTTTAGTAAGAATGTAGCCTACTCTTTGTAGAGTAACTTTGTTATTGTGTTGCTCCTCAAAAAATTCAAGATCATAAGTGTATCGTAACCAGTTTTGTGAGTCATTCAAAGTTTAAAAAGTTCCCATCTTTTTCATAGTGAGCGTGTTCTATTTTGATTACATTGCTTATTACTTTCTCAAACAGATAGACACTCACCACTAGATCATGAGATCTATATTCTGAACTATTTTAATGTTAGCTTTCACCAATATGTGCTGCATTCTCTTGCAATCAAAATTGACAGTTTTTGTTGTAGCTAAGTGAATATGGTGTTAAAATAAGCTGTTATATAATAAAACCAGGCTTGAAGCTGCTGAAAGCTTTGTGTTTATATTAAGAGATTCTGGAAAGATAGCACCAGTTTAAGAATGCTAAAATAAGGCAAATGACAGATGAAGCAAATATTGTTGCTCTTTAATGTAGTAAGTATAATATTCATTTTGGATAAGGACGTATAACAAAACCTGTATATAATTTTTTAAATATTACAATGTCAGCAAAATTAGAAAGGTGATCCTGAGTTAATGAGTGGTAAATCAGGATTTTTTGTAGCCCAAGAGGATATTACATTGCCAGCTCTCCAAAAATAGTGTAACAATTTGAGTTGATTTTTTTTCTGCTGGTTGAAAGTTTGAATAAGGACTAGGGTCAGAAGAAGAAGAAAGCAAACCATTAACAGCTGTTAACTGCCATTAATCTTATGGTTAGTATCAGTCATTTTGAATTCAAGTATCATCCAGAGTTCTGGTTTGAGCAAAACCATACATTTAAAATCTGTAAGTTGAATTCAAATAAATTGTTGTAATCTATTTGGAAAGTTACGTAAATAAAATTTGTGTTGATAATGCAAACATTATTCCAGTTTTGATGAGGAGTCTAAACGGTGGTACTACTTCAACTTCAGAACAGGCGTTACAAGGTGGGATCATCCCCTTGATGATGTTTTCAAAGAGCTTGTTAAAAAAAGTCGATCAGAAGGATATAGCTCAGCTGGTAAGAAATTCCATGTATTGTGTGTGTGTGTGTGTGTGTGTGTGTGTGTGTGTGTGTGTGATGTTTATAGAGGTCACAAAATCCAAACATAATTACAGATGCACACTATGAGGTTTGATCAGAAAGTTCATGTCATTTTTGTTTGCTAAAAAAAATTGTCTTTATACAATATATTATATGTATATGTATATTACACACTATACATACACTATGTATATGTATATACACTATGTATATGTATATGTATATTATGTGTATTATGTATATTATATGTTTATATGTATATTATCCTCTTACAAAGTAAACCCCATCAGATGAAACACACTTATCCCAACAGTTTTTTTTTCAGTCTTCAAAACATTTCTAGAACGTACTTTGTGGTAATGCCTTGAACTCACTTAGCAATTTTTGTTTAATGACTTCAGTGGTTATGAAATGTTCTTTTCTAATTGTGTTTATTCTTAGCAAGAGTAGAAAGTCACACGGGGCCATTTCTGGTGAATATGGCAGTTGTGGTATCACTACACTGTTATTGTTGGCCAAAAATTCTTGAACAATTGGTATATGTGAATGTATGCTGGTGCATTATCATGACATGATTTCTATAAATTATCCATCCATAAGTCTGGAAATTTTCTGTCAGTGCCTTCAGACAAGTAATATAAAATGCCCAAACATACACTCTTTATTAACTATAATAACTAGTAACAAAAATGTGTGATAATCTGTATTTTACTATCAGGATCTTCAACTCATTCACAACTGCTTTGAAGCTTTTGTACTATCCATAAACCGTTTGTTCATGCACTCACCAAAAGTCTTTCCAAACATTTTCTCCTTTTTAGAGCAGTTAATCTCATCACTGAAATGCCACCCTCTTCAGCCTTGGATTGGATTGCATTGTTTACACCAGAATGTTGAAAAATTGCTGAATACACCAAAACACAACTTACACAATATTGTTGCACACAAATGTACCAACGTCATAAAAAATCAGTTTTTGAATAAGATATTTCTAACATAGGAAATTAAAACATTCATTGCATGAACGTCTTGATCAAACCTCGTATAAGATAGATTGTATACTTTCAGCCTCAGTATACCATTTAGTAGAAAAGTTATAAATATTCTGTAATTTATATTGTGTATCTTTTTGTCTCAGTTGGCCCAGTTTGTTCCCTTCTCTCTCTCTCTCTCTCTCTCTCTCTCTCTCTCTCTCTCTCTCTCTCTCTCTCTCTCTCTCTCTCTCTCTCTCTCTCTCTCTCTCTCTCTCTCTCAACAATTGAAAAGTTTATGAAAATATATAATACAGAAATGTTTAACATAATCTAAATATATTTATAACATAATCTAAATATTTTATTTAACCGTGTGTATATGTACGTGTATGTTTATGTACTTCCGCTAAACAAACAGGCGATGAAGATAGTAAGGCATCAGGTGTTGAATTGAAAACATCAGAGGAAATTTTCAATTCCAAGGACAGTGCCCTTTCTTTGCACCATAATTACGATTCATTGTTACTGAATTCTGGTTCTGGTGACGGTATGCAGCACATAACACCTGGAAAACTGGTAATTAAATTAATGTGTTATTAGATAATTATGCTAAACACAGTGAAAGTTTACATTCTCAGAAGCTTAACCAGTGCAGGTCCTTATAGATGAATTCTCAGTTTTTTTCCTAAAAAAAATTAAACTGAATATTATAAAAGAATGTGTGTGTGTGTGTGTGTGTGTGTGTGTGTGTGTGTGTGTGTGTGTGTGTGTGTGTGTGTGTGTGTGTGTGTGTGTGTGTGTGTGTGTGTGTGTGTGTGTGTGTGTTTCAATACCATAGGTTTCCATATGCGTTATAACAGATTTCATATAAATACAATTTGTACTATAGTAATCAAATTCTTATTGCTCACATAATATTTTATATAACATACCGGTATTGTATTTGATCTGCTGATATCTAAAAAAAAAGGTACTAAACATTTACTTACCTTTCCATAAATTATACTCAAACATTTAAATAAACGAATGTCTTTATGAGTCAAGTTATGTTTAAACTATCTCTTTCAAAATTATTCAGAAAATATTCATAATCTTTAAAAGTTTGTTATTAGTATAATGAATAAGCTTTCCTGGTTTGAAAACTGAAGCCTGAAGTTCTGAAAATGGAAGACTGACATAGAGCCTTACTGACTGTAGGAAAAAATAGTAGTTCTGTTGTCTGAAGTTGTTCACCCACACACTGTTGTCTGGTCATCAGCTTGCTTGTAGTATTTATTGGAATTATGCATGTATTTTATGCTGTTTGTTAATGTATAAACACTACTACTGCCCATCGTATATTATTAAGCGTACACTTTCTGTTACCTTGAAATATTCTAGTCCTGCAAGGAAATGTTTCACTAATGCCATGAGCACTATTTTTATCATGGCATCGTGGTAATAACTAATGAGATTTATCTTGAGTCTTACTGGCCACGAACTAGCAAAAAACTTTTAGTAACCACTGACTCAGTTCAAGAATATCATTCTGAGGCCGTGCAAACATTGTTTGTACTAGAGATTCTTATTCGTATGTCTGAAGAATCTCACTGTGACTAGTTCGTCATCTCTTGTCTGATTTTGTACAGAGTTTCCTATCAGAAACATTCATGCTGGATTCCTTGTCAACTGATTGGCCAGAAATGATCCCCTTCTTGGTCATGAATTCTAAAAAGTTTCTTTTCAGGACCAAAATTTGTAGGAACTTTGGGCGTACCCTGAACTCAGTGGCTGCATTTCACTCCCACCATACATTTGGAAAACTATTATGCAGTAGAAAACCAACTGACCCTGTGTTTGATACAAAAAGTGTGGTTTATAATATCCCATGTGAATGTGGTTGTGAATATGTGGGCAAAAACTTGTTGACCTCTCCAGGTCCATGTGAATGAACACAGCATGAAGGTGAAAAAGGAAAATACAGCATGATCAAGGTTAGCTGAACATGACTGGGAGGTGCAGCACAAAGTCTTAATGGGATGAAGTGAGAGTTATTTATAAAGAAAAGAAATGGTTCAAAAGTAGATTTAAGGAAGCTGCTTTCATAACGACTAATAGTAACTGTATTAGTCAAGTAAGCAGTGAAATTCTGAATATGTGGCTTTGTTCTATCAGAAAAATAGTTTAGGCGTTGGGTAGATTAGGCTTTTAGGGCAGATTAGTGTGTGTTACTGTTGTTTGGGCATTAGTTTGTGGGGTGGGAAGCAGTGTCTTCCATTTGACTATATAAATTGGTGTGACTTAGTGCCGCCTGTTGCAGTTTGCAGTTGACCTTTAGGTGTGGGGTTTCATTAGAGTTTGTGTGTCTTGTGTTGTGTATTCAATGTGTATGTAGTATCTTATGGATTTCATGGTTGGTAAGTTTTATTTATTTATTTCTGTTTGTTACTTATATATTATGTAAATACTCTAATGTGTTTTGACTTGCTATCGGTTGTGGGACAGAGTATTCTTTATCTTTTATTTGTGATGTTTAAGTTTTGTTTCTGCCTGAAGATGGCTACTGATTTGTTGTGTAGCCGAAATATTGTGTTTCAATAAAAAAAGCAGTGATGGAAGAGGTCTGTCTCACTAGTAGGTCTAACATAATAACCCATCACTGATGTTTTTAAAGATATTAGTGTCAATTTTTAAAAATTATCACCTTAAAAAATATGGTTCATTCATTCGTGCACAGTACACATGATTACTATAGCCATCAGGCTACCATTATGTTCTTAAAATTAGTAATTTTTATAAAGCTTCTTATTAGCTGTTTTGCAGTGCTGAGATGTACAACTCTACATATTCTCATTTTCTCGTAATAGTATCATATCGCTTTATTATATGCACATCTGGGTCGAAATATAGTGATGGAATTTTTATTACAATATATGAACTGTGTTCTGTAAGTTGGTGTCAGCATTATCAATTAAGAATAAATCCATTTCATGGAATAAATCCAGTTTTTTGACAAACAAAAAAATTATATTTTGTTTTTACTGATCTAAAGAATTGTTCTTTTGTTCTAATCTTCTGTGAAAATAAAATCAACATTAACTGAAGAAAGAATATTATGTTGTGAAAATAACAGTATGTTGGAAATATATGGCAAGTCATATTCAACCAAAGATTTGTCATTTTTGTGCTTTCAAGTTAAAATAATTGTAATTATCTTGCTGGAACATTTAATTGTCTACCAAATATTTCCCTGTTGTAGTTAGCATATTGTACAATGTCAGTAATCCTGTGTACCAGAGAAGTCGTTGATGGCTTTGCAGATTCTGTAGTGGAGCTTGATGAACTCCATTTGCTAGACCTTCTCTGTTGCACAGAGTTTCAGATCTACAGTAGTGTAGATTACTTTTTATTCAATTGTTTAATGCGAATATTTAATATGAAGAGTTCTTGTTGTGACAAGTAAATATAAAACTTTAACTTTGAATAAAATAATTAAACAACCTTGGCAAAGGCAAAAGAACTTGATTAATGTGTAGTATGTTGGATGTATTATAGTATGCAGTATCAGGAAAAATAGGGAACATGAATGTTTTGAAAAACGTACCAACAGTGGCACAAGTGACAGGCAGATTCTAAAACCACTACACTGAAGTGACATTCTTTTCACTTGATTCGTACAAGAACAAAATAGACATTTATCCCATTTTTGGTAGACGGGAGAACACAAAAAGTTTTTTTTTTTTTTTTTTCGAAAATTCAAAAATAGTCATTAAAATGTTTTCAAAGGAGCAAGCAACAGTTTTCATTACATAGAAATGATTTCATTTACCAATTTTGTAAATGTCTTTTGCAAATTCACATAATGTCTTGATAGGTTGCCAAAATGAAAAGAAATATATATATATATATATATATATATATATATATTACAACAACACAAATTGTGTACACAGGTTGCAAATTCAAATCTATTTGTGTTTGAGGAGTCCTACGTTCTTGGGACACCAAAATTATACAACGACACAATGTATTAATTAAATGTAATCTAATTTGTGTAGTGGTATAACTCATACAACATTACTAATAACGTGTATTTATAATTGGAGTTTGGGTGTAATCATAATAAGAGTAGTCATTTTAAAATTGTAACATGTTTTCATTAATTTATTCAAAAAAAATTATAAGTGTTTTTAAAATAGCATTTACTTTGCCATAAAATATTCATTATCATTTGTTTAAACATTTCTTTGTTTGCAGTACATTCATTATAAAATAAATCTTATATATTATATTAACAAAAATCTATGTTAAACATTTATTTGTTACTCTAAAATTTCTCGACCGGTCAGTCTGACTGTGTGCTTTATTTGCAGTCTTGTTTTCTTTGCTTTATATATTTTTTCTTTATTACATTACTCTATGCATTGTATACATCTTAATGCTTTATAACATTTTAAATTGACCAATAGAATTGTTAGTCTTCTTCTATACTTCCAACCACGTTACTTTGTACATTGCGTGTAATATTACTCACTGATTACTTTACACGCTTTAAATAAAAATTTAAATTTATTACATTAATCGTCAATCATCCAAGCAATGATTTAAATTAACTTTAAATGAATTGTTCATCATCACAGAAAATTCTTACTAAATTTAATTTGTATTCTATTATCTCTATCTACATTTGACACAAATTTTCTTTATTTAAAAATTTTAAAATGTCTTTTCAATGTCTTTATTCTTTCATTTATTAATTATAAATTGGTTATTTGTCACCTCAATTCTGTAGATTGTACCCGTGTCCTCCGGTGATCGGTAGGTCCTCTTCTAATGGATTTCCCTGCATGTTCTCCGGTTCCACTTGTCGTCCTTCAATTACTCGTTCCTTCTGGTCCTCTCTGGTTGCTGTAGAATGATATGTCGCTCTGCATAATTAAATATGTGTGCATTACTTAAATCATGCTGTTGTCCTAGCAGACGCCTTGATTGCTGTGCATATCGTTCCTTTGCTTGATGTGACCTCCCCAGTTGTCTAGAGTGCTGAACATTTGTGGTTGTAGACTGGTGGTGTATGTTCGATAATTGTATTTAAAATAATCAAACTGAGAGTTACTGTTTGATACTCGGATGAACGTATTGTGCATCCGACTTTATAGTTTATTTAAAAAAAAATCGCGTCGCTAACGGACATAGCGTCCCGCTGCTTCTGAAGACTGATTGAGAGTAAAATTTGGCTCTCCTGGGCCCGTATTTATATTCAACAAAAAAACCACACCTGTCGGCTCAGGATTCTGCATGTCAGAAACTGTCCATGGCGTCAGTTTCCCCAGTATCGTTCAATTTCACATATTCGCACATTTCTGCCAATTGCAATGTCTGATGCGGATTTCAAAGTGATCTAATATTGTCTGACTTAATTACACATATTATATGTAATTACCATAGTGATCGTATAATTAGTGTAATTACTATGCTCTTAAAATCGCACAGAATTCGCACTGAACGTCATAATCACACCATTTTCGCACTGCACATTTGCATGATTTTTACGCATATTTAGAAGTCTGCAATCTTTCTAACATTTATGGTTTGCTTATAATTAAATAAAACTATAATTTAGAATCTATTTGGGGTGAGGTTTCAAACTTTCAGGCTTGAACAGGCTCCACGCACACACACTATTTACTACTGTACACTCTCTCAGCAATAATCACGTGATCATGCATGTTCATTCCTGCATCTAATTCATCTTTCAACTTCACACCTGCTTGTCTATTAAATATTACTACGAGGGTAGGCTGAAAAGTAATGCACAGATGCTTGTAGAACTCGAACAAAATTACCTACAGAAGCGCACCTGGTGGCATTCAGGAGTAACATTCTCTCTCCAAATGCATGCGCAGTTTGAAGGAGTTTCGTACAACAGTACGCTTTAAGTAGCAGAAGTATGGAGACGTGTTGTAGTGCTATGTCAACGCGAGTTAAACAGCGTGCAGTTATCAAATTTTTAACTGCTGAAAATGTGATTCCTAATGAGATTCATCGTCGTTTAAAGGCTGTTTATGGTGACGATGCTGTTGATAGGTCTACTGTGAATCGATGGGTAATAAGATTTCGTGGTTGCGAGCCTGGAAAAGCTGTAATTGATGACGAAAAACGCAGCGGACGTCCGATCACTGCCACAGACGATGAACATCGCAAACTCGTCGACGATTTGATTCAAAATGACCAGCGAATCACTCAAAAGCGTATCGCAAACCATATATGTCGGGTTAGAGGCAGCCTGGCGCCAATAATCTTGCAACATGACAACGCTCGTCCACACACCTCGCGCGCAACCCAAGAGGCTCTGTGAAACCTGAAGTTTGAACCGATTCCACACCCTCCCTACTCCCCTGATCTCGCGCCTTGCAATTTCTATTTTTTTCCTCTACTCAAGAGAGACCTCAAAGGTAATCATTGCACCTCGGACGATGAGGTGAAGGCAGCTGTCGCGTCCTGGATTCGAGAAAAGTCGGAAGAATATTTCAGTGACGGGATAAAAAAACTTGTTACGCGTTGGGAGAAATGTGTTAGACTTAACGGCGACTATGTTGAAAAATAAATATATAATTTTGAAGCTAAGGAAATGTACTTTTATTTACTTTTTGCCCCATCGTGCTATTTCTTTTCGTTCATGTTCTACAAGCATGTGTGCATTACTTTTCAGCCTACCCTCATAAAATTAATCTAAATATTTATTTTATTTAATAAATGCACATTACAGCATATGCTTGTATTGTCGCAATATATATATATATATATATATATATATATATATATATATATATATTCTTAATTAATGTAAAAAAAATAAAAAGATTATAGACATGTAATTCTTATTACTAGATTGCATAGTTATGTGAAGTATTTGTTGGTACAGCTATAAAATTATTATTGTAAATTATGTTTTTGTTGCAGAGCCCACTTAAGGCTAACAAGATTATTTCGTTGGATCACAGAATGGTAAACATGGGCAATATTGATGGTGCTAGGGAAACCAGACTACAAGACAGACACACCGTGAACAGTAGACCACCATTGCCACCAAAGAGAGGAAGTGGCAGTGGTAGTGGTCATCCATTAACGAGTCCCATGCGTTCAGTATCACTGGACTTCACAGACTCTGCAGCTGGATCATCTAACCAAAAGTTACGTGACAGTAGAGCACCATCTTCTTTAGCAGAACATCTTCATCATAGGTCACGATTTAGTTCACCTAGTCGAGATGGGATACAAAGTAATCATTCTAGTCCCAGTCCAACTCGCATAGACATAGACACTATGGGAATTGTGGGCGTTACTAGTGTTGAAAGGGCACCACTAGCCATGCAAGATAAGATTCAGACTCATAAGCCATCTGTTAAGGGACTTACACTGACAGGTAAGTTCAGCTTTATTTATTTTCTCTTCTGTACTTTTTAATTGTTATTTATTAGAAATTCTTAAAAACCATTTTTTTTATCCGCCAATTTTTTTGTTTAGTTGTACATTTTGGTTACTACACCATTATTCTCTAGTTAGTGTTGTTAACCACAGATAGGGTGTGTGTGTGTGTGTGTGTGTGTGTGTGGAGATGAACCACATAAGTGTTGAATTCCAAGCTTCCAAGCTACAGTCTTGAGCACCTGCACTGTGGCTCTGTTCAAGCAGGATGACTTGTATATGCTGTGTACTGGGAACATTTCCATATATCACCTGGAAACATATTCCATATAAGTCTACCTGTGAGGGGGCTTTCTTGTACCCTTGCCCCACTCACACATAAAACTTACAAGCAAGTTTTTTTACTGTGCCATCCAAAGATCAAATACTGAGTCATTTATCAGCAGATAAAAGTAGATTTTGCTACTAGCTGAAGCCTCGTATCTATTCTTGGTTTCACAGTTGGATGAGTAAATGGGCGAGATAGGGAAATACATTGCACTTATGGCCTTTACGTTTGCTACTATTATGCAACTTGAAAACCTCGACCAATAAAAATGAAGTACTAGATACATCTACAAAATGTACAAAGTAGTAACAGTATTTTAATTCTTCACATTTTGGAATATTTTAAATAAAGTTAGCCAAAAAAATGAGCCTGTGAAAATAAAAAACTTAATAAAACCATTGCACACTCAATTTAGTACGTATTAAATTATAAACTGTTCTTACGGAAAGAGTTCTTCCCCTTTAATGATAATTTTTTTGTAGTCCAGATCATGTACATGATGAACATGCCATTTCAATTTAATAATATCCTTATAATAACAAAATAAATAATACAATTTCATATCAAATTTTAATTTTTTTTAATCCTGAGTGTAAAAAGTTGCATGCGAGAAACTTTTTCTCTATTCAAGATAGACTAATACATTAAGCAAGCCAGATGTACAGAAAGGTTCAATTTTAATTCTGTTCGAACTCCCAGTGTTTTATTTTTATTGGTTTCCAAATTATTGAGCGAATCGTACAAATATACTTCAGCAGTCGCACTGCATACTGCCGCTCATCCAATTCATGTCCTTGTCAAACTGTGTTAATCATGACTGTTTTAATTAATGCATTACACTGTTACTGAAATAGATAGAAATACATCTGTCATATCAAAGCCTGTCATACATCTGTCTCCTAACAAAGTCATTATATTGTATCTAAAGAAGGTCCAAAGAAGATCCAGTTGTTACACCAAGAGAAGCTACGAAAGGACTTTTACTTAAAAGCAGCTGTAAAATCAAATACTATGACTTTGTTATTATGTGCACATTTTGTAGACATATCTAGTACTTAATTTTTATTGGTCGAGGTTTTCAAGTCGCATAATAGTAGCGAACATAAAACCCATAAGCGCAATGTATTTCCCTATCTCCCCCATTGTCTCATCCGACTGTGAGACCAAGAATAGACTGCTTTGTTCTTATTTTTATTCATATCAGAAAGGTGTCCCTAAACTGGGACAGTGTACGTGATGACCAGTAGCAAACAAGGGCTAATAATCATTGTGTCTAGTTTTCAGGTCATAGCCGGGCTGAAAAGTATTGGAAACAGTTTGTAATAAGAAACTTGGCTAAAAAGACTAGGAACTCACAAAAGTAAACCAAAAATCACCAGACTATAGGGTTGCCAGCTGTCCTTATACAGCAACATTTGTAATCAATTCCCCAGTGGTCTGTTGCCTAAACAGAAGATCTGTTATGTGAAACCATCTGAAACTGTAACAGAGGCAGAGAATAGGCAAGCTTGACATAACAACACATTAACTCATATTAACACATGTAACAGTGAAAATGTTGAAAGTAGCTATCAAATACATCATAGTTATTACTATAACTATATCAACTACTACAACAAGTTTGTAATTCTTCAAACCCTATTTAATGCATTTAACTTTTACATCTGTAAATTATACTCTTTTATTCATCAGTAAACAGATTAAACAAATCAACTGAAATCGGTGCTTTTTATTTTTATTTTTGTTTATCCCTCAACCCTATAAGGTTAGGTCCATTGGAAAGCCCCCAGGCCTACCTACTTATATTGAAAAACCAAAAGCCATAGTTGCCACCACATTTTTATAGGTATTTTGTCAAAACTGCTTCAGTGTTCCCATTAAATAAAAGTAACACCTAAGAAGAAAAACTCTAATTTCCCTTAGCAGACTTGCTATGTTTGTTGAACGAACTTGTTGAGCACAGGTTAAGTTAAAGTAAGGTGGAGTAATTCCATGTGAAATCAACCAATAAAAATATAATTTTTTAGGCCAATTTTTTAGATTGTAATGATTTCTTGTTTGTTTGTTGTACTTACCTCTGAGATGAAAAATACAAATTTTTAGATTATTTGAAGACTTCCTTTACGAGTTATGAATTTTTGAAATTTTGAAAATTTAACGAATTTTGCAATTTTTATTATCTTTAAACAGCTGTAACTAGAGAAGTATTTGTTCTAGAGAGCTGAGCTTTGTCTCATTTTGTTCAGTTTTTTATAGCATTTTATAAAATATATGACATGACCCAGTTCTTAAAAAAGATTGTTTCTGAAGTATATATATATTTTTTATTCATGCTTAATATGGTAACCGAATCACTTGTACGAATTAATAAATTATTTACCTTAAATTATCCGCCGTGTGATTTCTTGTGCTTCGTCTATGACGCGTTTCAGAGCTTATGCTCCATCATCAGATATTAAAAAGTTAAAACTATCACTCTTGCGAGATCGTTAAGAAGTTAAAATGTCAAAATTTGCATATGAACCGTACGCGGATTTGGGTGCGCACCCGTTCAAGTTCATTCTGCCACTGAGCGGTTGCTACCTTATCGTAGCCCCAACAAGCAGACTCAAGGCGGTATCGTACAATCGGTTGGATACAAAGTTCAGGTGGTCATTTAACACGATATCGCGACTCCTTGGGTTTGCATATCAGACAAATCTATTTCAGACCCACACTTACAAAATGAAGCACGTGTACTTATAAATAATAAATTCAATAGAGCCATTAAATTGAATTAATAGATTGGACCCAATAAATGTGGGTCAAATCTATTTCAGACCAACACTTACAAAATGAAGCACGTGTACTTATAAATAATAAATTCAATAGAGCCATTAAATTAAACAATAATCTACCTCTCGTTTCACGTGGTCAGTCTAGGTACTCTAGTGAATATAAAACTTTAAAACGCATGAAAATAAAATTAATCGACAACAATGCCCTTATCGTAAGGCAGATAAAGGAAATACACTAGTCATCATGGACACTGATTCATACAGTGATAAAGTTCATGATTTTATTTCTAACGACAACATTAAAATATTAAACGCTGACCCCACTGAATTGTACGTCAGGGAACTTAACAATTGTATTAATAAATGTACCAATTTATTCAATGAAAGCACACGACGTTACTTAAAGCCCATCAACGCTAAAGCCCCAATATTCACAGGACTGCCTAAAATTCATAAATATAACATACCTATCAGACCGCTCGTGAACTTTACCACTGCTCCTGGCTTCAAAACTGCAAAAGCACTAGTTCGTTTGATAAAAGATAATTTATAATTACGTAATAATCATAGTATTAAGAACAACAATAATTTTATTAATGATATTAAATCTGTTGAACTACAACCTAACCACAAATTGGCGTCGTTCGACATAACTAATTTATACACGAACATCCCAGTCATAGATACATTACAGATTTTGAGAAACAATTTATCTGACAATAGTTGCATGAACACACAGACAATAAATGAGTTAATTAATTTACTCGAGGTTATTTTGAAACAAAACTGTTTCATTTTTAATGGCTCGTTTTACATTCAAAATGATGGCCTAGCTATGGGCTCACCCCTCTCCGGCCTACTGGCCAATATTTATTTGAATTATTATGAGAATACTCACTTGTTGAACAATAATATATATGCAAATAAAATAATATTTTATGCACGGTATGTAGACGATACGTTTTTAATTTTTGATGGTACTATAAGACAAATCGAATTATTTAAAAACTGTTTAAATAAAATAAATAGAAACATCCAGTTTACTCTTGAAACAGAGGTTGATAACAAGATAAACTTTCTAGATTTAACCATCACCCGACAGATGAATAAACTAAAGTTCAACATTTATAGGAAACCGACTACCACTGACACCACAATACACGCAGACTCTCATCATCCTCTTTCACATAAAAAGGCAGCGTACAATAGTTTCATTCATAGATTATTGACAATTCCTTTGGATGATAATGACTTCCGTGATGAGCTAAATGTCATAAAATATATCGCGGTTGCCAGTGGTTACAATAGTTTAACCATTGACAAACTGTTGAGAAAACATGAAAAAAGAATGCTTAAACCCTGAATAAACAACAACACGCAAAAAATTTTTATATCTACTAATTACACTAGCTTTATGCCTAAGGTTTTGTCTTCTATATTGAATAATAATAGTTTCACTATTTCATTCAGGACTAATAATAAGTTACTGGATATTCTCAAACCGAAAAAACACACGCCTCCAGAAGAAAAAACTGGCATATATAAGTTAACATGCAATTATTGCGAGTGCTTCTACATTGGACAGACTGGGAGAGGTTTCCTTAAACGATTTCGAGAACATTTACCTAAGAAAATAAGAAACATTGACAACGTCAAATCAAATTACGCCCTACACCTGACTTCACACAATCATAATTACACAGATTTTAGTTCCAATTTAATACCGTTACATGTGTGTAAGAAGGGCCGTTTCATGAATGCCTTGGAGGAATTTGAAATTTACAGTGCATATGCAAACCCAAGGAGTCGCGATATCGTGTTAAATGACCACCTGAACTTTGTATCCAACCGATTGTACGATACCGCCTTGAGTCTGCTTGTTGGGGCTACGATAAGGTAGCAACCGCTCAGTGGCAGAATGAACTTGAACGGGTGCGCACCCAAATCCGCGTACGGTTCATATGCAAATTTTGACATTTTAACTTCTTAACGATCTCGCAAGAGTGATAGTTTTAACTTTTTAATATCTGATGATGGAGCATAAGCTCTGAAATGCGTCATAGACGAAGCACAAGAAATCACACGGCGGATAATTTAAGGTAAATAATTTATTAATATACTTTTTCATTTTTTAAAATTCAAAATGGGAATTTTTTGTTTGTTTGAAAAAAAAACATTTTATTTAACCCCCTTTTAGCAACATTTATGCCAAATTTCATGATGGAACTCTTATGGTATCGTAGGAAACAAAAATATTTTCTCTGATGATGTTCATATACATTTTGTAAAAAACCACATTATGTGCTGTTAAAGAGCGATTTGAGTACAAAAAAATTACCTCATTGTGTATTTAAATCTTTAAAATAAATCAATTTTATTACATACCTTCACTCGTCGTTCTTAACGAATTCTGTAAAATGTAGAAGTGTCAGAGTGTAACTTGTGTATGTGTGTCTTACCAATTCGTCCTCGCTCGGTAACGTAACTTACAATGCTTGAATCCGTCGCGAACGTACTGATAACCAGGTATCGTAGTCCTGACCTGAGGTTCACTAGGAGTGTATGATTCCCGGGTGGCACCAAATTGTTTATTTAAAATAATTAAAAATGTATTATTATCAGCGGTTCCGCTCAGGCGGTGTGGAGAATTCAGTTTGTCCCGCCGCTTATCGATTTGTATGATCAAGCCAGCAGTTCGCTGTATTCGCTGCTTGAGCGCTAGTCACCACTTCATAGATGTCCGCTATAATTTATAATATTAAGAATACACCTCCCTACTGAAAATAAAACACATTTGATATACACAGTATTGATTTATTAACGATTGGTTATTACTGTTTTCATTGACACAAGCTATATTTGATTTCTTATATAATTTTGCACCGGTTATTTATTTATGAGACAATTTCTCTCTGGGTTTAACAAATCGATTTTGAACGTAACAAACCTACAGTATGGCGTTCTACCAAAGTAGTCAACAAATAATTTCGTTCAATCGTATGGATTCTTTTGATCACGATGAAAGGCTTAGATGCAATTACAATAATAAAAATACACAACCTTAACAATGTTTCTACTTAAATCTTATAATGTGTAGCTATAAGTGGTTTGTTGGAGTGTATTAAAAGTGTTTTAAAGGTTTGTAAACTAATACTAGGTTAACTTTATAATTTGACAAATTTTCAGTGTCTTAATATTTTTATTTAATCTTTGAAAGAGAATAAAATTGGTTCAGTGATATTTCAGAAGATAATGAGAAATATTCAAAGTGCGTTATTTCGGAAGTTTAGATAATTTATAGGATACTTAACAGCTTCATAGCATGTGATTAAGCTGTTGGTCTGGAACAAAGGACTGTAGCTGCAATAGAATTCAGTTTTAAATTATTCGGGCTTCTGGCATCTTTTTCAAAGTACTTGGATTAATTTATTCACTTCGTCTTGAATTAAATAGTCTTCTCCATCAGTTAATTGAGTTCAGTGATAGTCAGCCTCTTTCTCGTTCAATTTTGACAATTTGTTTAACTTTTAAAACATTTTAAATAAGAAAATTGGTTGTTCAAAATTTTGGCTTCTGTTTTTCATGAGCGTCACTTTTTGAGTAATGATATTCAACGGTAATTTTGCGCTACCAGTCCCGTTTCTATGGTTACCAAAGAATTCTGATTGGACTAGCTTGATATAAATCCATTGTTATCAAAATTTGAATTCTTTTCAAATCTTCATATATCTTCTGACTTTCTTCCTTCCATTATCTTCCTTCTGTTATATTAATTATTAGCACTGTTATTTGTATTTTCTTACAAAGATTATTTTGGTATCCCACAATATTGGGTTATTTCATGTTTTCTAAGTTTACAATTAATTTAATATTTACTAATTACATTTCTCTGTTTATATAACTCCTTATTTTAATTTTTGTTTTTAATGAAATTTACCATTTATCCTTGGTTAATTAGTCACCTTGGATTTGTTAATTACTTGGCTATTTTCATACAATTAGTATTTGTTGGTGTTTGACCGTTAGGCCTGTCTCAAGTCTAAGTAGCCATTACTGATTTTTGATTATTTCATATACATTATATCTCATTTTGTCCTAGAGCTTTATTTTGTTCTTATAATTATGTTTATTATCTATGGATGTGTTTTGGTTCAGTATTTGTGTGATTTTTGTGTGTTACTACTGTTTTATTTATTATTTATTGCTAATTATTTACTAACTGGTTTTCTCTTTTCTAACTCAGACATTGCTTTTTTTCTTATTTATTTACTCTGCTGTTAAGTATGAAGTGTTCGTGATTTACTGTTGTAATTAATTCGCCAGGATGCAGAAATGATGAAGAGAGAGTGGACTGTAGTTAATACATTTATTGAAAATTATTCACACATACAGCATTGAAATTGTTAGGTTTCACCTTTGAATAAGAGAAATACATCGTAAATACCTTTGCATCGTAAATACAAGTCGTAATGTTACATTGAATAATTAATTTAATGAAAGGGCCTAGAAGGCCATATATAAGTCTTGGGCCTAAGGCCTACATTAATTGTCTTATGATGAATTGTATGATTAGTGGTGCGAGTACGCAACACTCGAATTACGTGAGAACACGTATTATCAATGTATTGCTAGCATATTGCATGTATGCAATATATATAATGTGGTAAGGCCTAAAGCCTAAATAATTGTCACGACAAAGAAGAAAAATGTGACAGGATAGCAGCGGGCGCAAGGCCGACCGCCGCTAGCGAACGTACGTAACAAACTGTCCAGAAGTACGGACATGAATTGAGCAACTTAAAAGCGCAGATTAGCCAACCTGTGAATACAAAATTATCGCGCTACTGTACATAACTGCCCGCAAAAATCATTAGATTTTTTAATACATTTTAGTAACTTATTATATAAAATACAGAGTTCTTAACAAGGAAAGTTAATCTCAGTAGGCTGCATTGAACCTTGAGTTATAATCTTAGATAACAGCTGTACATTAATTGTTTAGCGATAAGCTTGAATAAAGATAAGCTTTTAGTAGGCCAAGGTTGGCGTGCAAAGTGATTTTATGCATGATTGAAAATGTAAGCGCTGGCAATGTATTGCCCAAATATATTGTATGTATACAATATTGAACGATATAAAACATGAAAATACATAAATTGACAATGTTTAATAATGAATGATCGGAAACTCATCACATGATGGCCCGTTAAATTGTAACCCTATGCAAGTCATAGATGGTTACCGTGAAATAGTTGAGGCCAGTAGACCTGTACAGAGTATTGCATACAATGAACAAATAAATTGTCACAAGTTATACATTTTTAGACGTAAATCTAGCATGGCGTCATAAATTTGAACGAGTCATGCTATACCTGAAGTTTCAGGAATTTACAATATATTGTTGTTTGAGAACAAGCTATAGATAGCTGACTGATTGCGAGCACATATGTAATGACATGTATGTCATAATTAAGCAGGAATACTAATTGTGCAATGCATAATTACAAAATACAAAAACCATATAAAAATACAATGTAAAAATAAAATCTAGGCGTGGCGTGGTTACAGACAGTAGATGCAAAAAACAATATGTTTTACATAAATGCAAGTTATATAATAATACAATAAACACCAATTTAGTTAATTACAAATATGAATAAGCGCAACAGCATAAGTAACAAATACGACACTGTGGTTACAAATGCAATACATGAGTTGAACAATTGAGAAATACATTCATAGAACAATAAATCACACATATTAACAACTGTGCAAGAAATGCATACACGGTTGTATAACTGCAAACCATGCGAATATTATGTAACAAATTTTTATAAAACAATACCACCGCTAACATGACACATACCCTATACCATCAAAATGTAAATGTGTAGGACATAGTATGCCACACAAAATATTAACATATAAATACAAAATAGCAAATATACCACCATGAAACTATGATGAGTATAGAGATGATAGCACAGTGCATGTTGTGAACTTACAAGTCACATGCAAATTTAGTATAGAAACACGCAATGGTGTAAATTGTCATGAAAATGTTGTGATGATACATATCACAATTAAGTTGACCAAATGGTCATATAACAAAGTAATAAAGCCAATGGCCAAGTAAAATAGCATTGTGCTAAATGATCATAATAACCTTGTGTCTAAGTCCCGTCCCGCGCTGGGAACAGACATAGCTTATGTACTGGTCTCCGCAAAACACCAGTATGTGAAGCTACAAATTTAGTGTCACATAAATTTTACTTAGCAAATAAACATTGAATAATTAACGGGCGCCATGATGGAAGTCTGTGCAACAACATATGATTTTAGGCTTACCTTTCGGTCCAAAATTCGTGTTAAACGAACCAGTAATAGCGAAATGTACCTGAAATAATTCACTCGTACTTGTATTTTTTACCAATGACCCTTTATTCAAATCACATATTCCCATATATTATTACAAAAAACAAATCGTGCCAAACATGCACATTTTTACGCCTCGGGGCGTAGTCACATTTATCTGAACATTAATAAGAATTACAGGTTTTTTAACCCTCCAAAATAAACATTGGTAATAACATAATAAAGTATAGTATAATATGCTAAACAATAAATACCTGCACAACCCAGCACTTAAATTATTTAGGTCTCTCTCTCTCTCTCTCTCTCTCTCTCTCTCTCTCTCTCTCTCTCTCTCTCATTCTCTGGTACAATTTTATTTTATGAGCTCATTATTGAATGAATTTTGAATTGGTCATTATTACACAATGATGTTGATGTACTTGAATAATATAAAATATTGGAACGGTCTCACCAAAATATCGGACAGGTCTCACCGCACTGCTAGGATCCGTCTATCGTGCACAATCTGTTCCTTTTTTACTCCGTCTTCGGGCCCACACCGTCGTGTCTACCCTCGAAAACACTTTGGGCAGATTCTAGCCGCACGTAGTTCGACGATCCACTGGCCGATGACACCTGTTCGAATGGTTACCTTCCCAACATTTCTGATATTTTGAAATAGTTATTTAACCACTTTAGGTGGTGTAAAAGTTAAAATTCACATTTAGTGAATCTCTGCCGGCCGGCTACGTTCACTGTCCAGGAGAAAATGACAGAGTCTTTGTTTAACATTGCGTAGGTGGGGCAAAAACTACGTCACCAGGCTTTTGTTCGTTGTTTACAGCCTCGAGTTGTTTACAGAAATGTGCATTCCTTCATCTGACGTCATCAGGGCTAGTCTCGTTATCGCTATATGTGACACACGATTTTTTGCTGTGTTTGCCGTTTTACAATGAAAGCGATCGAAATCCTGTCAATTCCCATCTGCGTTATATAAAATAATTATATAGTCCACTCACCAAAACTTTATAGGGATTATGACATATTACAAAATTTATTACCAATAATTGTTAGAAATTAAATACAATAATTATGTACCATGTTTTTATAAATTTAGGATTGTACCAGAATTATACCATCACAAAACCCCCTCAATGAAAGATTTTGTGCCGAAGCATAAAAACTTTCATTGACACATTCGTACTTCCTAAAGGGATCAGCCAGGATCTGTTGCCACAACCCCCTTACAATTTATATAAAAAGAAAATCAATAACTCACCCGTGGTCCGATGACGATGACAGAACCTGCATGACCTTACTGGACTTCTCCTTCGAGATCCCAACACCATAAGGCCAATCAGGCGCGTAACGCTCCTGCTCTGACGCGCTGGCAAACTCAGGATCGCCGTCATAACATCACCAAACACTGAAACAATAAATTAAAAATATCAAAATAGTGGCTTGGTATATTACTCTATCCTTAACTGATCTGGTTCCCCTTAGCTATGTGCTGGTTTGCATCAATAAGCACTGGGTTTGCTTGTTTGAAACTACTAGAAATACAAATGCAAAAATGTAAAATACAAGAATTATATAGAATTGCCATTCTCTTCGTGGACTACCCTTTAATTGTAAAAATTGTTTCGATTCCCATCGTTAATAATTAACTCTTTCTGTTTCATAATTAATGTAATTATAAAAGAAAGAAATATTAAAATAAACATGGAAATCCCCATATAAATCTCCCAAATATTCAAACATGGATAAAAACATTTTATAGAAAAAAATAATTAATAAAATCTTATTGAAATTACTATTATTATTATTATTATTATTATCAGTTATTAACTGGCGCTGTTAATAATATTTACCCCTCTTTCTCCTCCACACACACTATTTCTTATACATCATTTTAAAATTTCTATATTAATACATAATACATGATACATCATAATTAACATTGATACATTAATACAGTTAATACATTGAAGTAGTTAATTCATATTTAATCTTGATCAGAATTTACACATTCTACATCTTTAAGTTTGCATTTAAATTATAAAAATTACAATTTCATTTAATTAATTAATTAATGCTAAACTTTCATTAATTAGCCATCAATTATTTATCATAATTATGAAATTTATTATTAATATTCATATTATATTATTATTATTTCATCATTCATTTCCTATTTCCTTTCTACTCTGAACTTTCTACCTAACCTTTCACATTCTAATCATTGTTTAGTCTGGGTAACTCCTGTATTCTGTATGCTTTTACTTATTATAATCTTACTCACCTTCTTCTAATTAACAACCAAATTTACCTATCATGACACCAATTTCTCAATTATAAACACCTTTACTAATTTCATTCCGACGATAAATCCTATAGCACCGTGCGTCTTTGTACAGAGATGGGTGTTCCCTATCTGGCTATATACATTCATAATAATTTGCCCTTCCAAAAATTCGGCAAACACTCCCTTAAACTACGCTATTACCTGCCACAATGCTATACGTTGTCTACTCCTTATCACCTCACCCCCACTACAAAATATCATCAGCAACAAATAAATGTTTAACCTTTACTTTACTCACCTCTACAAATAATCACTAACTACTGTGTCCCTAAATATCTAATACTCTCTTTGTATTATTTTCTTTAAAATTCTTAACCATCTAACTCCCATTAACTTCAATTAAATAACTCACATGCTTTTATCTATACCCAGGCTCTATCCCTGTTTAAACATTCTACCTTACTGTAATCATTGACAATTGTCTTATAAAATTCATCTCTCACCTACTCATAACAGTACATCTCAATATATATTCTTATTTAATCATTTATTAATATTCTATTAATATTCATTAGAAATTTCCTTCATTACAAATTAAATAATAATTTAACTTCATTAGAAACTTTCTATTACAATTAATAATTTACAACTTCAGTTACAAAGTTAGTACAACTTTCTTTTGTACCGTATTAATTCAGTAATTACTCTTTCATTATTTAAAATTTTCACTATTAGTTAAACAAAACATGTTCATTGTTAATTATTAAAACAATTGAACTTGCTGTTACATACATGGTGTACATAAATATATAAAAGTTACCAGTAATACACAACATCAAAATACATAAATACATTAACATTAACACATATAAAACTATGAAAAATATACAATCCAAACTCATCACTTTGTCATTAATCAAAATCAGTCCATATGCAGTCCAATTCAAAACCACTTTTCACATATATTAAATGTTCATTACACAATTAAACAATCTATCCTCCATCGTTGAATAACATTCTAATATCTTAGGTCTATTTATCTTATTGTCTATTAAATAACTTTTATTAATATAATCATTATAATAATTATCAAACATTTTATATATTCCGTTTACAATCTCCATCGGTTTATTATATATCAAGTCACGATCAGGTATAGTTCTGTCTCCCTCAGTATTATCATATGTTATAATCTTGTTAGTCATATAATAATTATCATAATTTTCTACTACTACACCTGTTACTTCCCAAGGTAAGTAATTGTTATCATTTTTCTCATCATCTATTGTTATTAGTATCTCGATTTTACTACAAAGTAAGTATTCATTATTTTCATCCACCATCTCTACTCCTAACCTTTTACAAGTTCTCTATACTTTCTATTTACTTCAAAAATTTCTGTTATTCTCTTTCTCTCACCATATCTCTCACAATACTTCTCTACACTTTCTCTCTTAATATATTTCTCACCATAACACCAAGTTACACTCTCTCTCTCCAAATATGCAGGGGTCACTAACTCATAATTACTGCACCACTTATGAGGTACACAAAAACACCAAGGAACTTTATTTGTAGACCTTTCGTCTCCCAAATATAAATTTAAGGAACTCTCGTCCTTATTAAAAATACGCGAAGACTTGACTTCACCCCCTAACACAACATCAAAGGAAAATTCTAACCCCTGCACCCCTTTAACAAAAATACTTTCTCTAAGCTCTCTCTCTCTGACTCAACACACTCAAACACCTCATTATCACTCATAATACACTCATTATCATTTTCTAATATCATATCATTCTTACTACCTATAAACTCATTATTCAAATTATCACTGTTACTCACCTTGTTAGCACTTAGACTAACATTATTTTCTGTGAATGTATCGTCATTACTACCCCCACTATTATTCTTGTAATTCTCGTCTACTTTACTCTTTGGTATATCAAATACTGTTTGTTTTGTCAATTTATCTAAATGAGCATGCATTTCGTCTAGTCTTTTATCAAAGTGAGAATTTCGGCTTTTAATTTCACTTTTTATTTCGTCGAACTTTATACTCTGTTCCTCAAATTTGTCATTTAAATTAGTATATTTAATATTAGAATCGCTTTTTTGCTCATCTAACTTTTTGTCTAATTTATCAAACTTCCTACTCTGTTCATCAAATTTATGTAATAGTAACTGCATCAAAGCAGCTGTATCATCTGGTTTATTTTCTGACCTAGTTGAGATGGATGTAGTGACTTTCCCTGTCTCTACAGATGCAAGCATATTCGCCTCGTCAATCTGACTAGTTTGTGTTAATGGAACATCCATTTCACTAGTCAAATTTTCATCAGTTGTACTGATTTCTAATGTTATATTGTCATTAGTACTCATTTTTGCTATTATATTTCCAACACATATAGGTTTATAACCTAGTAATTTAACCCTATCTTACTCACGTGTTTGCGTACTTTCGCAATTACTTCAGGTAATTATTTCGCTTTCCTGGTAGGTGTTACTCCACATAAAATTAAGTTTTATGTAGAGTCCCTGTTATTTCGGGAGCCAAATGTGAAGCTACAAATTTAGTGTCACATAAATTTTACTTAGCAAATAAACATTGAATAATTATCGGGAGCCATGATGGAAGTCTGTGCAACAACATATGATATTAGGCTTACCTTTCGGTCCAAAATTCGTGTTAAACGAACCAGTAATAGCGAAATGTACCTGAAATAATTCACTCGTACTTGTATTTTTTACCAATGACCCTTTATTCAAATCACATATTCCCATATATTATTACAAAAAACAAATCGTGCCAAACATGCACATTTTTACGCCTCGGGGTGTAGTCACATTTATCTGAACATTAATAAGAATTACAGGTTTTTTAACCCTCCAAAATAAACATTGGTAATAACATAATAAAATATAGTATAATATGCTAAACAATAAATACCTGCACAACCCAGCACTTAAATTATTTAGGTCACTCTCTCTCTCTCTCTCATTCTCTGGTACAATTTTATTTTATGAGTTCATTATTGAATGAATTTTGAATTGGTCATTATTACACAATGATGTTGATGTACTTGAATAATAAAAAATATTGGAACGGTCTCACCAAAATATCGGACAGGTCTCACCGCACTGCTGGGATCCGTCTATCGTGCACAATCTGTTCCTTTTTTACTCCGTCTTCGGGCCCACACCGTCGTGTCTACCCTCGAAAACACTTTGGGCAGATTCTAGCCGCACGTAGTTCGACGATCCACTGGCCGATGACACCTGTTCGAATGGTTACCTTCCCAACATTTCTGATATTTTGAAATAGTTATTTAACCATTTTTGATGGTGTAAAAGTTAAAATTCACACTTAGTGAATCTCTGCCGGCCGGCTACGTTCACTGTCCAGGAGAAAATGACACAGAGTCTTTGTTTAACATTGCGTAGGTGGGGCAAAAACTACGTCACCAGGCTTTTGTTCATTGTTTACAGCCTCGAGTTGTTTACAGAAATGTGCATTCCTTCATCTGACGTCATCAGGGCTAGTCTCGTTATCGCTATATGTGATACACGATTTTTTGCTGTGTTTGCCGTTTTACAATGAAAGCGATCGAAATCCTGTCAATTCCCATCTGCGTTGTATAAAGTAATTATATAGTCCACTCACCAAAACTTAATTATAGATTATGACATATTACAAAATTTATTACCAATAATTGTTAAAAATTAAATACAATAATTATGGTCTTTTGTACCATGTTTTTATAAATTTAGGATTGTACCAGAATTGTACCATCACAAGTAGGCGTGCGAATGTCTGCGACTCTAATTAAGTTATCTGGGCCGGGAAATGTGGCGGTAATTACACCAAATTTCCAGGCTAATGGAGGTAGGTTATCCTCAATAAGTGAAACTAGGTCCCCAATGGAAACATTATCCTTTGCGAATTTCCATTTGTGACGTTGTTGTAATTGGTGTAAATAGTCGCGAGACCAAGCCTTCCAAATGACTTGGGACAAACTTCTGGAGAAGTTGCCAACGTCCAAGACGAGAGATAGGAACATGAGATAAGTCTGGGTCCGGTATCGCCGTTAATGGTGCGCAAATCAAGAAATGGCCAGGTGTAAGTGGCACCGGATCATTTACATCCGATGAAATGGCAAATAAAGGGCGAGAGTTTAGACATGCCTCTATCTGAGACAACACTGTCGTAAACTCCTCGAAGGTGAGTATAGACTTGCCTACCACGCGGCTCAAATGAAACTTTAAACTCTTTATGCCACTCTCCGAAAGACCACCAAAATGAGGTGACGAGGGCGGAATAAATGACCATGAAATACCCTGAGAGGCCGTGAATGATTTGATTGATGAGGTGGCATCCTTATTATGCCAAAGATTGTAGAGGTCATGTAAAACATTGCGGGTCTTCCTAAAGTTTGTGCCATTATCAGAATATAACTGACTGGGTATGCCCCTGCGGGACATAAAACGACGTAAGGCAGCTATAAACGCTCTGGCTGTAAGGTCGGAAACCAATTCCAAATGAATGGCCCTGGTTGCTAAGCAAATGAACAAAGACACGTATGCCTTAGAGAGAGTTCTGGATTTCTGCCCGCCATGACGAATCATGAAGGGACCACCATAATCAACCACGCAGAATAGAAACGGCCGCGATGGAGTGACTCTAGGAGATGGTAAAATACCAAGCCTCTGAACCTGCTGTTTGGCACTAAACCTGAGACACTTGACACATTTACGAATGATGGAGCGAATGACTAACCTGGCATTAATAATCCACCAACGTTGACGAAGTGAGTGATGCACGAGTTGAGCACCAGCGTGAAGCAGACGAATGTGTTCGCGTTCAATAATAAGGCGAGTAATATGAGCCGATGGATGCAAGACAATAGGATGTTTACTGTCGTAAGGTAATTGCGACTGCTGTAATCGCCCGCCGACGTGTATTACTCCAGGCTCATCAAGAAACGGGTCGAGAGAAGACAACTTACTCCTGATAGAGACAGAAGACCCATTACGAAGACAATTAATCTCGGTAGCAAAGTGGATCGACTGAGATTGTTTTATGAAGAAATTAAGAGCATGATGAATTTCGACGGGGGTAAGAGCGCCCGTTGTTCTGTCAGCACTGGAGAGTCTAATATTTTTGATGAACCGAAAACAGTAAGCGTATACGCGTGTCAGACGGTGCAACGAAGAAAAGTCCTTAGAAAGGTTGATAGCCAGGGTAGACATTAGAGAAAGGTTGGGGGTTTGTTTCTCTTCCGCAGTGACTTCAGAAGACGACGGATTAGAAGGTAAAAAGGGTGGAAAAGGATTGGACTCGGAAGATTGAGACAAACAAGCGGGACCGTGCCACCAAAGCGAACAATCGCGCAAAACGTCAGGGTGACACCCCCTAGAGATAATATCAGCAGGATTGTGTTTAGAATTGATGTGATGCCATGTATAGGCTTGCGTAAGATGCTGAATCTCGGCAACACGATTAGCGACGTAGGTTTTCCACCTCGTGGACTGGGCATGAATCCAGTAAAGAGACACCATGGAGTCAGAATATAAATGAACACTATTAATAAACGAATAAAGCGCAGGAACGACCTTAGATACGAGTCGCGATAACAACAAGCAAGCACAGAGTTCGATAATAAAGTTTGCATAATCACGCGCAAGGTTAGAATCACGCCTTGGTATAAGATTTCCCCAACTGGAGATGGTCGGACTTAAATGGTAGTGAAACAACGAACCTACCCTCTTGATTACGATGAGTAGACCCCACGAAATGCTCCTCACAAGCTGACTCGTTATCAGGTGTATTATCAGGGATAGTTTCTGCCTCCCAGAATTTTTTGAGAGACTGCAAAATTTGACCGTCGTTGTTCCTAGCTAGGAATGAAACAGCAGGACCCTTATAACGGCAATGTTTGGGCAAATTGTCTGCCAAAATGTAGCCTAACTTTGTTTCCTGAATAATGGGAAAATGAGGACCGCGTACGTATTTGTTGGCTGAAATTAAATCTAGGTAGAATTGCGCCTCTAACAGTATGTCGATTTCGGATGATATGTTGAAATTTGGGTCAGCAAGAAAAATGTTGTCTGGAATGTTAAATTGATTTATGTCAAACGATTGTGCTGGCAGATTATTAGTTAATGCAGATAAGATAGCACATTTTGCCTCGAAGCTAAATCTTTGATAACGAGAAATAATGCGTATAGATGCGAGATTAGTGGCATGACACGCGATATTATTTATACCTGTAATCGGTATGTTGGATTTAGTCAAGTTAAGCCGTAATTTCTTGGCAAACGATTCCGTACAAAAATTTATTTGTGAACCCGCATCCAGAAGAACTCTTGCGGTTTGTCTGTTGCCAGCCTGGTCAATGACAAACACAATTGCTGTTGATAAAAGAATATTATTCGTGGATTGTAATTTGAGTGAACAGTAATTACTGCTGCTGGCAGAGACTGACTTCGGCACATTGTTTATGTGCAACAATGTATGGTGTCGTTTTGAACAGATCTTACATGCCTGCTTAATCTTACAATTAGATACAAAATGATCTGATCTAAGACAATTGGTACAACATTTGTGATTTGATATAAATTGTCCTCGCTCAGCGGTGCTAGTGCACGAAATTTATCACACATGTAAATTGGATGATTAGATTTACAACACAAACATGAGTAATTACTTGACGCTGAGTGATAACTCTTAAATGTAGTACTGCCAGCAGCGTTTCGTGATTTATGTTTGTCAGATTTATTATTGAATCTTAAACTTAGCTTGTTGAGTTGCTGTCCGGCATCGATAGGCAGTGTATTTTCTAACAGCTGTCTGCGTGCGTTTAAAAAATAAGTGAAATCTTGATAGTTAGGAAGATTATCAGGGTCTATAGACTCCTTCCATAATTTAAAAGTAGTATGGTCGAGTTTTGCTGATAATAATTGTATAGTGATAAGTTCGAATGAATTCACTGACAGTTGCATTTCCGCCAGTGAGTTAACGGAAGACGTTATTGTATTTGTGAATTCTGCCAAACTTTGGACAGAGTCTTTAATTGTTGACTTGACTTGAAGTAAATTTTGAATGTAGTACTTTGCTAGTATGAACTTGTTGTCATACCTTGCGGACAGCAAACTCAACGCTATCGAGTAGTTTTCATTACAAATAGGTAGTGATTTAATTAAGTCTAACGGCTCATTTTTTAGAGAAGAATGCAAATAATGTAGTTTCTGCACTGACGTTAGATCGGATCTTGCATGCACCAAGTCCAAAAAAATTGAATGAAAATGCTGCCATTCCAAGATATTGCCTGTGAAGCAGGGCAAACTTATCGGTTTTAATTGCATATGGCCCGTTAATACGGGAGGTACAGTCTGAACATTAAAGTATCAATTAATTGTAAAATATTAGCTTCTGTGGAATATAACATTTCTTCGACCTCAACTCGGTCTTCTTGAGCAGCGTTTATGTCTTTGCAAATAAGTTCGATTTCGGACTGCACCTCATCGTATTTCGTTGCCAAGCTTTTCAAACTTTCAAGTCTGACTGTTGAAAGTGTTTTGTATTAGAGTTTCTATCAAAGTTACTGACAGCTGATTATATATGCACTATTGCGGACTTTAAGCCGCCTCTCTTTCTGACTAACACTTTGAGGCCTTCTTCAGCCATTGTACGCACCTTGAAATGATGTTAGTGAGGTGATACCTTGTGGGCGATGTCCTGAAGCGTCGACGCCGTGGAGAAGATGGCAAACACACAGCTCGGAGAGATGACTGCTTTGACTGACGTACTGAAGCTAGCAGGTGTAAGCTCTTGCAATGATGTCGTCAGGAGGCTCAAAGGCGACGAGCGAAATGCTGGTTGAATCACACCACGGTCGTATCAGCGGATATGCTGAGTCGCCCGTGATGGCCAGAAATTGGGGCAGAAAAATAATAAATAGGTGAATGATGTATCCGGGAATCCAGGTCTGGAGCGACCAAAAAAATGTTAAGTTCCGGTCCGAGTGGACCAAAAAAATGTTAAGTATGAAGTGTTCGTGATTTACTGTTGTAATTAATTCGCCAGGATGCAGAAATGATGAAGAGAGAGTGGACTGTAGTTAATACATTTATTGAAAATTATTCACACATACAGCATTGAAATTGTTAGGTTTCACCTTTGAATAAGAGATTGGCTAATGAGCGCATCGTAAATACAAGTCGTAATGTTACATTGAATAATTAATTTAATGAAAGGGCCTTGAAGGCCATATATAAATCTTGGGCCTAAGGCCTACATTAATTGTCTTATGATGAATTGTATGAATAGAGGTGCGAGTACGCGACACTCGAATTATGTGAGAACACGTATTAGCAATGTATTGCTAGCATATTGCATGTATGCAATATATATAATGTGGTAAGGCCTAAAGCCTAAATAATTGTCGCGACAAAGAAGAAAAATGTGACAGGATAGCAGCGGGCGCAAGGCCGACTGCCGCTAGCGAACGTACATAACGAACTGTCCAGAAGTACGGACATGAATTGAGCAACTTAAAAGCGCAGATTAGCCAACCTATGAGTACAAAATTATCGCGCTACTGTACACTCTGCCACTGTCAACAATATGGCTATTAATTACTATTTTTTCATCATATAACATATAACATTTAGATCTATGTTTGGGATAATTACCCAATCCATATCCTATTCATAAGTTTGTTTAGACAATTATTTAACACTTATTATCTAATATTGAATATTGGTGTACAATTCATTACCTTTGATTTATTGTTCGGGTGATAAACAACCTCACCTCTATTGAACTTGTTTTATTAATCTTCCCTTATAACATGGGTGTTTACTTATGGTTTTAAACTACTTATTTTATAAAAACTCTTTGCTTTCTTTTCCATGTTAACACTGTCTTATTACTTTGTCATGTGGTTCTCACCTTTAAATTCTTCAATACACTTTTAAGCTCTACAATAAGATTCTTTTATAATCACTACAGTTAATATCACTCTTCAGTGTTCATTATTACTGAATCAATGGTTTATTTTAAATATTATTCTTAATAAATTTCTTAAATGTTATTGTTTACTATCAAACCTTAAGTGTTTGTTACTTTTACTAAGTGTTTATCTTAGCCTTCCCTATTTTCCCTATTACTATCATTGACAATATTTTTATTTATTCATCACTTGCACTTTTAAATTATTTTGTGTTTATTATAATTTACTTAGTGTTTCTTTTTCTATCATTTCACTTTAGGGTAATTTCACTTTCACTATGTTAACTTCCATTTACTTCTCACTATTTCAATATCTTTCTCTTTCTGTACACATATTATATACACTTATTAATTAATATCATGTCTTTCTCTATTAACAACTTACATGTACTTCTAATTCTTTGGCTAGTGTATTTTTAGCTATTGTTTTTTATTAATGACTAATTACAATTGTCACTCAATCAATACTAACATTCATTATTTATTTTGGTTCTTTACCGGTTTCATTTTCTTTATTATATTTGATTACATTATTTCTCCCTTCTCTATTCTCCATGCATTGTGTGTGTTTTCTTGACGTGTTTCATTTTATTTTCTTCATCGTTGGTTTGTTCCCTCTTTGTTCTCATTTTTCTTCTCCTTCACTTCTCATCTTGTTTACTTTCATATTGGTTCTTAGCTGGCCAATCTCTGGGGTTGGGTCAATGTCGTTTGTCTGTCAGTCTAGTCGGTGAGTTTCTTTATTAATCACTTTTAGTTTATAACTCTTTCTCCTTCTTTCTTACTTACATTTTATATTTTTATTCTCTGCATTATTTATTTATTAAAATATATTATTTTTTAGCATTTTTTATACATACTTATAGTCATCAAATATGATCTGATTTTGGCGATGTTATAATTTATAAAAAAAATAAATGTTTGTGTAGAGCTCAGTAAAGCAAAGGTTTGAAGTGATCAAGGCTGATGTAGAGAAGGTTTTGAGAATCACGATGAGTCACACTCAAGCAGAAACATGTTTGTTTCCTGTTGCAACCTGCACCCCGCAGCAGCCTTCTTTCACAGCAGGGCTTTTAAACCTCCAGTATCCTGTGAGCTTTTGTGTAGTATACGCTGTCTCAAACACTATCTATTTGTAATTTTTATTTTATAATTGTATTAGTGCATTACTATTATTTGTGAAGTTGTATTTAAAGTTGTGTTGTTATAGAGTGGAGTGGCTTTAAGTTGAAAATGGATACAAAATGGAACAAATTTTGCTGTAATCCACTGAAAAAGCAAAGACATTGGGTGACTAAAGATTTAAGGAATGTCACCTCGTGGATGATAACACTAAAATATGGCATTGAAGAAGGCATGAAAATTTGCAGTTGTTGCCGCTTACAATTAGGCAAGCGAAAGCAACCCTCAAGTTCTGAAAATGACATTGATTGTAAGTATTCAGACTTTAGTAATAATAAAAACCCAAAACCAGGCTGCAGTAAAAGTGACCCCGATTTCATAGATGTGGAATCTGGTTTTGATTATTTAAATGCATCGTTGACATCTATTGGAGAATCACCTATCATTAAAAGTAAGTGTAAAAGTGATAAATACTGTAAGGCAAAAATAGAAAAAGTTAAGTGTAGGTTAAATGAATCTATCTTTCAAGCAGTTTCTGATGAAAGTGATAGTGTGTGTATGTGTGAAGGTTCACAAACAGAAATACTTGATCAGCTTAAAGATAAGTTTGCAACAGCAACTATAAGTGAAAAATTACAAATCGTGACAATTTTACCTAAACGTTGATCATGTGCCAGAATAGAACATGAATTTGGTGTCAGTAATTAAATTGCTAGGAAAGCAAAAAAACTACGTGAAGAAAAGGGTCTTTTGTCAACTCCGGACCCAAAACCTGGTAAAACCTTATCAGCTGAAACAGCTGGCACAGTAAAGGATTTTTATAATAATGACGAAGTTAGCAGGCAAATGCCTGGCAGAAAAGATTATGTTTCTATGGGTAAAGATGCTGTTGGTAAGCCAATTCATGTACAAAAAAAGCTGATTTTGGGAAATTTGCGTGAAGTTTATAGCCTTTTTAAATCAAAAGTTCCAGATTTAAAAATCGGCTTTTCGAAGTTTGCAGAATTGAGACCCAAAAACTGTATCATTGCTGGTGCCAGTGGCACTCATTCTGTGTGTGTCTGCACAGCACACCAGAATATTAAATTGATGATTGCAGGAGGTAACTTACACAAAATTACACTACCTGATTCTGACAATCCTCTTAAGACTTACAAAGAATGTATGGCTAAGATTATGTGTAATCCACCGGCACAGTCATGCTTTTTCAATGAGTGTGATTACTGTCCCAAAATTGATGACTTTAAAGAAGCTTTGATGGGATGTCTTGAAGAAGACTTGGTTGCGAACATAACATACAAACAATGGATTACTGTCGATCGTTGCACTTTTGAGACCATGAGTAAACCAGTTGAAGATTTTGTTCCAAGAATTTTGCAACCTGTTAGTACATCTAAAAATACATGATTTTGTGGCAAAACAACAATCACATTTTTTTTCTGAAAAGAAGTCTACATTGGAAGAAAACGAAGCTGTGGTAACATGTGACTTTGCAGAAAACTATTCGTTTATTCTGCAAGACGAAGCACAAGGGTTCCATTGGAACAAGTCTATGGCTACCGCACACCCATTCGTTGTGTACTACAAAGACATAGTTCAAGAAACAGGAATTCAGACTTTTGTTCATAAAAGTTTTGTATTCATCTCAGATTGCTTAACGCACAACACAGTCCTTGTTCATGTTTTCCAGAAAAAGTTGTTAGAATTTTTGAAAGGTTTTCTGCCCAACTTGAATAAGCTATACTACTTTTCAGATGGCTCAGCAGCTCAATATAAAAACCGCAAGAATTTTGTGAATCTTTGCTATCACAAAGAAGATTTTGGTGGAATTGAGGCTGAGTGGCATTTTTATAGGTAAAGGTGTATGCGATGGAGTAGGCGGCACGGTAAAAAGGCTTGCTGCTAAAGCCAGCCTCCAACATCCAGCAGACAACCAAATATTGACACCTTTTCAACTTTTTCAGTGGGGAGTAAAAAACTTACCATCCATCACTTTTTTTATGTGAATAATGAAGAATATGTTGAAGAAGAAAAGTATTTAAAATCTAGATTTGAGGAAGCTGTGGCAGTTGTTGGGACTCACAGATTTCATGCATTCATCCCCCTCACTAAAGGCCAAGTCAAAACAAAATATTATTCTTTTTCTGACAATTCAGTAACTCACAAAGTTCAGGTGAGTTCTGGTGATGAAGACGTTCTGTTTGAAGAAATTGTGGGGTATGTTGCCTGTGCCTACAACAATGAGTGGTGGATGGCATGTGTTCTTTCGAAAGATCAGGTTGAAGAAGAAGTTAAGTTTCTTTCCTTCATCCAAGTGGACCATCACAATCATTCACTTATCCAAGAAAAGCAGACATTTTGATAGTACCAAACAAATTTATTTTATGTCAATTACATCCGACCACTTCGACAGGCAGAACATACCATATCCCAAAAGAGGAGATGGCAAGGGCATCCCAAATTTTGTGTAAGAAGAAAAAATACATTTACTAGGATCTAAAAACTGATCTATTTAGTGTTCCGAGTCGTCAATATAATAGTGATATTTAGCTAAAAACTGAATTGTATTGTGGTAAAGTGCATATGTAATTTATTATAAAGTAGACAAGTATTGTAAAGATTAATCGCTTTTTACAGTTTAGTTTTATATCTGTTATTAAAACATGTGAAATTTAACATTTGGGTTGTAATTAAACAGGTTATTCTTAAATTTCTCCATCTTTTATTGTTCCTTTGCAAGTTCCCTTTCAACAGCACATAACATAGTTTTTTGCAGAATTTACACGAACGTCGTCAGAGAAAATATTTTTTTTTCTATGATACCATAAGAGTTCCATCATGAAATTTGGCATAAATGTTGCTGAAAGGGGGTTAAATAAAATGTTTGTTTTTCAAACAAAATAAAAATTCCGATTTTGAATAAAAAAAAAAATAAAAAAATATATATATACTTCAGAAACAATCTTTTTAAGAACTGGGTCATGTCATATATTTTATAAAATGCTATAAAAAACTGAACAAAAGGAGACAAAGTTCAGCTCTCTAGGCCAAATAGTTCTCGAGTTACAGCTGTTTAAAGATAATAAAAATTACAAAATTCGTGAAATTTTCAAAATTTAAAAAATTCATAACTCGTAAAGGAATTCTTCAAATAATCTAAAAATTTGTATTTTTCATCTCAGATGTAAGTACAACAAACAAACAAGAAATCATTACAATCTAAAAACACGGCCTAAAAAATTATTTGTTGATTTCACATGGAATTACCCCATGACATTTGAAATAACTTATATTCATCTTAATGTATAATTTTTATTTATGAAAGTCTGATTGTTTATTATAGTATTTTTTCTGAAACTAATATTATTTATTCTGACTTGGATTTGTCCACAGTTATATTACAAATTGAAAACCAATCATTAAAATGTGACTTGCTAAAACAAAAGAAATCATTATAAAGATGAAAAAACCTAGTAAAAGCATGGTTAAACAATTGTAAAATCATGTACAGAGACTCTACATACTGGAGTAACCTATAAGGGTTACCTGTGATGGTTCAATGCTTTTACATTTGGTTATATAAAACTCAAACAAATTTATTTAAATATGTGACTGACATCTGTCCACTATTTTCTAGTCAGTTTAGCACTTCAGATACATTGCTGGTGCTTTCTGTGAGCATGTCTATTTATGTCTGTAGAAATTTAATTAGGTAAAACCTGCAAAATGTGCGACAGAACATAATCTCTCTCATATTAAGTTCATGAAAAAAATGCAGATCACAGCACTTTTGCGTTTTATTGTATTTCTGTAGCAAATTATTGTAAAATTTTTCTGCAAAAATTTTGAAGTTATTATTAATCTTCAATCTTTTATATATATTTGTCTGGTCACTTGTTTAGATATACAATTACTTTTAATTAAATTTTATGTAACATTTATAAATGCAAACTAACACAAAATGTTTGTACAACATTTTTTTTGTACATAACAAATGCGTTTTTCAATAGTTAATTAAAAAATATTAAACATATTATTGTAAATTTGTTTACGTCAGTTTGAAAAGAAAGATTTGAACTTTTACATGACATCTATATGTTTCAGTAAGCATTAACTGGTCTTCACAAGAAAAATTATGAAATACATGAAAAATTGTGCATATCCAAAGTGTTAATAATTAACTGTCAATACAAATCAGTACTTTGTTATATTTTCCTTCCCTATCTCACACACACACACACACTCTCTCTCTCTCTCTCTCTCTCTCTCTCTCTCCCCCCCCCCATTGCTCCCTTTTACATTCTCTTGCTCCCTCATGGATGCTAATTGTTTTCATTTCAGTTATTCTATATCTTTATGCCCAAATTCCCACAGTCAATCTGATTTTATTTTTCATTACTTATCTGTTCTCAGCTACTTCTTGGAGCTGCCAATAGTTTAATGTTATTCTGGCTACCAGTCATATGCCTTTGTTTCACTGACTTGCACACATGGTTGCACTTTCCATAATTCTTTTATTCACTGTTCAACTTTTCAACTCCCGCACTAATAATGGATGAAATTCTTCCTGACTTAACTACCGATTTCACGACATGTTTGAGTCACCTCCTCTTTAATAGTTCTGTGTGGTTGCTATTTGTAGATTACATACTTTAATGATTCCATTCAAACTGTGTAATTTACATTTAAACTATTGCATCTATTAAACTATTACATATTGATGATTTACTTGACCACGATTCACATTCCTGTGTCACTGTTGTATCGTAAAAAATTGTTTATCAGTAATTAATGAGTTCTGGCTATATCAGGGTATCGAAATTTTGAGATTATGTGAGCTTTCATATACACGTTTCCCAAAATACAAATGCATTAAGGGGAGCCTACAAGTACTTTATTTCTTTTTAGGTAACTACTTAAATTTTTTAAAGGTGTATTAAAAATATAGTTTTGAATTAATAAATATTTAATTTTTGGAAATTTTGATTTTGTTCAAGTACCTTTTTCATGCTATTAGGAACCCTAGAAAATTGTTGGCGTTTCCCACTCGCCAGATACCGTTTCCCGGGGGGGGAGGGGGGGAATAAAACTTTATTATTCAATATTTAGCATGTACCGCTACATTATTCATTAGCCCAATTTATATTCTGATAGTCCCTTATCGAGTTGAAGATGAAAAATAATTGATTAAAAATAATCAAGCTGGACTAGGCTGAGTGTTTCCTCTTGTGGGCACTAACATGGCGAAGTCCCGACAATAAATACCATTTGTCTATTGCTACACCAGGGTTGAAATTGGTCCATTTACTGCCAGCTGCATTAGATCTCCTAATGAAGTGATGTCCAGGGAAAGTCTCTGTTTCACTTTTATCCTGTTAACGAAGCTAAATCCCCGTTCACAAGATGCTGTTGTTACTGCCATGCATGCAACGCCGTAAAATACTTTCTTTAGCTCACCAAAACGGTCAGGAAACTTGTACAGAGTTTTTAATAGCTCACCCAGTCCTTTTGAAGTTATTTGCTCTTCTTTAACCATCATTTTTAATTGAAGCCATTCTGATAGCAAAACATCCTCATTTATATCACCAGTAATAAAAACATGTGCCAATTGAAGAATCTCCTCATTGCCATATGCAGTTAGGGTGTCATCTTGAGGAAGGCACAAGAAATCCAGAACGTGGGACTTGGTGCCTACTACAGTCTCAAGTGTATCAAGACGGCACTTCAAGTAATGAACTGTGCTTTCGATCAGCTTATTACGAATTGATTTGTATTCTTCCTCCCCTTGAGATGTGTTTGTGAGAACAATTCCTTGGTCGCCTTTGTATTTTGAGCAATTCAGTTTCTCTGAGTCTGAAGTGTCAGAAAGGAATTGTTTCACACTGGATCCTTCAGATGAAAGCAAGAACTGAACCATTTCCACCGTTACCATCATTGACGATCGTACCTGTGAAACCAGTAACTGTTTCAACTGTAAAACTTTACAAAATGGCTCTAGTTTCCCATACAGGCCAATCAAAAAGTTTAATGTTTTTACAAACTTGTATGATGTAAGGATTTTTAGATAGCCTTTTGCTCTAGCTGCATCCGTAGCTTGTACTATTTTATTTTCATTAATATTCAAAAACTTAATTTTAATTTGTCTTAATTTTATTCATTGTTTTCTTGTTACCAACTACAAGAGAAAAAAAACTTGTACTTACCACTGGGCCAGGTTCGATTTAGGCGAACAGAAGAACAGAATGGTTTATTTGCAGTAATTAGTTTAATTCACATTTGCATTAAACAAAAAAAATTTTATTTATTCTATAATGAACATAATATTAAACATAAATCTTCTTTTCCTGCATTTACAGACCGTGAGGCGAGTGATGAAACTGTCTATGCGCGTAGGAGGGGAGGTAGCAGGTTGGGGAGACATTTCCCCTCACGGAGATATAATCCAACTGATGGGTTGTTGTCCCTAGCCGCTGTCCCGCGCATGCGCATTCTTTCTCTTTGCCACTGTGCACCACCAAAACAGTTTCATCACTCGCCTCACGGCCTGTAACTACTTTTGCAGATTTAGCTACAAACTCATGAAATGAATTCCATTAAAATTAATTTTCTTACATCTTTTCCATTATTGATTTTTTATTATTTATTAATTATATTTCTTTCTTATTTATATTCAAACCAGCACTTCTTTTATATTCTTATATTCGCTCTCTCTCTCTCTCTCTCTCTCTCTCTCTCTCTCTCTCTCTCTCTCTCTCTCTCTCTCTCTCTACAATTCTGTACCCCCCGGTTTATTGAGTTCATTAATTTATATATATTTTAGATTGCCAGTTTCTTTTATAAAACATTCTCAGTTTTGAAAGTTTTTAGATTTACCCCTTGTTGGTTACTTATCTGCCAAATTTAAGATCTTGATGAGTCCGTCTTTACCACGCATTTTGTTTCCATTCAGCACATTTTCCTTATTTCACTCGTTCACCGGAACTATAACATTATTAAACTGTTTACTTTTTGATTACTTTCACATTTTGATACTTTGTTACATACGGGCGCCCGTAAATTTGTTTATAACCTTCATTTGTGACCGGCCGGCACATGGAGTAATTTTATACTGGGACGAGATGAACTGCACTATTTTCTGAGGTGGAGAAGGGTTCACGTCACCAAATCTTATTGTTTTATTTGTATTACTACGTCAATCTGTGAGTTTGGGCTGAACACACCTCACATTCCAGCGTGACGTATTTGACTGACGTAACATCGTATGACTGCTGAGTTACATAATTTGCTTGTCACGTATCTAAAAATAACTGTTCTACATGCATCTGGAGCTGACCTTGACACAAATCCACATGCTTGTTTATTACGTTGTATAATTCATGAACTCTGAATTTGTTTACTTTTCCCATAATTATGATTTATATTATTTTTGTTTCCCCAAAATTAATATTACATAGTAAAACATTATTTTTTATTAAAACAATATTTTTATATTACCCCAGGTAGGCCTAAAGGTCCTGTTACAATACCCCCTCAATGACAGGTTTTATGCCAAAGCATAAAAACTCTCATTGACACACTCATACTTACTCAAGGGATCAGTCAGGATATGTCGCCACAACCCCCTCTACGGTTTATTAAAAAAATATAGTTAACTCACCCCTTGGTCCAATGATCGTGACAGCACCTGCATGACCTTACTGGACTTCTCTTTCGAGATCCCAACACCGCAAGGCCAGTCAGGCACTTTATGCTCCTGCTCTGACGCGCTGGCCAGCTCAGGACCGCCGCCACAGCATCACCAGACACTGAAACATCAAATAAAAAATATCAAATGGTGGCCTTGTTAATACCATATCCCTACCTGATCTGCTCCCCTTTAGCTATGTGCTGGTTTTCATTAAGAAGCACTGGTTTTCCTCTTAACTTCTAACATATATATGAACACTTAAAGTACATGATACATTTGTAAACTTCCTTAACATCATTCTGTATACCCTTCTCTCGTTTACTCTTATCCAAAAATTCAAAATTACTGCCCTGATTCCCATCAGAATTTAAATAACTACCTCCCATTACATCATTACAAATATCTCTCCTCACCCAAATTACATCAAAGAATATTTAAATTCATTGTTAAAATGCTCCACATTTAAATTAACTACATAATAACAACTTATTTACTTATATCTTTCTCAACTTTGTTAACCATTTCCATCAAAACATCTCAAATCAACACAAATACACAAAATTATATAATTACAATCATAAATGTTCTTGTAGATTAAGATCATTACAATTGAATCTAGTACTTAATATCTTTTGTTCTCATAAGTGAAATACATCACTAATCATCGAATCATAGTTATAGCAACTGTTACTGAACAGGAACTGGGTCACCAACCACCAACTCGCTCTTTAAAGTAAGTGAAATTGAATGTCCCACTGTTTACAGAGGTCGTTACCTTCTCACTGATTGCTCAGTTACTACTTCTACTAGATCATCTTTCTAATTTCCCCCCTTTTACCCAGTTACAATTAGGTAACCACCCGCCGGATAAACCGGATTGAGTGTTTGCCTTATGCACAGATGCGTTATCTGTGCCCCTGGCTTGTAACGGCCAGCTCCTTTTCCACACACACTATTGTTTCCTGATGGTGGACTGTAGCGCCCATTTGCATCCCCAAGAACTGAAGTTTATATATATAGGGTATAGACGCTGCCTATACCGTTCTTGGTTCAGCGTTATGTAAAATTCGGCATTACTGATGTCCGAGGACACCAGTAATCCTACTATAATGATTCATACGCCCTTAATATGGCACTATCACCCCCTTCGATGATAGCCGCTGTTCCACAGTTATGTGGATTCCCCAGATAAAACCCCCTGTTAATTTCTAAGTTATACCAATTTCACAGGCAACCAGCTATGGTTAGTTTTACAATAATTCTGCCCACAGCTGATTGTCATCCAAAACCACGGTCTGGGCTGGTAAGGCCGGGACCGCCCGAAAGTGGGGAATCTGTTTAAAAAAAAACATACAGTTCATTTACAATTACATTGCTACTACAATTCCCAAAAAGTAAAAAACCATTATATTTTACAACAAATTTCACAAACATTATCATTTAATTTTCACTGTCCATTAAGCAGTTCTGTATTTTCATCATAGCTTTACTATGTCCTTGGAATTAATTCACTTCCATTAGATATTACACTTAACATTTGATCTATTCACAATTACATCATTTTCTTTTTTACTATTACCAGACACTGGTTTGCTATTTTCTATTTCTGATATTTAAAATACTATCTCCTTTGGAGTTAAACTAGGTACACATAACTTATTATCCTATAATAGTCTCTAGCAAGTGCAACAAGTATACTATACTGCTAATTTGGTCACCTTAAATTTTCTACATTCTAAAACTAAATTATAACTACTTCTTTTAC
Source organism: Magicicada septendecula (assembly GCA_034769895.1). Taxonomy (NCBI): domain Eukaryota; kingdom Metazoa; phylum Arthropoda; class Insecta; order Hemiptera; family Cicadidae; genus Magicicada; species Magicicada septendecula. The sequence continues at coordinate 528,732,806 of CM068368.1, forward strand.
TCCTTCATAGATTCGACCACCGTTTAAAATCATTTAAAAGGTATTTCATTCCCGAGTAGAATAGTTACTTATTACTGACTATTCTACTCGGAAATGAGGTAGCTCCTAATGAATTGCACTTGTTATTCACATGAATTTTTGATCGTTTTAATAAAATAAAACTATTTGTTCGTGGATAACTGCCAATTATAAGTTTTTTTTTTTTTTTTTATATTCCATCCACGAACTTTAGGGGTCCCCCTCCCCGTTCAACAACAAAATTAAATTTCTACTTGCACCAATTTGTGGAGTAGGACCATAGTTGCTTTCACCCTTTTGTTGAGGTTACCTCCAACCATGGTCCGCCTCCAAACAGCCAAAATCCACGGTCAGGGATGGTGAAGCCGTGACCGCCCGAAAATGGGGGAGAGTCCCTTCTGAAAACATAAAATAATATATTAAAATTCAATTGCTTATTGTGACCGATACAACTTCAAATTCGTCGCATTCTGTGTACCTACTATCTCCTGCGTTGCTTGGTTTCGTAACACATATGCATTATTCATCTTTACCTTTACAATTTCATATGGTCCCTCATATAATAGAAAAAACTTCTTAATCTCTTTATCTTGTGCGCTAGACAAATCGTGTCTCCTTACCAGTACTAATTGTCCTACCTCATATTTAGTCCACTTACCTTTAGCATCATGCCTCTGCTTTCTCCTTTCCCCTTTGGTGCGTAAATTTTCATTCGCTAGTCGGATCTTCATATTCACATCTATAGTTTGATTTTCTGGTGGATACTCAAAAAGTTGTTCCAATATTCTAGGCGGCCTTGTTCCCTTTATTAAGTCATACGGCGTAAACCCGGTCGATTCGTGGGTGGTACTATTCAACCATTCTTCTACTTTTTTAACGTATAATGGCCATTCTGTATGCTTGGCATGACAATACGCCCGAAATATCCTACCAATCTCTCTCATCACCCGTTCTGCCTGGTTGGACTGTGGATGGTAAACTGCTGTATGCTTGGGTATGATGCCTTCCCATCCAAGAGTCTGTCTCCACCTACCACTTATGAATTGGGGTCCATGATCGGATAAAATTATCTTCGGCTTACCTACATTTACAATGTAATCTCTCGTTATTTTTTCACTCAGCACCCTGCTCGTCGCTCTCTTCACACTATGTAACCTCACAAACTTAGAAAAAGTGTCTAAAACAACAAAAACATACATTACTCCACCCCTACCCTTGGGCAATGGCCCATACAAATCTACAGCAACTAAATCATATGGTCTCTCCACCTTAATATAATTCAACTCCCCTTCTACCCTATAATTCACTACCTTAGACCTCTGATACAAATCACATACCCGTAACAACCTTCGTACTCGCCTCTCCATATTCTTAAAAACACATGACTCTTTTAAAACATTTGTACACTTTTTCGCCCCAAAATGCCCATACCTTATATGGCAATCCCAAATAATTCTATCTATCAACCCTTCTGGTACAACTAATCTCCAATCACGTTCACCCCCTTCTACTTTTTTAAATAGAATTCCCTGATATATTTGGAAACGTGCATTATATTCAGACCCCTCTACATCCGCTTCTAAACTAGCAATTATTTTACCCGATTTATTTTCAGATCTTTGCATGCTCTTAATATCCCTTAACTCCTCACCAAAAATTCTATCCTCCCTTGTTAATCGAAAAATTTCTATCTCCTTAAGATCCCTCCCTGTTTTATTTTCTACGATATCTACCCTGGAAAGAGTGTCTGGTACTTTATTGTCTGTCCCCTTAATATACTCCCATGAAAAATTGTATTCCTGTAAGGTTAGTACCCACCTGGTTAGACGGCTATGGGTTAATCTGCAGGAGTTAAAAAATGATAGTGCTTTGTGATCCGTCCTGATAACTGTCTTGTTCCCCAAGATGTATGTGCGAAACTTCCCTACAGCAAACACAATACTCAGCAACTCCTTTTCCGTAGTTGTATAATTTCTTTCAGCTGCCAAAAGAGATCTGCTGGCAAAAGCTATCATGTGGTGCTCTTTGTCGCTATCCTCCTGATACAACTCCACTCCCAGGGCGACATTACTGGCGTCCGTCTGTAAATAAAAGGTTTTCAAGAAATCAGGGTGATTCATCATTATTATATTTGAAAATTTTTTCTTTATCTCCTCGAATGCATCCCTTTCCTTCTCTCCCCATTTCCATTGTTTATTTTTCTGTAGTACGCCACTTAACCTTGATGTCGTCTGTGCGTAATTTTTCTGGAATTTTCTATAGTAATTACACAGACCCAAAAAACTTTGTAGCTGTTTAATATTCTTCAGTTCTGGAAAGCACATAATAGCTTCTACTTTATCAGGGTTAGCTAGAATTCCCTCTGGGGTAATAATAAAACCTAAAAAATGTATTTCAGTTTGTAGAAACTTTGACTTCTCCCAATTAACCGTTAGACTCCCATTTTGCAATTTATCTAATACATATTCAATATGTTCTAAATGTTCCGAGAATGTTCTTGACGCTATTAATATGTCATCAACGTATACAGTCAAAAAATCTAAGTCCTTAGGTTGTAATATCATATCTAAACATTTTATAAAGCTTGCTACACTAGTGTTAAGCCCAAAAGGCAAACGCTTGAACTGATAATTCTTACCATTGAAGAGAAATGCAGTATATCTCCAACTCTCTGCTGCTAGCGGCACCTGCCAGTATCCTGCTGTTAAATCCAAAGATGTCATGTACTTGACTCTACTAAATTTCTGAAAAATCTCATTTATAGGTTCCGGTGACTCCCCTCGGTCAGGTATTATAACCTGATTAATTTTTCTAGCATCTAAACATAATCTTACCTTTCCATCCTTCTTTATGACTACCACTAATGGGTTCGAGTAAGGCGATATCGATCTCTCAATAATGTCTCCCTCCATCATTCTATCCAACTCCTCTTGCACTGCTCTCCTCTTTGAAAACGGCACTGGATAACTCCTCTGCATGTAGGGTGAGTGTTCCTGAACCTTCAGCTCACATACATAGTTCCTGGCTTTTCCAGGCAACTCCGCAAACACATCTCTAAAACGCTCCACAACTGCCCACAACTCCTGTCGTTCTGTCGTTGGGGACTCCCTACAACTCCACCCTCATTAAAAAATTTATCCGCCCTATTTTCCCATACTCTCATCACTCACATGCATCTCTCCCTCAACGCTCTCTACAATCTCACTCTCTCGACATATATTCACTTTGGTTTCTATTTCTCCATCGCCTACCCGCTTTTGTATCATTTTTACTCCCGTAATTCTAATCCCATCTAATACCCTCTTAAAATTAACCCTGACTGGTTCACTCCCACTAATAAATTCTACTATCCGTTTATTAAAATCTATTACTGCCCCATTTCTCTCCAAAAAATCATTTCCTAAGAATACATCTAAACTCAATCCCTTAACTACTAGAAAGGTATTCTCAAATTCAGTTTCATTAAGGAATATATTTAATTGTACTTGCCTAGTAACTCTTTTACTCCGTACTCCGGTTACCCCCACTACTGTTACGCCCGCAACTGGTAATGATGATATGTTTCTATTTATTTCTTTTAATTCTCCCATTACATTTTCTGAAACCACTGATATCTCACTTCCTGTATCAATTAATGTTTTAAAATTCTTACCTTCTATGGTGACGATTATCTCCGTCAATCCGGTTTTGGTTTCCATAACTTTCGTGTCATCTTCTTCCAACAACTCCTTCGTCATATTCATTTGTATCACATTATTATGATATTCGTCGGTTACCTGGACCCTGTTGTTCCCTGTGGACAATGGTGGGGTCCTTGCTTCCATTGTCGGCCTCAGTTTTCCGTTCTGGCGGTGGTACTGCTCTGCCGGTACCCTTTCTCGTGATGGTTATTACTTCCATGGCTCCTCGATGTTCCCCCTCGGTCATCTCCGACCCTCTGTTGTATGTTGTTATGCGACGACGTATTTCTGCCCCGCTGATTTGGCCTTGGTTTCCTACACCTGAAACAAAAAGTTCTACCGACGTAATTCTCTCCCGAGCATCCCGTACATTTCCACCCCCCCTACGTTTCGACTATGATTCTCTTGTTTACTGTATGCATGCCCCTATGGTGACCCTCTTTGTGGTGTATAATGAATGCTACTATTCATACCTGATTGGTTAGGACGCCTACCCACTTCACGGTCCCTAGTGTTCTGAAATACGTCTGATATATTTCCAACTCATTTATGTCCGCAACCTCTCTAGTCATTAATGTATTTTGTACTTCCCTAGGCACGTGTTTACTAATATGTCTGACAAATGATCGAAACGGCAATGGCTGTTCTAAGTATTTCACCTCATTAAATATCCTCATTATGTATATGGTTATGTTGTTGTTATGCCCCCCAAAATTCCGTGTTCCCATGATTCTACTACGTAATATTTCCTGGTCCTCCTCAGACCAATATTTATTTCGGAACCCTGCCCCGAAATTCTCATAACTATCCCACTCGGTTCTATGTACCTCGGCCCATATTTCAGAACTGCCCTTAAAACACTTTAAATTCTTTAATAACTTTACCTCCCAACTACTGCTATTAAACTGGTTAAATTCCCTTACCCTACTCAAGAACTGCATTGGGTGTACTCTCCGGTTATCACAACAAAATTGTTCCAGTTCAATATCATCTTTTGCTTCGCGAGTATATAATATTCGCTCCGCAACATTATTTAAATTTTGGCTTACTGCCACATGTAATTCATCTTTAATTTCTACTATATCTTGTTCTATTATGCTAAGTTTATTATCATATTTACTTTCGTATTGAAGGTTATGTTTATTCATAACCCCCACCCCCCACACTCTCTTGTATTAATTGTTTACATACATTCTCTACCTCCACTATCTTATTTTTTATTTCATCATTATTTTCATTAATCTTATTCATACACTTATTTTCTATCTCTACACTCTGTTCTTTAACTTGAATTTTAATTTGATCTGTCATTTGTTCATTTACATTATTTATTTTACTTTCAAGATTTTCTGTTAATTCATTTATTTGTTCATCGAACTTATGGTTTACTGATTCTAATATTTGTTCTTTAATACTATCACAACGTGTATTAATTTCCTTAATATGCTTATTAAAATTAAAATTTTGTTGTTTTATTTCATCTCTGATCTCATTCAACTTTTCACTAAAATGTTTCTTAATCTTATCATTTTGTTCATCAAATCTAGCAGCAAACTTATTATTTTGTTCATTCAATTTATCGATGAAATTACTTTTAATTTCTTTAATTTTGCTTTTTTGTTCATGAATATCCCTTGATATTGTTTGTAACGTACTCATTATATCATTATCAAATTGATTGTTACATTTTGTTGAGGTTGGAGTTGATTGAATACTCGAGTCATCTACGGCTGACTCAGTTAAGCTGCATTCTTTGGATCGATTAACTGGGGTTGAATGAACCTCTGGTTCCCCCACACCAGCCGACTCGCTCCTTTCAACTACAATCTCGTTAATATCCATTTGTTTAAATTATTTGAATTGTATAATTCTGTCAAAACAATTATTATATACACTATACATAACTATCGCATATCAATGTATTCTATTTATTCAACACTTTACGTTACTCTCGTTACCTAATACGTACCTTATTTATACATTATTTTCTCTCAAATAGCCATTCTGCTCTCCCAAGTAAGCCTATATTTATATAAAATTTCTTTATATAAACGTCCCTAAGTTCGGAAGCCAATTGTACTATTTTTTATTTTCATTAACATTCAAAAACTTAATTTTAATTTGTCTTAATTTTATTCATTGTTTTCGTTCTCATTTTTTGGACACCATTTTGTTACCAACTACAAGAGAGAGAAAACTTGTACTTACCACTGGGCCAGGTTCGATTTAGGCGAACAGAAGAACAGAATGGTTTATTTGCAGTAATTAGTTTAATTCACATTTGCATTAAACAAAAAAAATTTTATTTATTCTATAATGAACATAATATTAAACATAAATCTACTTTTCCTGCATTTAACTACTTTTGCAGATTTAGCTACAAACTCATGAAATGAATTCCATTAAAATTAATTTTCTTACATCTTTTCCATTATTGATTTTTTATTATTTATTAATTATATTTCTTTCTTATTTATATTCAAACCAGCACTTCTTTTATATTCTTATATTCGCACTCTCACTCTCTCTCTCTCTCTCTACAATTCTGTACCCCCCGGTTTATTGAGTTCATTAATTTATATATATTTTAGACTGCTAGTTTCTTTTATAAAACATTCTCAATTTTGAAAGTTTTTAGATTTACCCCTTGTTGGTTACTTATCTGCCAAATTTAAGATCTTGACGAGTCTTTACCACGCATTTTGTTTCCATTCAGCACATTTTCCTTATTTCACTCGTTCACCGGAACTATAACGTTATTAAACTGTTTACTTTTTGATTACTTTCACATTTTGATACTTTTATATACGGGCGCCCGTAAATTTGTTTATAACCTTCATTTGTGACCGGCCGGCACATGGAGTAATTTTATACTGGGACGAGATGAACTGCACTATTTTCTGAGGTGGAGAAGGGTTCACGTCACCAAATCTTATTGTTTTATTTGCATTACTACGCCAATCTGTGAGTTTGGGCTGAACACACCTCACATTCCAGCGTGACGTATTTGACTGACGTAACATCGTATGACTGCTGAGTTACATAATTTGCTTGTCACGTATCTAAAAATAACTGTTCTACATGCGTCTGGAGCTGACCTTGACACAAATCCACATGCTTGTTTATTACGTTGTATAATTCATGAACTCTGAATTTGTTTACTTTTCCCATAATTATGATTTATATTATTTTTATGTTTCCCCAAAATTAATATTACATAGTAAAACATTATTTTTTATTAAAACATAATATTTTTATATTACCCCAGGTAGGCCTAAAGGTCCCGTTACAAGCTTCTCCTGTTGTAGCTTTCCGGTTCGTTATATCCTCAAGATGGATGACCAGAGGTACGAGATCACGCTGCAAAGCTTTCAAAGTGTCAGATTTACTACATAGCCACCGTACATTGTGAATATTTCTGAGTTTTACTATCTCACTTTCTAAAGTTTTCGCGGTTTTTTTAAGCTCATGGAGGCGTTTTGAGGATCGTTTGTAAAATTTGTATATGTTCTTCACAGTTTCGTCAAGCTTTTCTAGGTAAGGGATGGAATTGGCAGCATCAAGTATGGCCAGTTGTAGACGTTGTGCGGCGCAGTGAATGCTAATTAAATGTGGAGCTTCTTCTTTCAAACGAAGTACGAAACCCCTGACTTTGAGCCAATCATAGACGACGCCCCATCAGTTCCCACACTAACCATGTACTTTTCTCTTCTCCAATCAAGCCCTAAGTTATCCAAGAGCCCAGTAACAGCAGTGAAATACGACTCTGCCCTACCGCTCTCGAGAGGCACAAGGCCTAAAAGGTCTTCTCTTATCTCCCCTTCGCACACATAATGAGCATAAACAATCACATGTTCCTCAGCACTTCGGTCCGTGGAACCATCAATCAAAATATTGTAACAGTACCAAAAATATGGTAGTTACATAATATAAACGAATGTAACGTCAAGTATGAGAAAACATGGGAATATATCTAGATAAATAAACCTAAGTGTATATAAGTGTGTATCTACAAATATATTAATAAAAAATCCAACAATGAAGAAGAGAATACTAATATATCAACATTAAATACAAAATGAAGAAAGAAAATACCACAAGCCCAAAACAAAATATCAGTAACTAGACCCAATAGGATCCAACAGTGAGGGGAATCAACGAAACAAGGACCAACAAGCTCCAACAACAATGGAGATAAATAAAAATAGCAACTACGATGAAAATATAGAATAAAGAAGAAAGAAGAAGGACCAGGAAGAGCACCAAGAAGAAGAAAGGAGATGGACAGAAGATATAAGGAGTTAACATAAACCACAAGTACTAAAAACAAAAGAAATGATGATTATAAGTGTGAAAAGAAAACCAGTGTGAAACATTTAAGGAACCACAAACAATTACAGTGTGTACTTAATACAAATGTGAAACCTGTGAATAACTAACTAATTTCAACTGAATAAACCACACAAACAATTACAGTGATGAAGTTTACAGTGTGAAAAATATGTTAATTTCATGATGAAACAACAAAAATAAAAATAGTCAAATAAACACAGACAATGAGTGTGACTGATTTAATAAAGTTGTAATCAATACACATGATCATAAGACCACCAGATTAGAACAAGATAGAACAATTATGTTATTGTTCATAGAGAACTGACAACAAATAAAAGACATTTGTTAAGTATCAAACATGACAGGAATTAAGGTCCACCATTGACCAGAAAAATATTGTAAATAAGACAAGAAAGATTTGTGTTAGTGTTTAAGAAGGAATTGTATAAATTGTATAAACATGTGTAACAAATTAGTTAAAGTATTATGTTAATATACCGTAGTGAAGTCAGTTTAGTAGTAGAAAAATACTGCACTAAAACAGATGGTACATTGTTACACAACCCACAAGGAAGAGACCTATTACAACAGAAAATGATACATATTAGTATAAATATCTGATCATCAAATATGTTATCAAACGAGAATTTATTATAAGTAGTAATGATAAATATTAAGAGACAATGTAATATATAGCAAAACAATGTAAACCGAACAAATAAAACATAATAGCACAGAGAATAGCAGAAATGAGAAAAGTATGCCAATTTAGTTAAGCAAAGTACAGTATCAAAACCAATATCAATGTTTATAAGAGTATTACCAGTAGTGAGATAAATATCTGATAATACATTGAGAACAGATTCTAAACATGATAAGAACAATATTATAACTAAATTATTGTAAACCAACTAACCATTTACATATGACCAGAAGTAAGCTGAACCATTGCATAGCTAATTAGTTAAGAAAAATACTGTATCAAATATTGAGAACAGCTTATTACAATTGTTACCAGTAGTAAGAGGAAATCCCAATGCTACTTTGAGAACAGATAATGACCATAAAAACAGTCATATTATATACAAACATTTAAAAACCAAATGACTATTATGAAGAAAACCAAATGTAAACAAACAGTGACCAACAAGTTATTTATGAAAAATATAGCATATAAACTTGTGTAAAAGTAATTGGAAACTTTACCAAAAGTTAGAATAATATCTAATGCTACTTTGGGAATCCAAACCAAATAGAACAATAACAATTTAGTTGTTGTATTAGAAAAAATAAATAACTACTATGATATGACACAACATGAACAGAGCCATTACTGAAAGATTGAAGAGTTCTGAGCTAATTAAAAGATAACCATTATATATAATAAATTAGGTACTATGTGTGTACACTAATTACAATCATTAAATGATATGATTTATATAGAAGAGACCAAAAATAAGGTGAAAAAATTGTATAAGAGAGATAGGAGTGGACTGAACTATGTAAATATTAAATTAACCACAGTCATACATAAATATTATAGTGTAAAATTGTGTAAATAAACATTACTAGTATTATTAGATAGTAATATGATCATTTTAAATAAGAAAAATTAGTTCTAAGCATGTTTATGAAAAATCTAACATGGACGCTTAATGACGCCATAACGAGATTTGTGTAGGTGTGATGGTACAATCATGGTACATTTATAATTAACTTTAAATATGGTAAATAGAACATAACTATTGTATTTTTCTATTTTTGTCATACTAAACCCAACCTTAAACACCCAATATGAATATACAGTGAGTGGAGTGTATAACAATATTTGTCAGGATTTGAACCAATTCATAGCAAAAACTGTGAAACATCACAAAAAACAGTGTGCAGTTATTGCGATAAGCAAGCCGAACCTTAATTACGTCAGAGGCGGAGAATGTGTTTTACATCAACAACATGAGCTTAACAATGGAAGTGTGACGTAGGTTCACCCCACTTCCGCAAAATCTAACAAAGATTCTTGGTCATCTCTTCTGCAGCTGTGATCAACGCCGGCCGGCAACCCATTCACTTACGGGTGAATTTTAACTTTTTAGACCACCGTAGGTGGTTAATAAACAGAGTAAATACAGTGCGTCAACAAAATGTGACCGTAACGTGTATGCGTAAAACTCGCGGTAACGTACGCGAAGTTTTACCGCAACTATAACAACCAGGAACATCTACGAAATGGGTGAGAACGTTCCTTGTGTATTTTAAATCCTTATTTCATTATTTCCCAGTATAAAATTTTGTTGCAGAAATCAATTATTTAAAATTTCAATTATTTATAAGGAGCTCCAACATTAATAATAAAAAATTGTACCATGAGTGTGAAAGAGAGAGAGAGGTTGCGTGTGTGTGTTATAATTTCTAAGTGTTGGGTTGTGCGGAAATCTATATAAAAATGTTTATCATATCTATATCATAATTAGCTAAGACAACACATTTTTTGATATATGTAAGGATTTGGAGGGTAAATTGATTCTTGAAACGCCCATGGCAATATGTGGGTCATATATATTTCACTATGTAGTAACTATCACTTTAAATACTAATAAAATACTTTATATATGTTATTTGGTGTATGTTTTTATTTCAGGTAAATTGTTTCACTAAACTGGTTCGTGTTACACGAATTCTGGCCCTAAAAGTAGATTTCGATCATGTTACCTTTGTGGCGACCGAGATTATTTACTAGTATAGACGAAAATACATTTTTTACGAAAAATAATTAAACGATAAAATGAAATAGATTACAAATGGCGCGTGCCGAACATGGACTCAACATAAAATAAAATTTTATGTAGAGTACACCTACTGGTATGTGAAACAGTTACTTGAAGTAATAGCGTAATAGTTCACAAAGCGTGTGCAAGGTAAGGTTAAAATTTTAGGTTATAAATAAATATGTTTTAGTCACCTAAAATAATACAATATGAGTACTAATGACAATATAACGTTAGAAATCGGTACAACTAATGTAAATTTGACTGGCGAGATGGATGTACAAACACCTCAAACTAGTCAGATTGACGAGACAAATACGCCTGTATCTGTAGGGATAACGAAAGTCAATACATCCATTTCAACTATATCAGATAGTAATAAGGATGAAACTAATGCAATGATGCAATTGTTATTAAAATTAGATAAAAAACTAGATGAACAGAAAATCGATTCTGATATTAAATTCAATGAATTAAAGAATGAAATAAAATTAGGTCATGACAAACTTATTAAAAAATGTGACCAGCTCATCACAAAACTAGATGTAAATTTAAGTCAATTAGAAAGTCAGAAACTAAATCGTAGTACCCAGCAAAATGCTGTACTGGATAACAACATGTTTAAAAACAATAATTCAAATAATGAATGTAACGATAACTCAAATATTACAAGTAGTAAGATTGTGGTGTTAGAAAAGGATAAAAATGATAATGGAAGTATAATGAGTGAAAATGAAATGTTTGAATTTATTAAGTCAGAAAGAAAGTTGAGAGAAAGTATTTTAGTACAAGGAGTGCAGGGGGTAGAATTTTCTTTTGATGTAGTGTTAGGGGGTGAAGACAAGTCTTCATGTGATTTTTATAAGGATAAGAGTTCCTTAAATTTATATTTGGGAGACGAAAGGTCTACAAATAAAGTTTCTTTGTATTTTGGTGTACCTAATAAGTGGTGCACTTATGTTAGGGATAATTTTATGATAGGACCCCTGCATATGTGGAGAGAGAAAGTGTATTTTGGTGTTATGGAGAGAAATGTATTAAGAGAGAAAATATAGAGAGATATTGTGAGAGTAAGAGAGTAATAGAAATATTTAAAGTAAACAGAAATTACAGACAATTGTTAGAAAGGTTAGGGTTAGATGTGGTATATGAAAATGATGAATACTTACCTGATAATAACAATAAATTGGAAATAACAAGAAATGAGAATAAAGACATTAGGTACTTACCTGTGGTGGAATATTATGGAGATAATTATAGTATAAACCGATTAAAGACATATGATACTGAGATAAACGGAACCTTACTTGATCGTGACTGGAAATATTTGGTTAATAACAATTTCATAAAGGAATATGAATATAATGTATCTAGTAATAAAATCTATTTATTAAATAAGAATTTATATAGACCTAAGATTCGTTTGTTGTTCAATGATGGTGGATAGACTGTTTTAATTGTGTATGAACATTAAAAATAATTATGTGAACTGTGGTATTGAATTGGACTGCTATGAACTGAGTTTGGTATATAACAAGATAATGAGTTGGAGTGTATATTTTTCATTGTTTTATATGTATTTATCTATCCATGTAGTTTTGATATGTATTATGTATTACAGGTACACCAGTATGTATTATTATATATTTTAATAACATGTTTAATAATAATATTTTTTTTTTTTAAAACAATTGAATTCTTTAAGTAATTAGTCTTTATTAAATTGTAGTACAAAAGAAAATTGTACTAACTTAGTAACTTTATAAATTATGAATTATCATAGAAAGTTTTTATGAAATTAAATTATTAATTAATTTGTATTGAAGGTAATTACTGATGAATAATAATAATGTTTAAGTAAGAATATATATTTGAATTTTGAAAAGAGGTATTGTTATAAGTAGGTAAGAGAGGAATTTTATAAGAGAATTGTCAATGATTACAGTAAGTGTTTAAACAGGAATAGAACCTGGGTATAGATAAATGCAGGTGAGTTATTCAATTAATGTAAATGGAGTTAGAAAGATTAGAATTTTTAAGAAAATACAAAGAGAATTATTAGATATTTAGGGACACAGTAGTTAGTGATTATTTGTAGAGAAGGTGTTTAAGTAAAGGTATAAACGTATAATTATTGTTGATGAATTCTGTAGTGGGGGTGAGGTGATAAGGAGTAGCCAACCAATAGTGTTGTGGCAGGTATTAGCGTAGTTTAAGGGAGTGTTTGCCGAATTTTTGGAAGGGCAAAATAATATGGATGTATATAGCCAGTTAGGGAACACCCAACTCATTGCAAAGACGAGCGGTGCCATATGATTTAAATGAAAATAGTAATGGTGTTTATAATTGAGATATTCGTGTCATTGATAGGTAAATTTGGTGGTCAGTTAGAAGAAGATGAGTAAGATTATAATAAAAAGTATAGTGAATATAGGAGTCACCCAGACTAAATAGAAGGTGAAAGGTTAGGTAGGTAGAAAGTTCAGAGTATAGAGGTAGTAGGAAGTGAATAATGAAGCAATAATAATCTGAATATTAACAATGAATTTAAAATGTATTTTATTATTATAAATAAATAAATTGATGTATAATTAATGAAAGTTTAATTGAAATTGTAATTTTATAATTAAATGCAACTTAGATAGAATATGCAACTCAAGATTAAAAATGAATAATTTATTTCAATATTAATGTATCAATGTATTATGTATAAATGTATTATGTATTTATGTTATAAAAATTTTTTAACATGATGTTATAACATGGAAATAATGTGTAGAAAAAAAAAAAAAAATTTTTACTGGCGCTGTTAATAATAATAATAAACCAGATTATTACCTGTTAATAATAATAATAATAATTTTAATAATAATAATAATTTTTTAGTTTTATCATTCAATAAGAGTTATAAATAAATAAATATACCAATTTATCGATTCTTTTATAATTTGTTTTTCTCCAGGTTTGGGAGATATATAATGTGTAATTTTCCTATTTTCAATTAGATTTTAAATTTTATTATGTCAAGGTTTATGTTACAATTACAGTAATTGTAAAAGAAAGAAGATAAATATTATCGATAGTAATCGGAACCATTTATTAATTCAGGGTTTGTAATATGAAGAAGGGAAATTCTTTATAATTCTTGAGAAATATATATTTCTAATTCTTTTATAAATATATTAAGCCAACCCAGTGCTTATTGGCACAAACCAGCACTTAGCTAAGGGGAACCAGATCAGTTGAGGATGGAGTGATTTACTAAGCGACTATTCTAATATTTATTATGTATTGTTTCAGTGTTTGGTGATATGACAGCGGTCCTGAGCTGGCCAACGCGTCAGAGCAGGGACGTTAAAAGCCTAAGTGGCCTTATGGTGTTGGGATCTCGCAGGAGAAGTCCAGTAAGGTCATGTAGGTACGGTCATCATCACCAGACCAAGGGTGAGTTGTAATTTTCTTTTATATAAAATTGTAAGGGGGTTGTGGCGACTTATCCTGGCTGATCCCTTTAGGAAGTATGAAAGGGTCAATGAAAGTTTTTGTGCTTCGACACAAAATCTTTCATTGAGGGGGGTTTTGTGATGGTACAATCCTGGTACATTTATAATTAACTTTAGATATGGTAAATAGAACATAACTATTGTATTTTTCTATTTTTGTCATACTAAACCCAACCTTAAACACCCAATACGAATATACAGTGAGTGGAGTGTATAACAATATTTGTCAGGATTTGAACCAATTCATAGCAAAAACTGTGAAACATCACAAAAAACAGTGTGCAGTTATTGCGATAAGCAAGCCGAACCTTAATTACGTCAGAGGCGGAGAATGTGTTTTACATCAACAACACGAGCTTAACAATGGAAGTGTGACGTAGGTTCACCCCACTTCCGCAAAATCTAACAAAGATTCTTGGTCATTTCTTCTGCAGCTGTGATCAACGCCGGCCGGCAACCCATTCACTTACGGGTGAATTTTAACTTTTTAGACCACCGTAGGTGGTTAATAAACAGAGTAAATACAGTGCGTCAACAAAATGTGACCGTAACGTGTATGCGTAAAACTCGCGGTAACGTACGCGAAGTTTTACCGCAACTATAACAACCAGGAACATCTACGAAATGGGTGAGAACGTTCCTTGTGTATTTTAAATCCTTATTTCATTATTTCCCAGTATAAAATTTTGTTGCAGAAATCAATTATTTAAAATTTCAATTATTTATAAGGAGCTCCAACATTAATAATAAAAAATTGTACCATGAGTGTGAAAGAGAGAGAGAGGTTGCGTGTGTGTGTTATAATTTCTAAGTGTTGGGTTGTGCGGAAATCTATATAAAAATGTTTATCATATCTATATCATAATTAGCTAAGACAACACATTTTTTGATATATGTAAGGATTTGGAGGGTAAATTGATTCTTGAAACGCCCATGGCAATATGTGGGTCATATATATTTCACTATGTAGTAACTATCACTTTAAATACTAATAAAATACTTTATATATGTTATTTGGTGTATGTTTTTATTTCAGGTAAATTGTTTCACTAAACTGGTTCGTGTTACACGAATTCTGGCCCTAAAAGTAGATTTCGATCATGTTACCTTTGTGGCGACCGAGATTATTTACTAGTATAGACGAAAATACATTTTTTACGAAAATAATTAAACGATAAAATGAAATAGATTACATAGGGAACAGGTATTCCCAAATTATAAATTAAACCGGCTGAGATATAGACTCAAAGTGTTTAAATAAGAAGTGTTTATTATAATTAAGTAAAATCTGGTGTAACGAACTTAGAAAAATAAGATACACCAGAAATAACAAATAAAATCGTTATTGTGATAGTAGTAATGAACGGAAAATAAGCGTTTTTGGACTTATTTTAACAAGCAAAACGCCCTGAATTCACTGATATCAACCAATTAACGATAGGACGTAAAATAAGGAAGTTATGATAATTTTAAACTTTCCAGTTACATTTCTGTACCAGTGATGACGTAAAAAAGCCTCCACCCCAAACTCTATTTTGTCAAAAAATTAAATATTTTAACAAAACGAAGGCTTTTGGGTCAGAGAGTACAACGCATCCAGCCAATAGAATGAATGACTTTCGCCAGACAACCGAGAGACGCTTCAGAGGTACAGAACAGTCTACGATCAACCATCAAACGTATAAGCCACGCCGCTCGAGACAAAAAGAAGGAGTTTATATTTTAAAACTGTGCGCGCCATTTACGTCAGTACATCAACATACAGTTAACCTTAACACAACATTTATACATACGAGTGAAAAAGTGCGGAATTGTTTTAATTAAACAAGTAGGTCAGTGTATAATGTCGACCTTACTTGCGAGTGAAGTTTTAAATAGGAAACAGGGAGTACAATTTTATTTAAACAATATTTGAACGAAAATAATAATTGTTGTGAATAGCTAACTTTCGATACTACGCAAGTCAGATAATGCTGAGTATCGAAAAACAGTAACTAAATTATCAGAATTGAGGAAAGATTCAAATCGCCATTATTAAAATATTATAAAATATTTTAATTAATTATAATAATTTAAAATATAATGTTTGGAAATAATCCGTAATGAATACAAGAATATTTAGTCACTCGTTTGACTAAACTTATTTTTCTTGAATTTTTGTCGATGTTTTGAAATATATTTTATTAATTTTCATACAATCTGAATAAATGTAATTCTGATAATAATATATTAAAAAGTATTATGAATAATATGTTTACATGTATAGTCTAAGAAATAATAGCTATTAAGAAATACTTATCCTTTGTAACAACACCGGTTAATTCTAACCTCAGAAATCGTTACGGTAACTTGATAATTTCAACATTACCGATCTGTTCTCAAGTAACATTCAAATCAAATAGAATTACTAACAAGAGTTTTTTGAGAAATTTTTCTCTTGTGAATAAATGATTTTTAAAACAAATTATTAAACGAAAGTAATACATTTTTAAATACTGTACAAGTCATACAGCTTGATAATTGCAAACTAGTATTAGAGATGTGTGCGCATGCCCGCGTACGATAGTTTCATAAATACCAGACATATGGTACCAATTTTTGATTTTTTATATTTGTTCAATTATTATTCACTATTGTTAATTCTATATAGTTATTTGTATTACATCTTGTGACTGGTATCATGTTACCTCAAAGAACCTAACGAAATATGGTAATTCACTGAATCAAAGTAATATAACCTATGCAGTTAAATTATTGTACTAATAACAGGTCTACCAGCCTTGAGGAATTAGACAGAGTCTTATTGAATTTTATTGTAATCAGTAATTGAAAGGTTGTTAATTATTGTTCTGTAATTGTCAAAGATTTTATCACTTATTAAATTGTTAATAAACCTCCAATTTTATTACCACAAAAGGAGTATCATTTCTATTAAAAGTAAATTCATTTATTTTTTTAATCAGTTCTGACACAGGTGGCGGAAGAATTTAAAAAGATTTAGCATACTTCAGAATATTCATCAGATATTGCTTCATTTACTATTGTGTGTAATGATATATTAAATATTCAATCCGAATATTTTATTGTATTTGAAGTGCATGTATTTCAGGAGGAACGCCACAGAACAGAATTGAAGTATTCAAGTGTGGTAAGTAAGTGAGATACACAACAAAGTGCGCGAACCATATTAAAATAAAAAGAGTGAACTATTACTACGTACCCATAAAAAACAATACATTAACACCAATAACCTCAACGATTACGATTACATCTTTTGATAAACAACATTATCGTAGATACCGGTGCGTATCTACACTCACACGAACACACCAAAATACAAGCGAAGAACATCCAATACTATTATATTTATACTATACAATCTATACTTGTAAACTTGTTCCTTTACAAGTTGGCGCCCAACGTCTGAGCACGATTTAAGGGAAATTACACCATAACTAGTGACCCAATCACCCCAATTCGTGAAAAAGACAGCAGGTACATTACCAGGACAGCAAGATGTACACCAACAGATTAAAATCAAGATCAAAATCACAATCAACATCGAGGAAGAGGACAACCGAAGCGGAAAAGGAGACCAGAAGAGAAGAAAAAGAGGCCATGTCGACGGAAGATGTAGAAGAAGTTGTACTGGAAACGAAGGAAAAAACAATTGAACCGGCGGAGGAGGTTCAGCAGCCTATGGAGGAACCGGAAGTGATGATTCAAGAAGCTCCACCGAAACCAAGCCAGCCTGAACAAACAACGTCACTAGGAGAGCCCGCATTCCAAGAGTGGATGAAAAGGATGATGGAGTCACTGAAAGAAGACAATCGATCACTAAAAGAAAGCCAGAAGTCCACAGACCAGAAAATGGAAATAATAAATAAAAAGATGGACGAAAGTAACCAATCCAATAGGGAGACCAACAAATCCATAGAATCACTGAAAGCAGATTTAAACCATAAAATAGAAGAAGCCAGTCGATCCACAAACCAAAAAATAGAGGAAGGCCAGAAGGATAACCAGAAACACATAGGGTTGTTAAAAGAAGAATTTAATAACCAAATAAGTGAAACGAATAGGAGAATGGAAGAGGGTCAACGGAAAACCGAAGAATTGTTGGAGAAGAGAATGGCCATCATGAAAGAAGAATTTCAGTAGAATCATGAAAGTGAACGGATTTATCAGCAGAGTTGGGAGAGAAGATTGATCAAACTAACCAGAAAATTGATGGGATCAACGCCAAACTTAATCGAGATGTTGAGACCATACAAGCCGATCACGAAAATATATGGCAACAGATAAGTGTCAACAATAATAAAATGGAGGAGACCGCTAAGGAGACGGCAGAAATGGTTGAGAGAAGATTGGGAGAAAGCGTCGAAGAAATCGAGAAACAAATGGCCATACTAACGACTGAAATTAATGTCGAGATGTCGGAAGTGCGTAAAGAAGGAGAAAGTACCAACCTAAAACTAATACAGGCGGAAGTGGACATCAACCAACGTATTAATGATGTGAAGAAAACCCACGATACCCAACTAGATGTAATAACACAAGAGCAGACAAAGATGAAGGCAGCGCAGTCAACATTAAAAGATAAGTGTGAAGAAGTTGCTGGAAAAGTAGACGCGATCAAACAGCAAGTACACGATGACAAGACACAATCCACAGAACGCCAACGGAGAGAATTGGACGACCTCCGAGACGAAATGCATCGTCTGCAAACCATACCAAATTTCCTATCTGGTTTGAGTCATTTAGAAGGAAGAGATCAGGTTGATTTCCGGACCTATTCAAAAAACCCTTTGGAATTCCTAGAGAGAATGGAAGAAATCATACAACGGAATCGTGAGAGCAGATGGTCTGTCATTAAAGGTATGTTAGATGAATCATTGAAGCACACGTTTGACAACTGGTGGACAGCAACCCGACACGAAGTAGGTAATTATGACACCTTCAAGACAGCATTCAAGCAAAAATATTGGTCGGAGGCCACACAGAACATCATAAGGGACGATATTACCAACGGAAGGTTCGACGTGAATGGAAGGCAATCCATGACCACCTACTTTTTAGGAAAGATTTGCCTGGCAAGGAATCTGGAACCGGCAATCCCAGAAGAATGCCTGGTCACAAAGTTGGCTTACCATTTTAATCAGGGTATCTCACAGGGAAGACTAAATGCACAGATAAAAACAATCCAAGGAATGTGCGACCTACTTGAAAGCCACGAGAGGGAACGATACTATCAACGGAGTCGACAGGTACCAGGCCAAACATACGATCGAGGAGGGCCTGGAAACAATAGTCCCACCATTCACAATAATGGTAATAACCAAGGAAGGAATTTTCATAACCCCCCGAGATTTCAGAATCAACCCACACCACGTCAAGACGGAGGTGGAAATAACATAAATAGAGGGAACCATAATAACCATCATCCTAGTGGTTATCAGCGAGATACAAATTACCAAAGAGGTAATCACTACTACAGGCCGTATCAGAACCAGTCTCCTAATCACCAACCAAGACAAGGTAATGGTCATAATAATAACAATCAATTTCGAAGAGTCCACTATACCCATGCCAGTCAAGATGGAAACCATAGAACTTATTATCAAGGAAGAAGGAGTTTCCCACACCAGCAGAATCATTCCAATAATAGTGACAGGGATGAAAGAGAGTCCGGATATCGGTCAAATGGAAGTGACAGCAGTGGAAGTCCTAGAGCAACCACACAAACTACAGAGGTATACCACAACGGACATGGACCTGGAAATCAGGAGCCAGTAGCTTCAACGTCTCAGGACAGACGCGAAAATGGTGACCTGAATTTAAACACCAACCGGCAGTGAAAAACCCAAGATCACCCTCACTGAACCGGACTATTGGGTCTGATGTTTTGGCAAAATCTTCGAAGCATCGCAAAGTGTATAACAACAACTACCTAAAAAATATAAGGAAAGTTTTGATGGAAGAAACGGAAAATACTATCAGCGATACAAGCAACAGTGAAATTGCATATATATCCGTTAAAGTAAAAAACACCGATGCCACAGCAATGATTGACACCGGCGCAAACGTATCACTAATCGACAAGTTGGAACTGGACAGAATTCAATCGGAAAATAAAGTTACAATACCCACATTGCCAATTAGCAACATAATTCTCATCGGTGCTACCGGACGTCAGAATAAGACTATCCGACAGCAAGTACAATTAGAGGTATCCAGCAATGGGAAGACAATACAGATGGTATTCCTAGTAGCCAGTGGGCTACCGTTCACTCTACTAATTGGGTGTGATATTTTAAGAAAATACACCGCAATCATCAATATGGATACTAATACGGTGATGTTGAAAACAGAAGAAACAGAGTGGACAGCCAATTTGACAGAATACAGGAAGGCACCCTCAGAACATGTAATATACTACATTAGAGAAGGCCGTAAACACCAAGAAGGCGCCATCAACCAAGGAATACACAACAGTCCAGAGGAAGCTTTGTGGTTGGAGAAAATTAATGGCATCCGAGAATTTAAAACCAGCCAGAAGAGCCAAGAATTAACTTGGGAACAACGGGAACGATTAATAGAAATATACTACCAATATTGCCACGTATTTTCAGATACGCCTGGGAAAATAAAAAATTTCCAATGTGAACTGAAATTCAAAGACCAGACGGAGTTCAAACGGAAATCATATCCTATCGCCTTTTCACTAAAAGAAGCTGTAAGAGAGGAGATCCAGCGATTAATAGAGAATGACATAATAGAGGTAAGCAATTCACCATACACCAACCCTATTGTCGCTGTACCAAAAAAGAATGGTGCAGTACGAATTTGTTTAGATGCTCGTGAACTTAACAAAACCATAATTAATGACAGGACATCGCCTGGAGAAATCGATGAAATATTAAAGAAATTTTATGGTACAAAATTTTACAGTATATGGGATACGCTATGTGGATATTGGCAGGTTGAGCTGCATCCGAACAGTAGAAAATACACTGCTTTTATCTTTGAAGGCCGAAACTACCATTTTAAAAGGCTACCATTCGGTTTAGTAAACTCAGTAGCAATATTCGTCAAATGCATGGACGAGATACTGGGCCATAACACACTACAGTTCACGACAGTTTATGTCGACGATCTCTTAATAGCCTCTAACAATTGGGAGGAGCACTGTGACCGGGTGGCACAAGTACTGAAAAAATTGGAAGACAACCACATTACTTTAAAACTAGATAAATCTCAACTAATTGCGAAGGAAGTGCAATTCTTGGGGTTTAACCTATCTGAATACGGAATTACACCATCCCAGGAGAAGATGGAGGCAATTCAGCGTTTCCCCGTCCCGAAGAACAAAAAACAACTGCAATCGTTCCTCGGAATCTGCAATTATTATCGGAAATTTCAAAATAATTATTCCGAATTGACAGCTCGATTCTCAGCACAGCTATCATCGAAAGAAAAATGGAAATGGGGAGCAGAGCAAGACTCCACATTTGAATTGATTAAAGTAAAGTTCCTGGAAACCGTTATGCTGCATCACCCCAATTTTAATAAACAGTTTTTCATGAATTGTGACGCTAGCGACCTCAGTCTTGGTTCTGTACTCTATCAAGAAGACCAAGAAGGGCATCATCAAGTGATCAGTTTCGCAAGCCGTACGTTAAACAAGTGCGAACGTAACTACCATACAACAGAAAAAGAATGATTGAGTATAGTGTTTGCATGCGAAAAATTTAGGACATTTATTTTAGGATATACAGTAACAGTGAGGACAGATCACAAATCCATTTCATTTCTAAAAAACTGCAAATTAAAACACGGAAGACTGACAAGATGGACTCTTACACTTCAAGAATACAACATACAATGGGAGTACATACCCGGAAAAAGCAACATAGCTGCAGACGTGTTGTCCCGGATAAACATTAACGCCCAAACATTTGAAGGAGAGAGGGAAACCATTGCGAGAGTATACCACTTACTGAAGAGTAAATCCGAACTCACTAATATATTATCTGACATAATCAATCAACAACAACAAGATCCCAAAATATCATTAATTGTCAAAAAACTAGTCAACAATGATGCAAACATAAACCGTTATTACTGTACTCATAATCAGTTGTTATTCACCAGACACAATAAAGGTGATGAGAGATGGAAGGTAGTTATCCCCAAAGCCCTAGAAAAAGAATTGACCATCGACTACCACATACGTTATGGTCATATGGGCGCAGTGAAGGTCATAAAGTCTTTGCAGGAGCATGTGCATTTCAAGGACATGAGTAGAAAAGTCAGAAAATATGTCCAGAGTTGTAATATCTGTCAACTGGCAAAATGCAGCAACGGAAAGCGAGAAGGAGTTATGATACCGATTACATCAACAGCGAGACTAGAAAAAGTTTTCTTGGACATTTGTGGACCTTTTCCACGGAGTGGTGGGAGACACCAGTATAAGTATATCATAATAATATTTGATCATTACACCAAATATACTAAGCTGTACCCACTCAATCGAGCGACAACCAGTAAAATACTAGAGATAGTTATAAATAAATATATACCCGAAGTGGGCAAACCATCGATGATAATTACAGATCACGGAACGCAATTCCGAGGACGAAAGTGGCGGGAAACACTGATCCATCTGGGAGTCAAAACATACAAGACATCGGTGTATCACCCCAACAGCAACCCTGCTGAGAGAGTGTTGAGAGAAGTAGGAAGGATTTTAAGAACCTACTGTCACAGCCAGCAGAGGAAGTGGGAGGAGTATTTATCCCCGGCTGAAGACTTCCTAAATCTAGCCTACCACCAATCGACTGACGAAACACCATACACGGCTATGTACGAGAAAAGACCATCCCGGGAGATCACAGAGATAATTAATTTTCCAATCAGTGCCGAAGTCAAATTTAACAAAACTCGATTCTATAATAATGCAGTTGAAAGAGCAAATAAATTGAGGCTCAAGTACAAAAAGTTACAACCCAAAATTATCAAATATGAAGTGGGAGACCAAGTGCTTATCAAAAATCGAGAGCTCCCGAGTACTATTGAGGGCATTGCAAAGAAGCTACTACTGCTATATACCGGACCATATACTGTGACAAAAAACAATCTAAACAACACATATGAATTGCAGAACCCTATTACAAAGAAGATAAAAGGTACCTATAATCAAACCTCAATGAAAAAATATATTGAAAATTAAATTATGGGACCAAAGGTGAAAAGATAGCGATAAGGATTATTTTATTATTGATAATGTAAAGGATGAAAATATTTGTTATGAAAAATGAAGGTATAATTATAAATATAACTGTTGACCATATCAAGATGAAAGATGAAAAGTGGCTATGAAGATTATTGTTATTTAAGAGTGAAAAATGAAAATATGATTATAAAAATAGATGTTGACTAAAGAAAGAAAAAAGGATGTGTTATTATTATGAAAATTATTATGTGTGTATATTAAATGAGAAATAACTATAATTATATATTGAACATTGAATATACTGTAACTTTATAATGTGAGAAAACATACTTCAAGAGAATTAATGTAAAGGATTCAGAACATTGTATTTGTTAATAAGAACGTACTATAAAAGAAGAGTATGAATATACGAGACAGACAAATAACATCTTTGGCACTATGATTCCAAGAGCCACGTCAACCAGTAATTTTAACATCTTACCCGTACTATAAAAGAAGAGTATGAATATACGAGACTGACGCATTACATCCTAGGCACTATGATTCCAAGAGCCACGTCAACAAGTAATTATAACATCTTACCCGTACTAATAAAATGAACGTACTAATAAAATGAATATACGAGAAAGACAAATAACATCCTTGGCACTATGATTCCAAGAGCCACGTCAACCAGTAATTATAACATCTTACCCGTACTAATAAAATGAACGTACTATAGAAGAAGAGTATGAATACGAGAAAGACAAATAACATCCTTGGCACTATAATTCCAAGAGCCACGTCAACAAGTAAACATTAACATCTTACCCGTACTAATAAAATAAAATAATATACGAGGCCGACACACAACATCCAAGGAAAAAATATTTCCAAGAGCCTAGTCAACAAGTAATTATAACATCTTACCCGTACTATAGAAGAAAGAAAAAGGAACAAATGAGAAGTTGGAAAAAACGAAACCAAAGTAATGTATTAATGTAGACAAACCACCACACACAACCACATTGTTTATGATGAATGTGACTAGAGAAGAAGCCAACACCACATGGAATATAAATACCAAATACAAACCATGAAGAAGAAGAAAAACAAATGTACTTATGAATTATATCTAGAAGAATGAAACCTGAGATGAAGAATATGACGAGACGACATTCAAAGTGAAAACAAAATGAAGAGATTGATCAATGATAATGAAGAATGAAAAAATAATATACTAACGAAGACAATCATGAGAGTATACCAGTGAGGAAGTGTAAAACAAACTATCCCTATAATATGTGAAGAATACAGTTAAGTTGAATCAAGAAAAGAGAGAATAACAATGTATAAACCGCAGATGCGTGAATTAATCCCAAGGATATTTATTATTTGTCGGAAGAACGACCACTATTATTATTTTGATGATTTAAAATGAATTGACTGAAGAGTAATGCCAGCAATCATTTATTATTATTGAAGGAGATGATTTGCCTCCATATTTATTGAAATTAGTATGGCCAGTAGAGTTGAATAGCCAAAGTGAGCCGCTCTAAACTTCTTCTTCTTCTTCTTTCTATGGCACTACAGCCCTTGTTGGGCCCTGGCCTCCTTCAATTTTTCCCCCCATTCTCCTCTGTCAGCAGCCATCCTCCTCCAGGAACGCACTTTTAATATCTCTCTTGCATCCTCATCCACCGCATCCTCCCATCTTCTCCTTGGTCTTTCCACTGGTCTTTTTCCATGGATTCTGGTATACAATAGTTTTTGTGGTATCCTTTCTTCTCCCATCCTGGCTACATGACCAGCCCACCTTAGACACTGTAGTTTTATGTACCGTGTTAACGGTGGTTCTTTATACATTTGATACAATTCATAGTTATATCTTATTCTCCAGCCATGTACGTCATTAACTGGTCCCAGGATTCTTCGTAATATTTTTCTTTCAAAGGTATCGAGAGTGTTTGCTGCCTTGGAGTTCAGGATACACGTTTCGCAACCATATGTTAGGATGGGTCTTATTATTGATTTGTATATCCTTAGTTTCGTGTTTCTGTGGATGTCTTTGGATCTGAAGATACTTGATGTGGCGAAATACGCTTTGTTGGCTTGGACTATCCGGTTTCGGATTTCGGCTTCTTCTGTGCCGTTTTTTTCTAATATGGTTCCCAAGTATTTAAAGTTGTCCACCTTTTCGATATTGTCGATTGTTCTGTAGTTTCTTTGTCTTCTAGTCTGCACTAATATTTTTGTTTTATCTATGTTGATTTTGAGGCCTACATTGCTAGCATTTTCTTTGAGTTCAGAATACGTTTCCTCTGCTGCATTTTTTGTCCTACACATTATATTGATGTCATCCGCATAGGCTACTAATTGGACCGATTTGTTTGTCAGTACGTTGTTTCTTCCTACTGACAGTTTTCTGATAACATATTCTAAAGCTAGATTAAACAAGGTCGGGGCCAGCCCATCTCCCTGTTTTAACCCTCGATTGATTACAAATCCTTCTGTTTTGTGTCCTTGTATTCGTACCTGAGCTTCTGTATTAGTCATTGTCAAGTTTATCATCCTTACCAGTTTCACTGGTATGTCGAATTCGTATAAAATATTAGATAGTTTATCCCTATCTATCGAATCATAGACTTGTCTAAAATCAACAAAAATATTATAGACGTCTATATCTTGTTCCCACGCTTTACTCAGAACTTGTCTGACTGTATATATTTGATCTATGGTGGATCTTCCTTTTCTGAAACCGGACTGGTATTCGCCGATAATCTCTTCAGCATATGGCTGTAATCTTTTATTGATAATGTATGTAAAAATTTTATATCCGGAGCATAGTAGAGAGATTCCTCTGTAGTTCTGGCATGATAGCTTGTCCCCTTTTTTATGTATAGGACATATGATGGTTTTCCTCCAATCGTCAGGGATTTGTTCTGTACTCCATATAGTGAGTATTAAGGCATGCAATTGTTCCACGAGTTTTTTCCCACCCCACTTAAGTAGTTCAGAAGGAATTTCGTCAATTCCTGGAGCTTTGTTATTTTTCTGTGCTTTAATTGCCTCCTGCATTGTGCTTGTATTTCCTGCATTGATGGTGGCAGTTCGTCATCGTGTTCATTTCCTCTTCTAGGCTCTTGTCTATTTCTGTCTTTTGTTTCGTCCGTTAGAACCCTTTTGAAGTATGTTTTCCACGTTATCTTAATTTCTTCTATGTCACTGATTATTTCTCCATTTTGATTTTTGCATATATTTGTATTTGGTTTATATCCTTGTTTTAAATTTTTAATAAATTTATATGCATCTCGTGAGTTATTTTCTACAAAGTCTTTTTCCATTTTCAGTATTTTGTTATTCTCGAACTTTCTCTTTTTCTGTCTGCAAGTCTTATCTGCCAGCTTCCTTTTTATTCTGAACTCTTCTTTTCTTTCTCGTGTCCGTCTTGTCATATATAATCTGTGTGCTTTGTTTCTTTCTCCAATTGCCCTTTTGCACTCTTCGTCAAACCATTGGTCCATTTCATTTCCTTTGTTTATTCCTAATATTTCTTTTGCCGCTGTTTTTATAGTGTTTTTAATGTTTTCCCAGTGTGATTCTAATGTTGGGTTTTCCTTCTCTTGAAGTTTTTGAGCCGCTCTAAACTGCCCCAGCTAAACTTATGTTAGGGAATTAGGGAACTAAATAAACAAGGGAGATAATTACATAGAGAAGATATAAATACGATTCAAATAGAGAAAGTGAAGGGATATATGGAAAAAACATGTGAATCAACATGGAATGTACAACAATTGATGAATTCTTCAATGAAAAATATATTATAATAATTCAGAATTAATCAATTCTTATAGGAAGGCATATGTAACAGTACCAAAAATATGGTAGTTACATAATATAAACGAATGTAACGTCAAGTATGAGAAAACATGGGAATATATCTAGATAAATAAACCTAAGTGTATATAAGTGTGTATCTACAAATATATTAATAAAAAATCCAACAATGAAGAAGAGAATACTAATATATCAACATTAAATACAAAATGAAGAAAGAAAATACCACAAGCCCAAAACAAAATATCAGTAACTAGACCCAATAGGATCCAACAGTGAGGGGAATCAACGAAACAAGGACCAACAAGCTCCAACAACAATGGAGATAAATAAAAATAGCAACTACGATGAAAATATAGAATAAAGAAGAAAGAAGAAGGACCAGGAAGAGCACCAAGAAGAAGAAAGGAGATGGACAGAAGATATAAGGAGTTAACATAAACCACAAGTACTAAAAACAAAAGAAATGATGATTATAAGTGTGAAAAGAAAACCAGTGTGAAACATTTAAGGAACCACAAACAATTACAGTGTGTACTTAATACAAATGTGAAACCTGTGAATAACTAACTAATTTCAACTGAATAAACCACACAAACAATTACAGTGATGAAGTTTACAGTGTGAAAAATATGTTAATTTCATGATGAAACAACAAAAATAAAAATAGTCAAATAAACACAGACAATGAGTGTGACTGATTTAATAAAGTTGTAATCAATACACATGATCATAAGACCACCAGATTAGAACAAGATAGAACAATTATGTTATTGTTCATAGAGAACTGACAACAAATAAAAGACATTTGTTAAGTATCAAACATGACAGGAATTAAGGTCCACCATTGACCAGAAAAATATTGTAAATAAGACAAGAAAGATTTGTGTTAGTGTTTAAGAAGGAATTGTATAAATTGTATAAACATGTGTAACAAATTAGTTAAAGTATTATGTTAATATACCGTAGTGAAGTCAGTTTAGTAGTAGAAAAATACTGCACTAAAACAGATGGTACATTGTTACACAACCCACAAGGAAGAGACCTATTACAACAGAAAATGATACATATTAGTATAAATATCTGATCATCAAATATGTTATCAAACGAGAATTTATTATAAGTAGTAATGATAAATATTAAGAGACAATGTAATATATAGCAAAACAATGTAAACCGAACAAATAAAACATAATAGCACAGAGAATAGCAGAAATGAGAAAAGTATGCCAATTTAGTTAAGCAAAGTACAGTATCAAAACCAATATCAATGTTTATAAGAGTATTACCAGTAGTGAGATAAATATCTGATAATACATTGAGAACAGATTCTAAACATGATAAGAACAATATTATAACTAAATTATTGTAAACCAACTAACCATTTACATATGACCAGAAGTAAGCTGAACCATTGCATAGCTAATTAGTTAAGAAAAATACTGTATCAAATATTGAGAACAGCTTATTACAATTGTTACCAGTAGTAAGAGGAAATCCCAATGCTACTTTGAGAACAGATAATGACCATAAAAACAGTCATATTATATACAAACATTTAAAAACCAAATGACTATTATGAAGAAAACCAAATGTAAACAAACGGTGACCAACAAGTTATTTATGAAAAATATAGCATATAAACTTGTGTAAAAGTAATTGGAAACTTTACCAAAAGTTAGAATAATATCTAATGCTACTTTGGGAATCCAAACCAAATAGAACAATAACAATTTAGTTGTTGTATTAGAAAAAATAAATAACTACTATGATATGACACAACATGAACAGAGCCATTACTGAAAGATTGAAGAGTTCTGAGCTAATTAAAAGATAACCATTATATATAATAAATTAGGTACTATGTGTGTACACTAATTACAATCATTAAATGATATGATTTATATAGAAGAGACCAAAAATAAGGTGAAAAAATTGTATAAGAGAGATAGGAGTGGACTGAACTATGTAAATATTAAATTAACCACAGTCATACATAAATATTATAGTGTAAAATTGTGTAAATAAACATTACTAGTATTATTAGACAGTAATATGATCATTTTAAATAAGAAAAATTAGTTCTAAGCATATTTATGAAAAATCTAACATGGACGCTTAATGACGCCATAACGAGATTTGTGTAGGTGTGATGGTACAATCATGGTACATTTATAATTAACTTTAAATATGGTAAATAGAACATAACTATTGTATTTTTCTATTTTTGTCATACTAAACCCAACCTTAAACACCCAATACGAATATACAGTGAGTGGAGTGTATAACAATATTTGTCAGGATTTGAACCAATTCATAGCAAAAACTGTGAAACATCACAAAAAACAGTGTGCAGTTATTGCGATAAGCAAGCCGAACCTTAATTACGTCAGAGGCGGAGAATGTGTTTTACATCAACAACACGAGCTTAACAATGGAAGTGTGACGTAGGTTCACCCCACTTCCGCAAAATCTAACAAAGATTCTTGGTCATTTCTTCTGCAGCTGTGATCAACGCCGGCCGGCAACCCATTCACTTACGGGTGAATTTTAACTTTTTAGACCACCGTAGGTGGTTAATAAACAGAGTAAATACAGTGCGTCAACAAAATGTGACCGTAACGTGTATGCGTAAAACTCGCGGTAACGTACGCGAAGTTTTACCGCAACTATAACAACCAGGAACATCTACGAAATGGGTGAGAACGTTCCTTGTGTATTTTAAATCCTTATTTCATTATTTCCCAGTATAAAATTTTGTTGCAGAAATCAATTATTTAAAATTTCAATTATTTATAAGGAGCTCCAACATTAATAATAAAAAATTGTACCATGAGTGTGAAAGAGAGAGAGAGGTTGCGTGTGTGTGTTATAATTTCTAAGTGTTGGGTTGTGCGGAAATCTATATAAAAATGTTTATCATATCTATATCATAATTAGCTAAGACAACACATTTTTTGATATATGTAAGGATTTGGAGGGTAAATTGATTCTTGAAACGCCCATGGCAATATGTGGGTCATATATATTTCACTATGTAGTAACTATCACTTTAAATACTAATAAAATACTTTATATATGTTATTTGGTGTATGTGACTGGTATCATGTTACCTCAAAGAACCTAACGAAATATGGTAATTCACTGAATCAAAGTAATATAACCTATGCAGTTAAATTATTGTACTAATAACAGGTCTACCAGCCTTGAGGAATTAGACAGAGTCTTATTGAATTTTATTGTAATCAGTAATTGAAAGGTTGTTAATTATTGTTCTTTAATTGTCAAAGATTTTATCACTTATTAAATTGTTAATAAACCTCCAATTTTATTACCACAAAAGGAGTATCATTTCTATTAAAAGTAAATTCATTATTTTTTTTAATCAGTTCTGACACAGGTGGCGGAAGAATTTAAAAAGATTTAGCATAATTCAGAATATTCATCAGATATTGCTTCATTTACTATTGTGTGTAATGATATATTAAATATTCAATCCGAATATTTTATTGTATTTGAAGTGCATGTATTTCAGGAGGAACGTCACAGAACAGAATTGAAGTATTCAAGTGTGGTAAGTAAGTGAGATAAACAGCAAAGTGCGCGAACCATATTAAAATAAAAAGAGTGAACTATTACTACGTACCCATAAAAAACAATACATTAACACCAATAACCTCAACGATTACGATTACATCTTTTGATAAACAACATTATCGTAGATACCGGTGCGTATCTACACTCACACGAACACACCAAAATACAAGCGAAGAACATCCAATACTATTATATTTATACTATACAATCTATACTTGTAAACTTGTTCCTTTACAATATTGAAACACTGAGCATTTTTTAATTTTTGAACCACATATTCTTGTAACTGTTTAGCAATAAAATTAATGAAAACTTGGCAGTTTTTATCGTTTACATATTGTTTTGTCTCCACATTTACACCTAATTTAGTTGCAAGGGCACTTGCTTAGGGAAGTCGGTAAATGGTTTTTCACTGATGCCTATAAAATAGGCTATGTTGAATAAAGTTGTTAGATGCTCACAAAACATAGAAGACTCTATTTTCTTAATACATTTGGCAAGAGGAGCTTTTCGTAGTTCTGACTCTACTTCAAACAGCGTTAAATTGTCCATATTGTAACGCGTAAATTTGTACGTATTCTGAAAATGTGTAAAGTATAGTGTGTTCGCCTCACACAAGTTGCCGTTACTTATATATTTCGCTAACGATGTCCATAGCGATCCTTCAATTACCAGTACAACGCGAGTGGAAACCTTACCTGTTCTTCGTTAGGTGTTCATAAATCCCGGGTGGTGCCAAATTATTTAATTAAAACAATTAAATTCACAAATAGTATAATTGAGCGCGCTTCGCTATGACGGTCTGGAGTATTCAAATTTTACTCCCGCCTTCGTTCGACCTTCTTAATCAAGCAGTTAGTTCACCGAGTTTGCGACGTGAGCGCTTACCGTCATTTTTGCTCTGCTAAATAATACACAATTTATAATATACCTTCCTATGGAATAAAAAACAGTGGTTACACTCTGTACTAGTTTATTTATTGGTGATTGGTAATTACTCAGTTTGACAAAAAATATATTTGGTTATTCAACAAATTTGCACCGACAATTATTATGAGACAAATATCTCATGGTAGGCGAAAATCGATTTTGAACGATGTTAGCTAATTCGACATGGCGTCTAAAGAACCACGTTTACTTTTTACAATTTATCGTTCAATAAATCTGGATTCTTGTGATTACGAAAAAGATATTAATAATGATTACAATAATGTACAGTACCTTACATTATTTGTACTTAAATAATATAATGTGTAAGTATAATTTGTTCCTGAAGTGTGGTAAAGTGTGTTTTAAAAGTTCGTAATTTTCAAACAGGTTATTTTACTAGATAACAAAATTTCAGTGTTTTATTTTTTTAGTTAATCTTTGAAAGAAATAATATTCAGTTTATAGTGAGAGTTCAGATTACTGTGAGAAAAATTTAAAGTGAATTTATTTCAGAAATTCGGGTAATTTAATAATACTTATCAAATCAGTCGACTTGTTGTGAACAGTCATTCAGTTGAAATGGGATGGGGTCTTCAGTCGTCATCAATTTTCAATATTCTTGGGGCTCAAGCACATCTGGCATCTTTTTCATGTTAGTTGTAGCAATTTATTCATTTAAAATTTATTTAAATTGGTCCTTGGCATCAGTTAAATGTTCTCGTACTTTGTCTGCTTCTTACGTCTTCATCTTTTTGAATTTTGATTACTTTTTAAACATTTCAGATTATAATTTTGGTCATTCACGGCCTGGCGTCTATTCTGGAAGAGCGTCACTTATTGAATGATAGGATTTAACGGAAAAATCGTAACCAACGGTCCGTTGTCATGGTTACTCTTTGCCTTTGATTGGCTAAGCTTGACATAAGCCCATTGTTATCATTTTTGAATTTTATTCAGAATTACTGTATATCTTCTGATTGCTTTTATTCTTCCATCTTCCTTCCTATGTATTAAATATTATCACTACTGTTCGTATTTCCTTTCAAAGATTATTTTGACATCCCATAAGGTTGGGTTCTCTTATGTATTAAAATTTGACAGTTATGTTGATATTTGTTAATTACATTTCTTTCTTATTTTAAGTCCTTAATATAACATTTATCTATTAATATGATTCACAAATTATCCTTGACTAGATATTTGCCTTGGATTTGCTAATTTCCTTGTTGATTTTTTACAATTTGTAGTTATTTGTTTTTTACAGTTAGGCATTTTATAGGCCTAAGTAGCAATTGATTAGATTTACTTATTTTATACAAAGTACCTTTTAAATTATCCTCATACATGTTTTTTTTGATATTATAAATGATTTGTTTACTTATTGATGTGTTTTGGTTCTGTTTTTTCAATAATCGTACGTTACCATTAGTTTCTATATTATGGTTTGTTAATTATTTCCTAACTGATTTTCCAGTGTTATTAGATCTGTATTCTTTCTATTTACTTATTTTGCCATTGTTAACAACTAGGCTATTACTTACTATTCTCTATTACATAAAACATAACATCTAGGCCTATGGTCTGTATAATTCCTTCAGCCATATCCTATTCATAGATTAAATTAACAATTTTCTAACAGTTATTATGCAACGTTTGTTAACCATTTGTTTCATTTTTACTTATATTTAGGTGATAAAACATCATCCCACTGTTTACATTTACTTAATTGATTATCCCTTAGAACATGGGGTGTTTATTTTATTTTGCTCTTATTTTCTTTATTATATTTTTTCTTATACAAACTCTATCTTCTATCCATGGTAATACTAACTGTTTACCTTCCATGGGATTCCCCCTTTTGAATACTATTGTATCCCTCTCTTACAATTAAACTTAATGTTATCATTAACAAAATTCTTATTTACTACTATGGTTCACCATTAATCATTTAGTGTTCATCACTGATTATTAAGTGTTTATTCCTATTACTATCATTAACAAAATTCTTACTTACTAATATGGTTCACCATTAATCATTTAGTGTTCATCACTGATTATTAAGTGTTTATTCCTATTACTAGGGTTTCTCATTATTTTGTGGTTTTACACTTTCACTTTTGGACTTCTTAAACTTTATTTTAAGTGTTATTAGTAGGTAATCCCTAACATTACATTCTCTTTGTCACTTAGTTATGTTTACTTTCTCACTATCTCTCTCGTTACAAATGTTATTTGTACTATTAATAAGTTCATGTTTTTATAGAGTTCTTTATTACATTTAAACTCTAATTCTTTGGTTAGTATAGTTTTCGTTTTTTCATTACTTGATTGGGTTTTATGAAATATCATTTACATTTATCATTTAATCGATAATAATAATTACATTTTACATTTGTTAGTTATTGGTTTCGTTTCCATTATCATATTTGAGTGTATTATTTCTCCCTTTTCTATTCTATTTCATTTTATTTCATTTATATCTTGGTTTTCCACTTTCTCATTTGATTTTATTTTATTTGGTTGTATTGAGTCGATCACTTTCTCATTTGGTTTCGGTTTTCCCCTTCTCCTTTGGTTTCCTTTTATTTGGTCAATCACTTGGGTTAGGTCATTTCGTCGTTTGTCGCGTCATTGTCATTTTATTTTCATTTGTTTAAACATTTTGTATAGTGTATTCATTGTTTTTTCCCTGGTATTGGGGTTGCTTGTTTGTGTTGTAACAATATGTACTAGGCTTTTACCATGAAACACAAAAGTTTCCTTTTTCATGGAACCAGAAAATCCTGCTACCCATTTTGGGTCACTATTTTAAGGGTATTTAGCGCATATAGTACATTTTGTGCGGTCGGAATCGTAAGCTAGCCAGGGGAAGATATCCAGCCAAGCTCTTTGAAATTTTCATTTCCCAGAGGAACCGTGAGTATGCCTAAGTCCACTAGAACTCGCGTTTTCCACAGTAGGCATTTCAGTTTCCCTACTAGGCCCGGCACTTACATCTCTAGCAGTAGACGTCGCACTCGCAGACTCACTAGGTGTCGTCGTACTGACAGTAGAACTTTTTTTAAAGAAATAATTAAGTTTAATCTGTTTCATTATGAATAAAATAACACACGAAAAATAAAATACACGCTGAACACGATCTTAGATTTTGAGAATACTCTTAGTACATGAAACAATAAATCACACGCGTAACACATCCAGTTAACTCAACACTAATTAGCAGACTGTACAACTTGGAAGTAGTGACAAAGGCCGGCGGCCGGTGACTTGCGCAGAATGGCGTGAATGACTTCAACACGTGCCTTTACTAAAACAAAAACATGACGTGTTTTGTTTTAATAGACGTCCTTTTTTTTCCATTTTTCATTCTTTCTCTCCCCTTTTCTCCTTTTTTTCACAGTAAAAACCCACTCGCCAGTGCAATTTTCGAGGGTTGCTATTAGTAAGATAAGTCGATGCTGTAACTAGCATTTGAAAGGTAATTTAATAAAGAGTAGAATCCTATAATGTTTCTGTTCCTTTCATTTAATTTTTAAAGATTATTTTTTGTAACAAAATATTTTAGAAACATCAATTTTCATGAAATAATTATTTTAAGGAAATTAATGTTTTTTTTAATCTCTTGTAATGGGTCTAAATTTACTTAAATATTATTGTGTAATTTCATAAATTCTATAACATGTAAAGATGAGGCCCCTTTGAGGTGACACGAGAGCCAGTAAATATGAGCCAGTAAATTTCCATGGCCTTATATGGTTATGTGGTTATAACGAAAATCTATTTATAGCCAGTGACCAATACATAAAGTATTTGTTGACGAAAAACAACTCGCAACGAGGTTGAAGAGGTGAAACTCAACCCAACGGAACGTTATAATAAATGAGGACGAGACGTACAGCGGGGAGCAAGGTGAAGCAGTTTTGAGACGCATCAAACGGAAAATTTGTAACACTGAAAGCCAGTCGACATTCATCTTTCCCTGTCTGCAGCAGCAATCGCGGGCGCCCGCATAAACAGCAGAAAACATAATTTAAACAATGTCAAATGCTAACTAATATTATAAATCAGCATACTAATAATCAGTGAACAGTAAATAATCAGTGAACAGTGATAAATTTGGAGTGACAGTTTCGGCCATAAAAACGTTAAAAGTGAAAACAACAAACAGTGCATGCCACAAGGATGAAACCTACGCACCATTAAAGGAAAGTAAATATAATTCAAATACTGGCTTTTTCATAATTTTTAAATTGAGCTCAATAAAAAAGAAATGTAGAAGTGTGAAAGTGTGCGTGATTGAGTGAATGGAAAAATATAGGCCTAACAAGAAGTGTTGAGTTGCGTAATTTGATATACGTAGTAGTATTTTGATGTCGTAGTTTATTAATAATCAGGTTTATGCTTTAAGACGCAACAAGTGTGTTCACGATCTTTTATATGTTTTCAAGAGAACATAACTAATGTTCTATTTTACTCGAAACTCGCATTGTGTTAATCGTATTTGCATATTTTTCTCTGCCATTTTGACGCCCTCACAGGGACAAATTTAATTACTCAATTACCGATAACATTGCACTCTGTATTGCACAATTTCTTAATTTTTTGATTTGTCTGATTTTGAATTTAAAATTTGCAATACAGTTTTTTTTAATAATCAGGGTTGCCACTCTATCTGGAATTCTGGAAATCATGGAAAACTCATGGAAATGCATTTCACCTGTAAATTTCATTGAAATATCATTGAATTTTTATAAAGATCTGGAAAAAATCATAATTGAATTAAAACATTTAATAATAATATTTTCGACTCCATGATTTCCATAAATACTTTGTTGCAAATCATTAAACATAGTTTCTTATAAGATACATAAAGTTAGCGGACCAACCTCGGAATTTGAACACCGCAATTGGACCATAATTTGCCATAAATTTGTCGTGGAAATCATTTTTTCCACAAAAAAATGATTTCCACAACAAAAAAAACGATTTCCGCGACAAAAAAATGATTTCCACGACAAATTTACGGCAAATTATGGTCCAATTGCGGTGTTCAAATTCCAAGGGGTGGGCCACGCTATTTACCACGTAAATCCGGTAAATCCATAAGTAAATCTCTGTAAATCTTGATAAATCAAATGGTGTATCTTAGTAAATTTTATTAAATCTTAAGATGAATCTTGGTATATCACTATAAATATTATATAAAAATTAATGAAGGGCACAGCAAAACGTTAAAAAAATTATTTAAACTAATATTCGTTGCAATAATATTAAAATAAATATTACGTATTTACCTGTATTTACGGATTTACAAAGCACGGATTTACCAAAAATTTACTAATTTACCATAAAACACATTATTTTTATATGTTATCCAAGACGCTTAAACAATGATCATTATACTCGGGATTGACCCAAAGCTCAGCTAATTGTTTAATAAATTATTTAAACTATAAATCTTGTAAATTAGCGAATTAAGCCAGTATATCACAAAAAATTCAAAAAAAATCCTAAGATCAACTTTCAATAACCCTAAAACCGATAATTATTGTCGAAATTGACGATCTACATAGAAAACTGTTTAAGAAGTTGTTTAAATAATAATTCTTGCAAAATTATGAGATTCGTCCAACATATCACAGATGACTCGAAAACAATCTCAACATAAACTTCCAAGAACCTCGAAAACAATCATTTTTGTCAGGATTGGCCATTTGCCTTGGAAATTGTTTTAAAAAATGTTTAAACTAACAATATTGCATAATTATCAGTTTTAGGATTGTTGAAAATTGATCTTAGGATTTTTTTCGAATTTTTTTTTATATACTGGCTTAATCCGCTAATTTTGCAATATTGTTAGTTTAAACATTTTTTAAAACAATTTGCAAGGTAGATGGTCAATCCCGACAACAATGATTGTTTTCGGGGTTCTTGGAAGTTTATGTTGAGTTTTTTTTCGAGTCGTCTGTGATATGTTGGACGAATCTCATAATTTTGCAAGAATTATTATTTAAACAACTTCTTAAACAGTTTTCTATGTAGATCGCCAATTTCGACAATAATTATCGGTTTTAGAGTTATTGAAAGTTGATCTTAGGATTTGTGATATACTGGCTTAATTCGCTAATTTACAAGATTTATGGTTTAAATAATTTATTAAACAATTAGCTGAGCTTTGGGTCAATCCCGAGTATAATGATCATTGTTTAAGCGTCTTGGATAACATATAAAAATAATGTGTTTTATGGTAAATTAGTAAATTTTTGGTAAATCCGTGCTTTGTAAATCTGTTAATACAGGTAAATACATAATAGATTTGTAAATCCGTAAATGCGGTAAATCCATAAATAGCGTGGCCCACCCCTTGTCAAATTCCGAGGTTGGTCCGCTAACTTTAGGGTAGAGACCACAGTAAATGACACCTTTACGTTTCTGGCCACGTGTGAGTTAATTAAAAAAATATCGAATAACGCTAGAGACTTGAAAATTTCAGAACCTTATTCTGCTACCTATTTGCTCGCAGTAATTACAAATTGAAAAAGCATTTAAAATTATTATCAAACTATAATTGAGATAATATAATATTTTATATTTACAGTACCAAAGAATTAAAAGTATTGTTTAGACTTATAAGAAAGGTAGATTACAACTAATAGTAATTGATTAAATAAGTAATTAAATTTCATGTATAAGATGCATAAAAAACTTTTAATTATAATTACAAATTGAAAAAAATTTGAAAACTATTATCAAACTATATTTGAGATAATTTAATATTTTATATTTATGTAATTTTAATGATATGTCTAAAAATAAATATTGCCAAATCACTACAGTACAGGAACGAAAAGTATTATTTAGATTTAAAAAAAATTGATTAAATAATTCTAATTTAAATGTATAAGATTAATGAAAAATTGTTACTTATTGCACGTATGTGCATATGTACATTATGCATGTATTGTTAAATTAAATAAAAAAGTAAAAATAAAATAGATTTTTTTTGAATAAAAATGTGCATTTTCTTACTATAATGCATGTAAAACGCAATTTCTCCCTTCCCCCAACTTACGCTATAAAGAAAAAAAGTATATCAATTCTTTTCAAAAATCATGGAAATTTTGTCATTTTACATGGAAAAATCGTGGAAAATTCATGGAATTGTATAATCGAAAAATAGTGGCAACCCTGATAATGTTTTTGCTTGTAATGTAGTCAGTTTTTATTATATAGAGACATTCAAATGAATGAGAACAAATGCGATGGGGCAGCTTTATATTCAGCATTTTTATGTAGGATCCTTACTTTCTGGGGAAATAATAAAATATTATGAAAAATTCAATTTTAAAGAATATCTAAAAAATGCTTTTCAGATGTTCGATATAGTCAGTTTTTATCCAAATTAAAATTAATTGCTTTCAAATTTTATAAATTGCCTAAATTTCAAATTTATATCATGACAAATTTTGTGAAAATCCAAACTTTGGAAAGTATTTTGAAAGAATTGGCTTTTTATCTGTAAAGGTATTGTTTCAAAGAATTTTTACACAAAATGTAAGGACAGATCAGTTTTAATTTACTGTGGCCATAAAATCTTTTACTGTACTTTAATAAATTTGTATCTAGTTTATGTGGTAATTGCAAGGCAAGTGGCATGATATTGTGGGCAATAAGGTAAATTTTGTTTACGCTTGGATGACCACCTTAAGTCTGATAAGGTTTTGGACTTTGCAAAGAATCCACCAAAAAATTGATCTGGTTCTTTACAATAACAAATTATAGTACTGTAGTTTATTTTCTAATAATTAATGTGAACCCATCTTGTATAAGTAGATTCATTTTCTATCCCTCCATAGGACAAATGTAATGCTGGACATTTGTCATAATTTGGTGAAAAGAATATTGATGCAGCAAAAGTTTCATCTGTGTTCATATCTTCAAAGAAAATGTTAATGTGCTTCCATTCCAAGCAAATTAAATACTTTAAATGGTTGACAGTGTATTTTAGTTTTTGTTTAGATTAGGCTGAAAGTTTTTGTGAACTTAAATATTTTATAAAATAATTAATATTATAGACTTCTGAAAATGAAAATAATACTTTGTATATCCAAAAATTTATTATAATTGAATATTTAAACAATTATATGGCAAGAATCCCTAATTTCTCATTTGTCGCGAGGAAAAAGGTGGGGGGGGGACAACCATTGAAGCTACTCTCCTCCACCCTTCCCCCAGGGCATTGTAAGTAGTGGTAAGTAGTGAACAAATGCTAGTTATGCCCCTACCACAGATCACTTGGAAGGCATTCCCTCACCTTCTGTTCCACTGCTGTTGTGTTGTGAGATCCATTGGTTCACATTAGTTACTGTGCCATTTAAACCTAGTTGATTCCAGTTAACAGTATTACTCCATGTGTGTGCGCGCATACGTGTGTGTGTGTGCACGCGCGTGCGTGTGCATGCTGCATTCTAATCGTTTGTTATTCCAATCTGTGTTAGTAATGTCGCTTTATTCCAACCATGACAGACTTGTTAGTGCCCTATTGTGCAACGCTGTCTTGATTCCAGCTTTATGATATACATAATTGGTAGTCACTGAGCAAGTATTTCATTATTCCTTGGGTACTTGTTAGTTAGGAAAGTAATGCCGTACTTATCCATTAATAATGGTGATTTATTTCATAATATTATGAAAGATGCTAATTAAGTGAGAATACCGTCCCATTAAGTACCCTACAAAATAGTTTATTAATTACAAATTTTTTTTTATAAAATAGGTGTTACTGCATTATATCTCTGCCTAACAGTATTTATGTGATTGCAAATGCAAACATTACAGGAAGGTTGTTTGCGTTGATACATTCCAGCTAAAGGTTAGGAAGGGTGGTGTTAGTTTAATTATATCTAAAAATAACCTTCCAAACAAAAGTGAATAATATTATACATAAAACAAAAACCGATTTAACCTAATCCCAGATGGTTCTTGTGTTGATATACAGTAACTCAATTTGTAACAGCATGATAATAATACCATTAATCTATTGTTGTCCTGATGCTCTTTCTGTATAAGTTTTTCTTCATTGTAGTCAATTTATTGCACAAATTGTTTGATGATTTCAAAAAAAAGTTGCACATTTTGGACTTAATTAATTCAGAAGAACTAGCAATTA
Organism: Magicicada septendecula; assembly: GCA_034769895.1. NCBI lineage: Eukaryota > Metazoa > Arthropoda > Insecta > Hemiptera > Cicadidae > Magicicada > Magicicada septendecula. Next base: position 528,773,857 of record CM068368.1, read on the forward strand.
AGTTCCTACAGAAGCACGGCATATTGGCTGTCAGGAAAAGTTGTCCAAACAGTTATGCAATCAAATTATGTTTTGACCAGTTTGTGGAAATTCAGCATCTGATTGTTTTGGAACAACTATTGGAATTTGGATTGACATCTGTCTGTACATCAGTCTCTTTCCACTACTAACAGTGATTAGATTTATTTACTACTGAGCCAGCATACTTACCAGCATGGTGTGGTACACTTACCAAAGACCAGTTTCTCTAACATAGCTCATAAATACATGTTGTCACACAACAAATATTTTATATTCTGCCAGGCGGTCAACCAAAAATATTCTTTTTTTCCGACATTATGTTGATACCAGCGGGAAATAATGTAACAAGTTTTATTTATTTTATTAAAAATAAAACTTTTCGAATATAAACCATATTTTTTCATATGTTATATGTAACAGAATATGAATACAGTTATTTTTCAAATTAGGATTGCTTTAATAATAGCAAAGTATGAAGTCATTTATGGTCAATAACTTCAGAAGAGGTTGAGTGTGAATATGATACCACAGAACCCTTCTGTATAAATAATACTTTGTAAGCCCCCACCCACCCTAAGCATATGGTAGTCATTAGATTCTAAATGAGAGACATTTGTCATCACAGAAAACATTACATGAAGTGATGTTTTTGCCACACAAACAAAATATTATTGGTATCCAAGTTACTTTGTTATTTATACATTAACAAATTACCTTATATCTGTCGTGTGACTTTGTTTTATTATTTAAAATTCCGTGTTTCGGAACATATGTTCCATCATCAGATTCAGTGAGTGTCCGGTCAGCCTCCATAGGGTGCGCACCCATACTGACGTGTGTTTTTAACAATTGAGTATGTGATTTTAACATTAGACGATTTCCACTGAGTAAAGGAATCTGATGATGGAGCATATGTTCCGAAACGCATAATTTTAAATAGTAAAACAAAGTCACACGACGGATATAAGGTAATTTATTAATTTATATATATCTTTAAAATATTTAAACTCCCCTGGAAGCACTGCTTTGTACAGTTATATGTCAATGAATTGCAAATACCAATAATTACAAATTACAATTACTACATTATGAACAATATTATCATCAACATGCGCTAAAATCACTAAATCTAAAACACCACAGAACAATTTGAAATATACAAACACAACAAAACACAACCCAACAACATACTCAATGACCAATTACAATTCAAATCAAACACACTATTTGACAAAGTAATAAACAACACCAAAACAATGCAAACTCCAGCGCCAATCCCCTCCACCTCCATCCACACACAACCTGTTAACTAAAAACCATTATACATAAAACTACCGGCAGTTTGCGCATTCCGTATCCAAACTCACTGAAGAAGGAGAACACCACTCCGAAATTACATATGAGAAAATACAACAAGTAAGTTCATAGTGAAAGTACCAACAATACTAATAAATCTAAAAGTGTAGCTGCTGTATCATGGCTACCCTCCATCCACGATTATGTTGTCACAGTAGCTCTACTGTCTCTCCTAATTACTTCTGTATGATGAGATTTGTGGATTAATTTTGGTACCATCCAGTATGGAACCCAACAAGAAGGTTGGCCAAAAAGCTAGAAACTCCTCCCAAAATAAGCCAGAAATTACAAAAAAAAAAACACCATTTGTGTCTATACAGATGGGGATGTAGCACCTATAGTAACTTCCTCAGTGGCCTATTACCTAATCAAAAAAATATCCAGATCATCCATTAGGTAAACCCAATTGAACACAGATAATAGATTGTTGTGTAGATGTCACAAAAACAAATTAATTCATATTAACACACATATGTAATGGTTAAATTGTTCAAAGAATCTTGAAACATCAACAGATTATTATTACAACTACATCAACACAGTTCATTATATTGTTACACCATTACAGAAATTTCTGTGTGTTTCTCGGTTATTCCATTGGAGCCCGGGTGTAATGTGTGTGTGTGCATACATATTGCTGCTACTTTGAGATGAAGAACAATTACGTGACACTTGTCATGCGTCCACAATGAGACTATTCCAGACCATACCGGTCCACACATACTGTGTTCAAGGCCGCAGTCAATTACGCTCTAGTGTTTTCGAGTTGATTGACGTGTATTATGGATTCTTCTGGAATCTCTGTGGGGTATACAAGACTTCAGCGACGGTCAGTTTCAGTTTGAGTGGCGATTTATTCCAGTGAGGTTTGATGTATTGTTGCAAAGTGTTAGGTGTTTTATAATTGTGTGGGCCTCTATTAATTAACATTATTATTGCGTGTGGACAGAATTGAATTATTGTTCGAGTATAGTCTTGTTGAATAACTTGTTGATTATAAACTGTACGTGTCATAATTATAACTGGTTAGTAGTGACTTCATTGGTGTCTTGTATTTTGTCTTCCACTGTACCATAGAACGATCAGGTAGATTGTCTTAACAATATAATTTCTTTATACCCTGTGTAACATAATTTAACAAATTTAAACACAATAAACAAATCAACAAACAAAAAAGACCAAAAAAAAATCCAACAAAAAATATATGAAAGTAATTTTCATATGTTGAATACAAATTAATATAAAATCACAATTAGATTATTATTTTTCTTATTTTATGATTTAACTGAATTATAGGTACAGCTTCATTTGGGAGTTGCACAACCCCTAGTTACACTCACAGTTACAATTGTTATTCTACACTGTGTTAATAACATACCCTTAAACACTGACTGATTCTGGTTTTTAATTGTAAAAACTAAGAATATCATCAAACAAGTTATGTTGCTAAATTCCAGCAATGCTATGCTGGCACCTTGTTATATGAAATTAGTTTTCTTCTGTTGCATGACTCATATGTAACTGCATAATCACTGAGTATTTCATTTGTGCTTTGCTAAACATACTTTGTTTAAAACAGCATCACACGTAGTCTTGTCATTAGGTAAGTTCTGAAATCACTTGCTTTTCCCAATGTTCTCTTAGTCCCACGCTATTTCCCTCTGTTCTTGTAGGTCCCAAAAATAAATAATTATAAAGACCCAGTCAAGGCAACTCTCACTTGGTAAATATCTTGGAATTTGGCAGGTGAGCTGTCTTTCAAAATGGTCACCAAGATACTTGACTTCTATAGACCAATTCAAGAATTGTTTATAGTGGCATCTAAGGAACCAGCCAATTCAGGTTATGATGATCGTTAGTCATTATATCTAACATGAGATTTAGAAACTATAGCCTATAGTACCTTTAGGCCTATTACTAAAAAAAAACAAATAGGCCTGAACAAAACAAATACTGAATGTATCTCTGTTTAACTGTTCAAATTGAATCTGCTATTTAAATAAACGCTTATCAGTCAAAAACAATAATTGAAAACTTTTATTTCTAATTACACTTTTTTAAAGAATCACAACACTAAAAAACATTAAAGTACTACTATATTCATAAAATATTATACAAAGATATGATTTTTATGATAATATTATCTTGTAATAGCACAGTTATAATAAATTTCTTATGCAGGTAAATTTTAATTTTTATAACACCTATATAAATTTTGCAGAAACTATTTACATCAGGGTATTAATGAATACTTGATTGGATTTTTATTTAAATACACGTTTAGTGAAGTGTTTGTTTATCAATCAGCTGTTTCAGTACTCTTTCTTTGCCGTATTTGACTATAGTCAAACTGGCAGCAGACATACCCTTAATGTGCTTAATTCAAATTTAGGCCACATTGTCCTATTTTTGTTTCCATTGGGTGTTCTCTTCAATTATAGCAATTTTTCAACTTGTATTTTTTTAAATAAAAGTGAAAATATTTAGACAAAATTAGCTGAAACAGTACTTTGCTTTTATGTAAAAGGAATATGTGAGAAAATTTAAGCAAATTTTTAAGCTTCATTTTTCTAATGCATGGTATTAAATTGTGTTGGGGGGGGGGGGCACAAACTTCAACTATAACAACATATGAAGCATGAAGTGATTCATGGTACTCTCTATGAATCACTCTTCATGGAAATAGAGAAAGAAAAGCTTCACATAAGTAACATGGTAAACATCAGATGTAAGAACCTAACTCAGAAATAATACAAGGGGCATCTGAAAAGTACAGCACAATTGCTCCTAACTTGGAAACAAATAGATATTCAAATGAATCAAAATAGGCATGAAAGTACATTTTATTCGCTACAAGTACTTCCATTATTTTTCCATCTGGAGAATATGGATTTATTTTTTTCAATCTGGTGAATATGGAGGATGTGGAATGGGTTTGAACTTCAGCTGTACAAGAGCCTCAGCGATTGTGTGAGATGTATGTGGTGAAGCATTATCATAATGCAGGATTTTCAGCTCACAGGGTTTTCAAACATGACACACATGCATCTTACATGTGGTCTGTTGTTTACGTGTGTTTGGCATCCAAGAACACTGTCTAGAGAAGTCTTTTTTTATATAAAAACTTGAGTTTTAATTTATTTGATTGTGGCAAATTGAAGTGCTGGTGTTCCAAGCTTTGTCATTTTGTCTTCTATCACAATATTGGAAAGGACTTCACCTATTTCTTCATAATAACATCTCAAAATTGTTTACAGTATTCTTTTCATTGTTGTTTGTTCTCTGCTGTGAGTTTTCATAGTGCCTGCGACAAATAGATTTTATAGTAACCCTCAGTAACGTGTCCTATTCATTCTTTCTATATGTCTGCCTGGTTGGTAGTGCGTGTTGTGTGGTGCAACATTTTGAATCACTTTGTCCACACCAGTTTGATGCTTGTCATCAGTCATAGAAACTCGTCAACCACTGTGAGGTTCATCTTCAATATTCACTTTACCATTTTCGAATGTGTGAAATTTTATTGCCCACCGGTTCACGGTTCACAGTAATTTGATCAATAGTTTGTCACCAAAACAGTTTTTAGATGACAGTGTCAGTAGTGTTCACTTTTTCAGCTGTTAAAAATTCATTCACTGCACATTGTTTTAGATGCATTGAAATAGTAAGCCTAGTTGACTCTATAGCAGTGGCTACTTACAAAGACAAGTGGGAGGAATGCAGTGAGTCATGGAATGTTTGTAGCATGGGCATCGCCAGTGCCTAATTATTGGGGGGGGGGGGATTGACAGAACATTATGGTAATATTGAATGTTTGGCTTATGGTCAAATTTGTGAAAGACTATGGGCATTCTTTTCTATTTTTATAGTTTTAATCTTTTAATATTGCTAATGTAATTGATATAATATTACAGACATATTTTATATTGTCAGGTAATTTTAAAACTGAATTAATTCACTAGGTTCAGATCAGGTATAGAAATTAAGATAACTCAAATAGAGTAATCCAATATTTATTTACAGTAAGTATTGATCACTACTTTGGCAACTTTTTTGTCAACTACAATAAAACTATTAAACAGTTCAACAATTCAAAATATTCTTAGGATCGTTTAATCATAAAAATACATTTCTCCTAGCATCAATATTAGGAATAATTATTTTAATACTTTGGCTATCTTATTGTCGATGTCATCCAATACCTTTTTGTGGACATAGCGTAGGGTTACATGGTTGAACCTTGGCTGGGTCATAGTAGAACCTAAGGTAAGTCTTTAGTTTTCGAAGAGCACTGAAGCTTCTGCCTCACAACTATATGCCGGGCGCACAAGCAGAAGACAAACCAAACTTTCTAGATTTCTGAAAAGGTCTCTGACCTCTTTAGTCATCAAGATCAAGGCTACACTCCCATCTTGTAAACATGTCACCTTGTATCTTTGTAGAAAAAGTACTATTTCTACTTTAAACAATGAGTCAATTTCTGGATAGGGGGCTAATACTTCACCCCCCTTCTTTTACAACAATGTTTTGTAGTAAAAACTGTTCCTTCACACCAGGCTGATTCAGAATTGATTTTGATCTCCTGAAATGTCTTGTACACCATCACAAATTACTGATTAAATTAAAGGATTTGTTAGTGTGCATTTTTTAGTGATATTAGCAACTATTTCATTTCCTAGGATCTGGATGATTTCATTTTGTAGCGCAGTGTGTGTACATAATTCTGTTCTCTTTGGAACCACTGCCTAAGAGATGGCTTGTCCCCATTGCAAACTTTTAGCAAGCCATGAAGTTTTCTTCAAACTTTATATGATCTCTAATAGCCAGTCCCTGTGTAACGAGATATTTAAGTAGATTATAGATAAATAAATCACCTTGTATCCGTCGTGTGACTTCGTTATACGTCGATTAAAATTAAAGTCACACGACGGATACAAGGTGATTTATTTATCTATAATCTACTATTCCTACGTGACTTGGATACCAAGAACCAACATGCATTTTAGAAATTTAAGAGTACTAATAATAAGCTTTAATGACTCTAAAGATAACGTTTGCTTCTCAGGTATAATTTTTGACAACTGTCTTTCATTAGGGGTTTCTGCTGAGCATGGCTAAATACAGCTTGGGTATAAGCAGCATTTTTTCATGGTATTTATGTCATGGAAATGTTTCCTGTGATGGTCCAGGATCTAGAAATAAAAGATATTATTCCTCTGTGGGATCAAGAATATAAATTTAGTTAGGAATGAATATTACGAGGGCTATTTGAAAATCAACCTCTGACTGGTTCACAAGAAAATGCAAAAGGTTATGTACATATCTGTATTACTGTTGCTCATAGTCATAACATCGTCACCACCCAAGTTTAAGTTCAGGCAATTATCAAATTTTGGCATCAGCATTTGCCTTGTCAGAAAATCTGCCTCCAAGGTACCCAGCCAATATTTGATGTCGTCATTAAGGTTTTGAACCCCTATATTATCAACCATGTCATTGTTCACATAATTAAGTATTTATAACTATCAGCACTTACCATAGTTATGTAGTTCATTTGCATTTTTATCGGGTGAAATACCATGCCACGTGCTCAACTTGTTTACACTGAATCTATTAATTATACCTAAGAGTGCCAAGGTATCGTTAAACGAGAGGTAGAAGCAGTACGGGTTATAGAAATAACGTCTCTCACACATAGGTTTGAATACAGCACACTTTTAATTATCGTTATAGTTACTCAGTTACAAAACAAAGAAAGGGTTAAATTACATTGAAATCATATTACCAAAATGGCGGCTCTGCAGTTCCGCTCTTACTTAGTATTTATCGTTATCATCTTCCCCATCTTATACTTTATTCTGACCATCGGAAGATAATCCTTTTATATATCAATTGCAATATTTCATACATTTATTAAATTTGAATACCCCTTTTGCCCATAAACCAATGTCTAGTTGTTGTTGGCCGACATTTTTGCTCACACTCTCTCCCTCACATACTGATGTTACAAAGAATAAATTTTCCACGTTTAATATCTTATTAGAGCTCTAATTTTGAAAAAATAAGAATGAGAATATTGTTGACTTCCCTGAAAGTAGTTGCAGTCGGGTGGCTTAGATGTTTTCCATGTTCCGGCCGTAGGCTGGCGTACTTCGATGTTATTTGTACTGTCTGTTTGGTCTGTCACCTCACTGAATTTACATAATTAGAAACTGGTACTGTTCACTGTTCAACTGATGCTACAGTTTTCAAATTTTGTTACATTTTTGCTGGTTAAATTTTACCAGGAAGAAATAAACGTGTTGTCGCCATGACAAGAATCTTCAGAGTGGGCAGACGTTGTGTCGAACTTTCGACAGGTGGAGGGGATCAGTTGTGATCCACGATTCATCCGCATCAGCTGACGGCATTGTTCCTCGTCATTGTTGTGACGTGTGTCAATATTCGTAATATCATTTTGTTAGTGTCGATCAGAATCGCCATTATATATGTTTTCCTTCACACGTACTCCTTCGGCCTTGAAGTAAATCGTATCGATGAAACTGCATTGATTGTGCAGACAGAGGGAAAATAGACCTAACCATTCTTTATATATATGAATACAATAAAAATATTATGTAACATCCTCAAACCCCATAATTAAGATAACAGGCCCATTTGTCCCGTTACAAAACCCCCTCATTGAAAGGTTTTATGTCGAAACATAAAAACTTTCATTGACTCATTCACACGTTTCTAAAACGATCAGTTCAGATATGTTGCCAAAACCCCCTGTAGTATTTATATAAAAAATTTAATCACACCCTTGGTCCAATGATGCTGATCGTACCATCTGACCTTACTGGACTTCTCAGGAGAGATCCCAACACCATAAGGCCATTAGGCACTTAACGCTCCTGTTCTGACGCACCGGCCAGCTCAGGACCGCGGTCACAACACCACAAAACTCTGAAACAAAATTTTAACATAGTGGCCTTATTTATTTCCATACCCACAACTGATATGTTTCCCTTTAGATGCATTGGTTTATGTTACTAGACATTGGTTTTATTAATCAATAAGTTTTTCAAATAACAAAAACAAGATTTAAGACAGAAAATCCTTTTCATTTTTCAACACTCCTGTATTTTTTAACAAATTCTCCGACTCCAGTCAACATCAACTTACTTCTCTCACCACAAGAAAATAGATTATTATACTAAGCATAAAACAAATTTTAATCTCTCAAACAACAACCACTATCTCTATTAATTTATTTCAGATAAAATCAACATATATACCTATCATGGCAAATACTTCAAGACTCTTTATTTTTTCTTACGCAATTTTCTTTACACTTATTTTTCTTTACACCAGAATCATTACTATAGACTTGATAACCAACACCAATATCACTATCATTTCTTTAAAATTTAACATTGTATTATCGTTACTACCCTTGTAGTAACCGCCCAGCCACACACACTATTATTTTCTAAGGATGGACTGTTGCGCCCATTTGTATTCACAAGGACGGCATTGTTGGAGGTATTTGACATCTCCGTGTCCTTGCTTCTGCATTACATTTAAAAATATTTTGATATCAACATATCTACATTATATATTAATACGCCCTTAAAACGGGTCTACCACCTGGTTTACTGTTCCTACTCGAACAGAGTGGCAGCCGCTGTTTCATAGTTCCGGGGATTCCCCTAAATTCACCCCCCATTGATTTCTAATATACACCAATTTCAAGCCAGCTATGGTCAAGGTTCTTATTTTATGGCCATAGCTGACTGCTATCCAAAACCACGATTAGTGCTGGTAAGGCAGTAATCGCCCGAAAAGCGGAGAAATCAACTTCACTAGCATGTCTTACATCACATCATTTTATACACTGTACCGTCAAGAATCACATATAATATAAAATTATATTAAAATTGTACAGTGTAGTCACGCCTTCTTGAGGCCTCCAATGATGGTAACGGTCTGTGCGTTACTCATCAACCTACTTTGCTAGCTACGGCAGCACATGCCACTACCGCACTAGCCCAATTACATTCAACTTAACTCGTCCTATATATGCTGTGCTTACAGTCCATTTTTGACTTACGTTTTTACTAACACCAAACAACTATAAAACACCTTTTAACCTTGCTCAAAGACAAGTTCTTCAATTATTTAAAAATTTTCACATAGACACTTTGCAAGTTCAAGCTTTCACTTTCACTGACAATTTTTTCCAAGACAAAATAGGAATTACAACAATGGATCATCTGATACGTTTACATTAAAATAACATACACTCTCTTGTTTTTTGAAGGAAAGCAAGCACAACAAAATCTTAATTAGTTAAATTACAATAATTTTAAACGTTTCGTTTCACAATCTCTCAACGAAACTACATTAGTTCGTGGAACACATAACCATCATTAAGTTTCTCTCTTTTTTTTTTCAATATGACTCTACTTTACCTTTCCACGAACTTTGGGTCCCCCTCCCCGTTCTAGTACGTTAAAAAATTTTCTACTCACACCTTTTGGTGGAGTCAGACCACCGTTAGTTTCACCCCGCTGTTGAGGCTACCGCCAACCATGGTCTGACCCTTATTGCCAAAAACCACGATCAGAGGTTGTGAATCTGTGATTGCCCGAAAATGGGGGAGTGTCCCTCCTGGAAACATAAACATCAAACTAAACTCATTCATACTCTAATATACAACCCTTATCCAAATCCTAGGATAACCAATATAACTTTAAATTTGTCGCATTGTGTGTTCCTACTGTCTCCCTGTCCTGCAACACATATGAATTTTTCATTTTGATTCCGACTACCTCATAAGGTCCTTCGTAGAGCAGGAAGAACTTCTTAATTTCCTTGTCTTGAGCGCTCGATAAGTCGTGCCTCCTTACTAATACCAATTGTCCGATTTCATATTTTACCCACTTACCTTTTGCGTCGTGCCTACGTTTTCTTTGTTCACCCTTGCTTAACAACTTCTCGTTGGCCAGCCGGATCTTAATGCTCACATCCGTACGCTCGCTGTCCGTTGGATAATCAAACAGCTGCTCCAAAATTCTTGGGGGGCGTGTTCCCTTTACCAATTCGTGAGGTGTATAGCCGGTGGACTCGTGGGTGGTACTGTTCAGCCAATTTTCTACCCTTTTTACATACAACGGCCACTCACTGTGTTTAGCGTGACAATAGGCTCTAAAGATCTTGCCTATCTCTCTCATTACACGCTCAGCCTGGTTTGACTGGGGATGGTACACAGCCGTATGCTTCGTGAGGACTCCTTCCCATCCTAAGGTCTGGCGCCATTTTCCACTGATGAACTGTGGCCCATGATCTGACAAAATCACCTTCGGCTTAGCCACGTGAATCATATAATCTTTAGTCACCTTCTCACTCAATACCTTACTGGTAGCTCTCTTTACGCTATACAATTTCACATACTTCGAAAAAGTGTCAAGTAATACAAAAATATACACAACTCTGCCTCTACCCTTCGGCAATGGTCCAAACAAATCCACAGCAACTAAATCAAATGGTCTCTCTACCCTTATAAAATTCAACTCACCTTCCACCCTGTAGTTTACTACCTTCGACTTCTGACATAAATCACAACTCCTCAGCAATTTCCTCACTCGTCTCTCCATATTCCTGAAAACACATGATTCTTTCAACACATTGACACACTTCTTCACCCCAAAATGACCGTATCTAAAATGACAATCCCAAATAATCTTCTCTTCCAACTCTTCTGGTACTACTAACCTCCAGTCACGCTCACCCCCTACTACCTTTTTAAATAACAACCTTTGTAGATTTGGAAAAATTGGTTGTATTCTGACTCCTCTAACTCCGTTTCTAAGCTGTTTATTATCTTCTCCAAAGATCTTATCCTCCCTACTTATTTTAAAAATTTCAATTTCCTTTAAATCCCTACCTGTCTTGTTATCCTCACAGTCTACTCTGGAAAGAGTGTCGGGTACCTTGTTCTCTGTCCCTTTAATGTATTCCCATTTGAAGTTGTACTCCTGTAGTACGAGCACCCATCTTGTTAGACGGCTGTGAACAAGCTTGCAAGTGTTCAGAAAGGATAACGCCTTGTGATCCGTCCGTATGATGGTCTTGTTTCCCAGGATATAAGTTCTGAATTTTCCTACGGCGAATACAATACTAAGTAATTCTTTTTCAGTCGTTGTGTAGTTCTTTTCTGCTGGCAGCAATGACCTACTCGCGAAGGCGATTGTGAGGTGCTCCTTCTCCTCATCCTCTTGATAAAGCTCCACGCAGACTGCTACATTACTGGCGTCTGTCTGTAAATGGAACACTTTTTCAAAATCCGGGTGGTTCATCATGATCATCTCACTAAATTTCCTTTTAATTTCCTCAAAAGCTCCACGCTCTATGTCGCCCCATTTCCATTGTCGGTTCTTTTGCAGTATTGCACTTAACCTTGCTGTCACGTGTGCGTAGTTCCTTTGAAATTTTCTGTAGAAGTTGCACAGCCCTAGAAAACTCTGAAGTTGCTTTATGTTCCTTGGTTCAGGGAAGCGCATGATCGATTCGACCTTGTCCGGGTTTGCTGAGATCCCTTCCGAAGTAATAATAAAACCTAAAAATTTAATCTCTGTCTGTAAAAATTCCGACTTGTCCCAATTCACCGTAAGTCCTCCTGTCTCCAATTTCGTCAGTACATACCTTAAATGTTCCAAATGTTCCTCGAAAGCCCTGGATGCGATCAAAATGTCGTCTACATAAACTGTCAAGAAATCCAAGTCCTTGGGTCTCAAAATTTTATCCAAACATTTGATGAAACTCGCCACACTGGTATTTAATCCAAAAGGTAGTCTCCTAAACTGGTAATTCTTTCGATTGAATAAAAATGCGGTGTACCTTCTACTCACCTCAGCTAATGGTACCTGCCAATATCCTGCAGTAAGATCCAGCGATGTCATGTACTTCACGCCGCTGAATTTCTGGAATATCTCATTAATCGCTTCTGGTGACTCTCGGTCGGGTATAATGATCTGGTTTATTCTTCTCGCATCGAAACACAACCTGACTCTGCCGTCCTTCTTTATCACTACCACCAAAGGATTCGAGTAGTGCGATACTGATCTCTCTATAATTTCTCCTTCCAGCATTTTATCTAACTCCTCTTGCACCGCTCGTCTTTTGGAGTAAGGCACAGGATAACTCCGTTGCATGAATGGTGTGTGTTCCCTTATCTGTAATGTACATTCATAATCTTTTGCCCTTCCTGGAACATCGGCAAACACTCCCTTAAACTGCCCTATTACCTGCCATAACGCCGCACGCTGGCCACTCCCTACACCGGACCCTTCACTCCGAAACTTATCTGCCCTTATCTCCCACACTGCATCATTAATATTACTCATTTCGTTATCATCATCATTAATATACTCCGCCTCTCTACACCAATTAATTCTAGTAGAATTCTAATTCTTCTCATCTACTCGCTTCTTTAGTAACTTTATACCAGTTGTCTTAATTTTATCTATCACCCTTTCAAAATTAACTCTCACCGTCTGGTCACCCCCGTCTTAATTCTATCACTTTCTCTTTAAAATTTATCACCGCTCTATTCCTCTGTAAAAAATCGTTACCCAAAATAATGTCCAAACTCAAACCCTTAACTACCAAAAATGTACTATCAAAATCTACACCATTAATCAAAAAATTCAAATGTATCTGTTTCGTCACACGGTTGCTTCGTACCCCTGTGACTCCTATCACCGTAACCCCTGCTACTGGCAAAACTGGAATATTTTTGTTAAATTCTCTCAACTCACTTAAAATATTTTCTGCTATAACTGAATTTTCACTTCCAGTGTCAACCAGTGTTCTAAAATGCTTACCTTCTATAGTTACCTGGATTTCCGTCAGTCCTGCTTTCACCTCCTTTAGAATATTGTTCTCCTCCTCCAACAAATCAGCTATTATGTCCGTTTTAATGACGTTACCTGGGATGTCTTCTGTTGGTTGGACCTCATGCGCTTCTCTGAACAGTGGTCGGGTCCTGGCTACGACTGTCGGTTTTAGTTTTCTGGCTGTCGTCCACTATTGTTCATATCTTGTTGTTGTTGGCCACTCGGCCATCCTTGTTTGTGGTTCGTCATTCCACTAGTACTTGGTCCTCCTTTGTCGGTTGGTACATATTGTTTTGTGTGTTCTCTCCTCCTCTGTTCTTCTTTTGGCAATTTACACCTGAAACACTTGTCTGTGAGCGTAGTTCTCTCTCCTGCACCTGAAACAACTCCACTCACCTGATTGCTGGAAATTATTTCTATGTCTATAATTATTATTATTATCATTATTTCCCTGGTAATTATTCCTAGGTCGGTTAAATTCCGTGTTACTATTATTGTGGTTATTCTGTATAGGTCGTCTAACTGCTTCACGATCCCTAATACTCTGCAAAATGTCTAAAATTCATTCATTCTAATTCGCGTAAATTCTCTATCTCCTTCGTCATTAAGGTAATCTGTGCTTCTCTAGGTAGATGTTTACTCACATATCTGACGAATGATTTGAACGGTATAGGCGGTTCGAGGTATTTTGCCTCGTTATACAGCTTTGTCACATACATCGTTATATTATTGTGTCCTACGAAGTTACCTACTCCCATAATACGACTTCTTAGACTCTCTTGTTCTTCTTCCGGCCAAAATTTATCTTTAAATGCCCTCTTGAAAGTTTCAAAATTGTTCCATTCTACTCTGTGCGCCTCCGCCCATACGTTGAATTACCCTTAAAACATTTGACAATTTTCGTTAGTTGTATTTCCCAGTTATGGTTGCTGAAATGATTGTACTCTCGTGTCTGGTTTAAAAATCTCATAGGGTGTATTACTCTGTTCTCATGATTAAAATTTTCTAACTATTTCGTTGTACATGTCCCTAGTCACGTTATTCTTTCCGTAATACCGGTAATTTTTTTCTGAATTTCCCCCCGTAACTCATTTTTCACTTTCATTAAATTATTTTCAATCACATCACATTTAACATGCATATTATTGTTGTTTTGTGTAGCTAGGTCATCTATTTCTTTAATCTTACTTTGTAACATGCTCATTCTATCACTATCATTATTCTCATGTTTTGATACTGTTTGGTCTATTGCTTCAATATGTTTGGTTATGTCTATTACATCTAATTCACATTTCTCTATTTTATTTTGTAAAACACTAGTTTTCATTTCTATCTGTTTATTTATTTCACAATTAGTTCTACTCTCTATCTGCTCATTAACTGTGGTTAAACATTTATTCACTATTTTTTCATATTGTGTTTCTATTTGGTTCTGAACTGTCTCATTGATTTGCTTAATTTTGTCGTCTAACTTACTTATTTTGTTATGAAATTGTTCGTTACTATTTTCTGTTTGTTTTTGGATACTGTCACACTGTATTTCTATTTCGTTTATTCTTTCGTCAAAATTACAACTTTGTTTTTTAATTTCTTTCTTGATATCATTAAATTGTTCATCAAATTGGTTTAATTTATCGTTTAATTCATTATTCTGTACTTTCATTAACTGAAAAAGGTCTTCTAATGACACTTTATTATTTATAATAGGTGTTGAATTAGCTTGTGGTTCATTTAATAATAGAGATTCTGTTGCTGTATTATTTATACTGATGTTTTCGTTATCTGCCATTTTGATCATATTAGTAATAAATTTTATTTTTAGTAGTTGTTCTGTACTTCATTCAAACAATAACATAACCTATACTGTTAACCTACGTTGCTTCTGTTTTACGTATATTTCTCTACCCGTCTGCTTCTGTACTCTGGTTTATTTATATAAGCCAATTTGTTATATAAAGTCCCTGTTCGGGCGCCATCTGTCACTGTTCACATAATTAAGTATTTATAACTATCAGTACTTACCATAGTTATGTAGTTCATTTGCATTTTTATCGGGTGCCGCATCAGCTGACGGCATTGTTCCTCGTCATTGTTGTGACGTGTGTCAATATTCGTAATATCATTTTGTTAGTGTCGATCAGAATCGCCATTGTATATGTTTTCCTTCACACGTACGCCTTCGGCCTTGAAGTAAATCGTATCGATGAAACTGCGTTGTTTGTGCAGACAGAGGGAAAATGGACCTAACCCTTCTTTATATATATGAATACAATAAAAATATTATGTAACATCCTCAAACCCCATAATTAAGATAACAGGCCCGTTTGTCCCGTTACAACCACACTTTATCCTGATAACAATACAGCATCCCTGCCCAGATTAGCTCTGATTGCCCAGACTGACCTCGCTTTTGGTTGCCAAAAATGCATGCAAAAGGTGCCCACTAGTTCCCAAGTCTGAACTCTCCTGAAGGGGACGCAATTGTTAGTCTCATGTCGGTGGGTTCCCAGAAAAGGTGGGTTGACAGTCTGATTAAGACACATCGAAAACCCAGCACCCCGTACTAACATTCGACGGTGATTGGTCGGGATGACCACCGCCCATACTGGGTTGTTGGGGGGCATGATTCTGCACTGACACGTCAGTGTCCAGATGGTATTGCACTCACCTTTTAATTGTTCGAGAGCCTTCTTGTATGACATCATCGATCAATTCCGAGTGCAGTACCAAACGTACCCGGCAGGAGACGAAAGGTTTCATAAAACACCACAATACACTTCATAGTTGGCATGAGAGGTAATGACAGGCTCTTGCGAATTGATGTGTGAAAATGCAAAAGGATAATGGTTGCAACTGTGTATGCATCCTTTTGCTATTGCAAGTGTTGGTAAGTGTTTTTTGGTCCCAGCTCCTCATAAAATTTACTACCTTTTAGTACACAGACATGTACAAAGGCTTACGAGGCCCAAGACCTATAAGCCTGATTTAATGATTAGATAGCATTTCTTACTGGTTGCAAAATTTTATGCATTGTATAAAATATAGATTTGTAAAATGGAAAGTATGAGCTTGATATTCATTTGGAACAAATCACTTTTAAACGTTTAGCAAAACGTTTCAAAATTAGAAAGAGTAAGATCCATAAGAAGTAACACTCCAATTCAAAAATATCGAAGTGGTGTGTTTTGAAGCACTACATTATACATTTTTTTCTGAATGTACTAATACTTTTTCTTCCACTTACAATTTTTATGCTCTTCGTTTTTATTCAAAGTTGGAAGCTTTCTCTTTTTAGTATTACATGTTGATGTCTACAGCCAAGACTTAACTGAACGCTGTTTCTTGGGTTCCTCTTTACCCCCACTACCTCTCTTCAGTATACAAAAAAAAACACAAACTCAACTAACGGAGAAACAAATTAGAGTGAGTAACAAATACAAACTAAGTTTTGAAATTCATTAAATACAAACTAACTGAAAACAAAAGAGATAATCGTAAAACCTGTGACAATTATTCGTCAAATAATGAGAACTCCGTTTCTTGCTGTGATCAGGCAATAAGTTCATCAGGTAAACAGAAATAGAGACAAAATAACACAGTGAAACAACACAAGACAGACTGGTAACCAAATCCATAAACACTGCATTCAAAAGAATGGGAGTATAGTGGACAGAGGGTTTGTTGCATGTTTAAATTTTTATGTCAGTGTCAACTTGTCAACAAACTATCAAATCCACATTCTTGCCATAAACAATACTTGTGGGAACCTATCATCTCTGGACAATAATACAAAGAAAATAAATCATTAGGCCGTAAATTGGACCATCAGAGACACTGGATTTAAGTTAATAAACACACACACACACATTATTATTTGTTTTTTTTATTCAAATTTTATTTTTTTATGATTTGTTTTTGTGTAAACAAATGAAAAATTAATTGGAATAAAATAGTATTCAGGATTTAACCTTTGGGAAAATATTGATCCCCCCCCTGCTGTAATGCCTGTGGTTATGTAGTAACGCCAAGTAAATGTAGTTATAAAATGGCAGTGTGCACTGCTCCATATGATGTTGTACTCTCTTGTTATATACAACTGTATATTAGTCGACTAATTTTCAGCCACCCCTCATGTTAATCATCATTGTATTTCAGGTACATTGTATTTTAATTATGCATATGAAAGTAAGGCGCATATCATATTGTCACAAATCGACACAAATTATTGTCCATTGTTCTGAATTTCCATAAAATTAAGTACATTGTATTTAGATGTAATTTCATATGTACACAACATCTTCTGTTTTTTGTTTTTCACTATTGAGTTATTGTATTTTTTTGAGTTCATAAATACTATTAGGTACTGATGCTCTTAAAATACATATATATTTTTTTAATTACAGGAAGAGGTTCAATGTTTTTGAAATCAAAACAGAAACAGCAAGGTAATCTATCTCAAAATGATGATTTTCAACAGAGCTCACCTGTTTATAACTCAAAATTTAATTTAATTAAGGAGGCTGAACTTCTAGAATCACCGAGTTATGACCAGAAAAAACTTCTTGATTCCCCCAGTTCAGAACAGAAAAATATTACTGAAGTGTTGTTTGAAAATAAAAGGGTTGACGGTGTTTTTGATGAACAGGATGTACCTCAAGGTAGGTGCACTTTATTATATTACAAAAGTTGGTAATCAGTTTCAGGACCATAATGGAAGCGCGCGCGCGCATGTGTGTGTGTGTGTGTGTGTGTGTGTGTGTGTGTGTGTGAAAATTTGTCTAAATGTGTGCAAAAACAAGCCTTACTTATTATGAGCCAAAATTATAATTTTCTAGGATGATGATGTAATCTTGTAAGAGAACATTATCATTAGGTTAAGGGCATAGATTTAACATATGTTTAAGATCTTTACAGCATAAATTGAAGTATGATGTGTACACATATTGTTAGAAGCACGTGTTCAAGAATAATGATATTATATGGATGCCATTGACATGAGAGTAATGTTCAAAATGGATGACATCATTCATGGATGTACATCAGTTATATTAATATGTAGAATGATAGAAAACATTGTGGATAAGAATTTAAACTTTAAGTAAAACAATCTTAATCCTAACTATGGATTTAAATGGATATAAATTAATGAATATTTCAAACCAAGTGATTTCAAATATATTTGTTGGGCATTTTTAGAATGTGGTCTTTGTATTTTGCCAAAATGGTATTATTTAAGATCAAGTATGCAGCTATCTTTTAGCCAAACATATTCCATTATTTCATATTTCTGCGTTGGTGATATGACATCGCTGGATCAAATCTTGCCTGAATTTCTAAAAAATCTATTCCAATTCAGACTTAGATCAAGTCAATAAGTCAATTGTAGCTGAACATCATGAATTCATTGAGCCACTCTAAAAGATTGTTTAGGGCCAGGAAGCTGTAAAAGGTAATCTACAGTTGTTGTTGTCCAGAGTGACTGAAAAAATATAGCACTGATATATGGCATCGCATTAACACCCAGAAAAAGGACATGAGAACGGAATGATGAGATATTCAAACAGTGGAATGAGGTCTTCAAACTTCTCTGGCCCCATTGCCCACCCAACACCAGAGAAGTGAAAAAATAATTATTTTCTACGAATAATTTATAAACATATTTTAAATAAATTTGTAAACTGTATAAGAGAACTTCAAATATTTATGTATTTGAAGAGTTGTATTTTTAAAATTAAATTCTCAGAATATCAGGAGATAGGAATAAATAATCAGAGATAAGAAGAAGGGTGTGGCCAGCAAAGCATTCTTTGCATTTATAAATCAAAAGATATTTGTAGGCAGACAAAAATACTCATATATAAAACTATTATTTTTTTAATATTTTAAAACTATTTATATTATACATAAAACTATTATAAAACACTATACTGTGGTAGTGAAACCTGGATACTAATCCAAAGAGCACTGGAATGCATAAAACATTTGAGAGGAAGCTCCTGAGGATGGTGAGGGGCCTGTAAAAGTATCAGTGCAGAGTGGAAGATACAGAGGATTTAAATTAGAGACCCAAGGTTATGAATCAGGATATGACCAAATAGTTGTTGAGGTTTAAATAATGTTGTTCAGGCTTTATGTCTCGTGCAGTACCTAGCCCCATGTACAGTATATTGTAATAAGCAAACATGAGGGACAAATGGTATTTCAGCATCGTTGTTCACAAAATGCATAGTTAATTAATTACACAACTAACTAGATAAAACCAACTAAAACAGAACAAACTTTGTCATATAACAACATCACAGAACACACCAGTAATATCTTCATCTTCTGATAAGATAGGTTGTGCTGATACTGGAAGTACACATAGGCCAGTAGTGAGTGACAGAATTTCCACTACACCACACACCTCACTTCCAGCAGCCTTCACTACATCACCATAACTTTGTTGTACCTTGTTGCTGGACTGGTAGGTTCAACATGAAGCTGCAGCTAGCAGTTCAGCAACAAGGTACTGTATTGCAAAGTTGGAATATTTGAAATAAGTGTTTCTTTTGAAACTGTGTGTGTGTGTGTGTGTGTGTGTGTGTGTGTGTGTGTGTGTGTGTGTGTGTGTGTGTGTGTGTGTGTGTGTGTGTGTGTGTGTGTGTGTGTGTGTGTGTGTGTGTGTGTGTGTGTGTGTGTGTGTGTGTGTGTGTGTGTGTGTGTGTGAACAAGAAGAGATTCTTCTGGTGTCGTATTCTTATTATAATATGAATATCTGGTTACATTTTCAGACTGCATGTTATTTTCATCTACACATAACATAGTAAATGTCTTTTTCTGTCTATAATTTTTCCCATTTTATGTGTATTTCATTTATCCCATAAAGATCATCATATTTATGCATACCTGGTAGCGCATTACTGTATGTTTTTTTTTTTTTTTTGCACGTAGACTGAAACATGTATAAACCATTATACATTTGCACTTACATAAAAAAAAACAAGTATTCGCAAGAATCTAAATAATAATAATAACTACATTACCGTAGCAGCAGTACACCACATTTACTGCATTTGCAATTCATCAGTATGCCAATTTAACTCATAAATGTAAAGTATGTGATAAAAAAGAGAATTAAAACACATTAGTGCACTCGACAAAACAAAAATCTAAAGTCAGTACATGAACTTGAGATCTTAAAATATGCACCTCAAATTAACAGTATATTGTAAGTTATTATTGACAGTGGTAATTGAATATGATAATAAAAATTTGGCTTAAAATTTTGTGCAGACTTTTGAAAATTAGAAATTCACATACCTAAGTGCCTAACACTTTGACTGCCAGATGTTTCAGGAGTGTTCTCTTGAATGCCAGTGTTTTAAACACATTAATTCCCTAAAATACAAACCGGTTTTACCTTAATTTAATTACACTAATTATTATTGTGAAGTTATATAAAATGGTATGCACAAAAGTGGCAGATGGTAGTGTAGTTCTAAAAGGTGAAATTCCCTCTTTGAATTGGTATATTAATATTCTACTACATGATTTGAAAACATACATTTCATGTTTAGACAAAACGTGTTGTCTTAATTCTTGCAATTTAAAAAATATGTATATAATATACGAGGGGGTACCCAAAAATAACCAGAATTTTTTTTTTAAAGCTATGTATTTAATTTTTTTTTACAAAACAACCTTATCATCTTCAAAGTACTCTCCATTACACTTAATAAATTTGTCCAATCTGCGATCCCATTCCTGGAAACATGTTTCAAACTCGTCTGTTGTGATGGCCGACAGCTCCTGCCTCGTTTTTTTCTTTACCACTTCCACGTCGTCAAAACGTCCTTTCATGTCCCTCTTCATTCGTGGAAACAAGAAGAAATCGCACGGAGCGAGGTCAGGTGAGTAAGGGGCGTGGGGCAAAGGAGTCATGTTGTTTTTTGCTAAAAACTGGCGCACTGAGATGGCTGCGTGAGCAGGTGCATTGTCATGGTGGAAAAACCAGTCCCTCGTCTGCCACAAATCGGGCCTTTTTTGTCACACATTGTTACGCAATCTTTTTAAAACCTCCAAATAGAAAGCCTGATTAACAGTCTGACCTGGTGGGATGAATTCAGAATGCACTACCCCTCTCACATCGAAAAAACAAATGAGCATCGTCTTGAAGTTGATTTCACTTGACGAGCTTTTTTTGGGCGAGGCGACAATGAAGTTTTCCACTGGCTTGACTGTTGTTTAGTTTCGGGGTCATAACCATAGCACCATGACTCGTCACCAGTAATGACCTTGGAAAAAATCTGGGTTGGTTCGGAGCTGGTCTTTCAATGCACGGCATGTTTCAACTCGATTGTCTTTTCGCTGTTCAGTCAGGACCCGAGGTACAAATTTTGGAGTGACCCTTCTCATCCCCAAATCTTCTGACTAAATTCGCTGAACCGAGCTCCAAGTTATTCCAGATAACTTACTAATCTCTTCAATGGTCTGTCGTCGGTCTTCAAGCACGATTGCTTGAACTTTTTCAACATTTTCGTCAATTCTGGAAGTTGATGGACGTCCAGAATGAGGTTTGTCATCAATTGACATTTCACCTTCTTTGAAACGAGAAAACCATTGGTACACTTGAGTTTTTCCCATAGCACTATCCTTGTAAGCTGTTTTCAACATCACAACAGTTTCTGCGGCGTTTTTCCCAAGCAGGAAGCAAACTTTCACAGCAGCGCGCTGTTCACTTGAATCCGCCGTGACAAAAAACGAGGAGCAAGCGAAACTGCTTTTACAAAACGAATTACTGTGACCGGACACAACCTTCCCAGGCGACAACAACGACGGCACTGAACTCGGAACGAGTTGCGCTACGCTCGCCTAGCAGGAGAAATTCGTACTACGTAAGCTCCGCCAATCGCAGCGCTATTCCGGTTATTTTTGGGTACCCCCTCGTATATTTCAGTTTGTCTAATTTTTGTATATAAAACACACACACACACACACACAATACAGACTAAATAACAATAGGAAAAAATAATGAATTTGGATTAGAATATTAGTTTTTGAAGGGATGACACATTGAAAGTAATGTCAAATGTGAGCAGCGTGTAAAAGATTTGCTGTCACACCAAATAATAGATTATCAACTGAAGTGTTAACTTTTGTCAGTGAACATTCCTAATATAAATCTTTATCACAGTAATGCTTTCTGTTTTATTCCAAATGCCATAGCCTGGATTAGGATAGTGTTTTGTAACATAATATTTTAGTTCCTGTTGGATAACTATATAGGATTCCCAAAGGTCATTCAACCAATGAATTCCCACCCCTTATCAAATCAACCAATGGTGTGGACTGTCATATTTCAGAAATTCAAAATGTTTGTTATATTATTTGTAGTCAATAAGTAGGCAAAAACATTTAACAGTTCATAATTTTAAGGAATTTAATTTTTAAGTTATAGAATTGTTTTTAAATCCAAAATAAAACACTCAAATTTTAGCATGTCCCACAATCTTTGAATGATAGTTAATAAATAAAAAAATAGATAGCTAAAAGTTATATCTTTTTTTCTTTTAAGATTTAATTGGGATTTAATGCAATATGGAACACAGTTGAAATATTTTAATTTTCTTCTAACATGTTTTTTAGATACGTATTGGTACTCTCCAAAATTTGAAAGTGAAGCAGCTATTTATGTATGACTTCTTAACCATTTAAACTAAATGACAACAGATTAAGGAAAACTTTGTAAACATTACTAGTTCAAAAAATAAAATGACTGTGTTACCACTTACAAACTTTTCACACTAGTCACCAGTGTGAATAATGCCAGTGTTTAATACATGCCTAAAAAAAATATATTAAAAAAAAATTAAAGTTGGTGTTTCTGAATTCCCCAAAAGTTTTTCAACCGTTCAAAATACATAGGTGTGTTGCATATCATATTAAAATATAACATTACTTTTATAGGCCTGGCCAGCCTTTCCTGAACAGTCATCTGTGCCGACCCAATGCATGAATTACCCCCCACTTTCAAGTGTTGCTAAGTTATCTAGAGAGAAGAGAGGGGAGACGATGCTATACCATTCACTGCTTCACTTTCATATTATTTCCCTCTCTGTCACACACATGCTTCCATTGTTCTCGCCAGTCTTGTTGCAGCCGATGTTCACACTATGAAACACTGCAAAAAAATGTTCTGTGCATGTGCGAAGTGAATGAAAATTTTGTTAACCTCGCAACGAGGTGTTTGTCTCCTGCACATTGAGACCTTAGTGTTCACCTTACATCATCCTGCCGCTAACACTGTCGTCATAGTTTTTTTTTTTTTTTTTTTTTTTTTACAGCCATTGATAAATTAAGGGAATTGCTAATATTTGTGCATTTTTGTGTTTTTGACATTCAAAAATTAGACTCCATAAAATTGTCTGTCTACTTGCTAAGTATGACTAATAAACCAAAAATAAAGAGAATCAGAATTCTCAAATATAAAAAATTATATTTGTGCTAGTTGATTTAACATGGAATGACTCTCACTAGTCTGTTGTGTTTAATATTATTAGTAAGCATTACGCTAACAAGTTTTATGTTCTTTAGTATAACAAACAAAATCTGTTTTATAATCACTCTTGGAAGGAAACAGCAGCAATGAGTCATGTTTCCATATGCTGTAATTCAATTAAGGTATGGATAAAAGAAATTATATCCGGGCTGTTTGGCCATGGTCGATTGCTTTGTTCTGTCACTGTCTAAACATTTCGCCCGCTCACTGGAAGCCTTCTTCAGTAGAAAAAAGTTGAAAGTGTTCAACAAAAGGGTGGAGAGTCGAATGTACCCCTAACTAAGGTAAAAGCAAACAAAGCAATTGACCATGGCCAAACAACCTGGATATAAATTCCTTTATCAATGACTCTGGCCATGATAGGCTACGTAATAAACTTAACTAAGCAATATTTTTATCATCCAAAACAGTATCAGGTCTTTTGCATTTAGTGCCTTCTGTACTCACTACTGTAATTTATTCAGAAAGTAGAGCAAGAAGCCATAAGGGTTCACTTTTGTCAATGTTTTTACTAAAAGTTGTTTATAACTTTTTGACAATATTGTTTGAGGATATTTTTTTGACACTTCTTTAGTTGTGCGGTTGCATGTATTCAAAAAGACATAATATGTTTCATGTTTTGCACGTACTAGATAAAATAAGTGAGTTATCTTTTTGTACAGTCTTTAGAAGGCAATGTAATACTGAAGCAGTGATAACCATAAATAAAAAAATGTGCAGTGTACATGATGTTTTGTCACATAGCATTAAATTGTCAATTAAATGCAGTGTTTTTATAGGGCTTCCCACGGTCATATAGTCTAAACTAGCTGCGCTTGAGAAAATTCTTTTATGTTGCCCAGTTAGTCTAGTGACATCTGGAAGGTTCTAGACCGTCACTGGGTATAAAACCCACAGAGGTGTAGATACTTGATAACCAGTTTTGGGTTCCATGAATTAAGTGGAAATCCTCTATTCGGACTGCTTCCTTTGTAATTTTTTTCACTAGACGTTTCATTCCACGAATTGTACCAATGACTCCAGTGTGCATAATATTTTGCGAGTGGTTTTTTTTACCATATATTTTGGAGAAGTCTTAATGAAAATTGTCCAGAGCTTCTGTGTTCAGTAATTTATTCCTCTGTTTTAAGATCATGATCCATACAACCCTTGTAACAATACTATTTTTTTTTTTTACACAAAATATGATGTTCTAAAATAATGTACAGTCTATGTACAGTCATAGATAAAAAAATAACTGAACTCTAAAGTTATATCGACCATATGACTTCCATAATATTCTAATTTATTTGTATTTATAAAAAATATTTTCTTTAATCCATATGTAGATACTTATGGACACACACACATAAATCATAATTTCTTTAGGAGTCCAGTTTGGATTATTGTTGGTGTTAGTGGAAAGTGATTATTGTGTTAATTAGTGTGAAACTGTAACAAGGTGACACTGTTTGTTGTATTTTGGATATTTTTAAATTGAATCATTCATAATTAGTGACTTCTTTGGTGCCAGCTATTCTGTTTTCGCTGTACAATACACAGCGATCCATGTAATCATTATGACATAAGTGGAATAGGACATTTTAAACAGCAGAAACAAAGGGTACTTCATAGAAGAGTAGTGTGTGCAGGAAGTGATTTACAATAATGGATACCAGTCAGATGATGGAAACACTCCAAGCGCTGCTACTGCAAATGGAGGAATGATGGCAATAGGAGGCAGAAGAAAGAGAGGAACAACAAAAAGCGCTTTTGCTGGAAACACAGGAACAGCGTAAAATCCTGTTCCTCGAGTTGGAGGAACGACAAGATGAGAAATGTAAGCAGGAGTCCGAGGACATCAAAGCAAAAATACAAGAGGAAAATGAGATGCAAGAATATACTACTGCAGAACTGGATCTCCTGCAAGGTGAGCTGAATTAACAGGTTACTAGAATATCTGAGGTACAATAATCGGTGACATTAAAAATATCTGATGTAGAAAAACAATGCCAACAAAAATATTAGCAGTAGACAAATCAGTTGCCAAAATTAGAGAAAATATTCAAACAGAAGTTGAACAATTTATTGAAAGTACAGCCACGCTTCTGTACAGTTGCTGGACAGAGCATACGAATGGTAAAGACACAGAAAATAAGATAAAAAGAGAGTCACTTTGCCTACAGTTGGGCCAGAGCATCAAGCCCCCAACTTTTGATAGAAGCACTCACTGGATGACACATATTTTGCAATTAGAACCTGCTGTATCTGCAAATAAGAGGATGGAGAAAGAGAAAGCAGTTTCACTCGTTCTCACTTTGAAAGGATCTGCCACAGCTATTACAGAAACTGCTACCTGATAACCATAATACCTATGTTGAATTGATAAAAGCTCTAGAATTATGCTATGGTGATAAATATTTGTGCAATGTGTACTGTACTCAGTTGAGAGTAAGGCGACAGGATTCCAGGAAGAGAGTTCAAGAGTTTGAAGGAAGTATTGACAGACGAATTATACTGGCCTATCCTGAAGTACCATTTCTTTTATAAAATTGCTAAACTGCTATAATTTTTATTGTTTAGACAAAGCTTTTCGTCATCACTGACATCTTCAGGTCTTAAACAACGTAATTATATAAAAATTATAGCAGTTTAGCAATTTTATAAAAGAAATAGTAACGATGGCTGCTAATTTAAACAATACGAAGAATAAAATATCCTGAAGTACCCGAGGATTTTCAAGTGAGGGTTACAATGCAGAGATTTACTGATGGTGTAAGAGATAATGATCTACACCAAGTGTTATGAATGGCAAGACACCAGAATAATGTGGACGCTCTTGTACATGCTCTACAGTTTGAGGCCACCAAGTCAGCATCTGGTTGGGCATCATAAAATGTGTGCTAAAAACAGCAATGATCCAGATGATGAAGATGAAGAACAAGGAACAGAGACCCATCGATTAGTACCACAGTACAAAGGAAAAAAGGATGGAAGACCAAAATGTTATAAATGTGGGAAACCTGGACATCTCCAAAGAGATTGTCAGTCCAGATTTAAGCAGTATGAAACAAGCAGTTGTTGGTACAATGGGGCATTTGCTGAATAGTGTATTATAGCAAGAGGCTTTCCAAAACGGAGAGAAAATACTGCATTATAAGGGAGAGCTGTGGCTATTGTTCAAGCTTTGGAGCACTTCGATAAAAGAGCTGTGTGGGAGGGAGTTTTCACTTTGTACTGACCATGCCGTCCTTGCATTTCTCTTGAGATTTAAAAGTCCAGAAAGGTAGTTGTGAAAGTGGCTCAAATGTTGTCTGCATGGTAATGCAGATGGCTTATCTTGAAGACTGCTCCCAAGATTTCAAACATTGCCATAGAAAGGAAGAACTGAATGTGAATGAACAAGTTCAAGCTATAATAGATTTCCTGGCGGACAGTTGGATGACAAGAGATTTCCAACAAGAGCAAGAACAATAGTAGACAAAGTTATCGGACCAGTATTTACAGAAAACGAGGAGGGTTTACGCCCTGATTTGCAAGATGTCTGCCACAGTTCTGAAGTCTTAAGAGACCTACTGGGCAGAATGGGAATCTTTAAGCTTGGAGAACGATTCGTAAAAAATCTTTCTTGCTAAGAAAGTGCAGATTATTCCTCTGTCTGTTTACAGAATTCACTTTGCCCCTACTGCATTAGCAACTCGGTACATACAAACAAAATTGTTCATACAGAAGAGTTTGCGTTTTACCTTATATCAAAGGTTAAGGCCTCTTTGTGTACATCAGAAAATGTCATGTAACAGGAAATTTGTTAAACATTATTCCATTTTCTGAATTAAATGTCCACACCATTCACATATTCTTTCGTAAATAAAACTCTATTTTGTGCAAAAATTTGTTTAATATTTATCAATTCTTTACCTCAAGATGTTTTATTTCCTTATTTGGAACATGTTTCGGGACGCTTTGTGTTCCCATCCTCAGCCTTTCTAGTTTTGAGTCTTGTGAAGTACTTGTGTGTTGGTTGGTTGTTATTGTGGTTTCCTGTTGGCCTTTGGCATTTTAAATTGGTATTATTGTGTCTGATTGTGGTGTATAATTAGTATTTTGTATATTTTCGATGTTGTAGCAAAAAGTGTTTGAATTTGTTTGAAATATGTACAAAGAGTTACCAGAAACAAAATGTGGGCGGCTTTAAGAGAAAGAAGAGCAAGTGAAGATCTAATTGCAAGAATTTGCGGCTTCTACAATAGATGTAAAAGTTTTGCAAGAACATCTAATTTAAAGTCACTGGAGTTTTCAACTTTGGCAGAAGTCACCAAGGTGATGTTCTTAGTCCACTATTTGTCATTATACTAATGGATGATATAATAAAAAGTGGCAAGGCCAGAATTAGAGGATTCTATGTTAGGAATTGGAGTCTTCAGCCGATTCGAGCTGGGCCTGTTGTGTTTGCAGATGATGTAGCCTTACTCTCCAGTACAGAAGAGGGGCTCCAAAGGAACCTTGAGGTTTGGGTGGAGGAGCTGGAAAGAAGAGGACTAAAAGTAAGTTTGGCAAAGATGAATACAATGATAGTTGCCAGAGAGCTAGTTGCAGCTGAACACTGGATTATATCAAACGGACGCAATTGGAACAAATCCAAGAGTTCAAATATTTAGGCTTTATAAAAAGCTCAGATGGTAAAATCAATGTGAAAATTAATTCAAGAATAAGCAGTGGCTCAAGACTTTTCCATGCACTAAAGACCAGGTAACATTGGTAAGGCAGAAATTTCAAAGAAAGTTAAGATGACCATTTTCAAAAATACATATGTTCCAGTTCTTACTTATGGGGCTGAAACCTGGGCTCTAACTGAGAACTTTCTAAACTCTCCAAGCTATGGAGATGAGATACTTCAGGAATGTTGAAAGAAAGACAAGAAGAAATTGAGTCAGAAACACTACTATAAAGAGTGAGTCTTAAGACAGTACCGTTGAAAGATCAAATTAAGAAAACACAGTTGCGCTGGTTTGGACATGTTCAGAAGATGGAAGGGGATAGACTTCCAAAACAACTGTATGAGGCATGAATTGCTGGGAGAAGACCTAGGGACCGGAGAAGAGTGTCATGGGAGAACAATGTGAGGTGATCTCTGGAGGGGCTGGGAGTGCAGTGGAATGAAGCCAAGGCCCTGGCCATGCAGAGACCACAGTGGCAAGACCTTTGCTCAACCTCTATATAATGCAGTAGACGATATACAAAGAGTACACAATACAGATCTAATGAGATTAAAATCAAAATTGATGATGTAAATCTTGTTTACATAACCCACACACTGTCAACTTATGTAACCCATCTTTGAGTAATAATGCTCATCTTGTGAGTAATATTCTTATGACAGTACAGATGTTAGTGTAGAATAATCAGTTGGTAGCATACCTAAGTTTTAAAAAAGTAGTAATAGTTGTTATGAATTTATAATATATAATTGCATTGTTATTGCTAATTGTCAATAAATGTATTAATACTAATATGTATTTATAAGTTTCTGTGCTCCATTACTTGTAAACACTGATAGTAGAAAATGCTTCAAAACTGTATTCTATTAGATCTTTGTGTCTTGATTATTTTGTGTCTTTTGTCAGTTGTAAAATTTTTTTAGCACCAGTTGTCTCTTGTTCAATAGGTGAAGGTACTCTTCAACTGAGAGACCAAGAATTAAGTAGAGAACTCAGAGAAGATAGGAAAAAGAGTGTTAGATTTGCAGATTTTGAGAAAAAACCATTGGATATTAGATTCCAAGTGCCAGACTCTGATGAAACAACTTCTGTGGTATGTTTTTATAGGATATGGTATAGACAGAATGTAACTCTTTATAGCTAATATAACATTAAACATATCACAGTTACCAAACTTTTTCAAAATTATTTTTTTTCTTGTTATACTGCTGACATTATTCCCATTAGGTTTATCCCTGTCAAAGTAATTTCCTGTATTGTTAGTATAATTTCCTGTATTGTTAGTACCTTGCTCCTAGAATCTTCGACAGTTGGAATATATTTTGGTATCCATTTAGTGAGTTATCCTTCAGGTCCTTTAGCAAATGTTCTTTAATCTTTCTATAGCTTAAAGACAGTGTCCTTTCACATTAGCTTTCATGGGTGGAAATAGAAAGAAATTCTTGGGTAAATAAGGATTCTGAGGTATAGTAGATGTGCTTCAACAAAGTCTTGAATATGGAGCAATTATGCACAGGTTTAACCATGTATGATGAACTCATAATTAACACTGTTCCAATAAAAAAATATATCACTTAAACAGTTTGTGTGCATTTTCTGATCTCTGTAACAATTGCGATTACCATGACACTCAATGTGGTGACTATGCTTTTGATGTCGACATCTAAAATACACCGCATGTCTTATAGTGGAAATTCAAGGTCATCCACCTAGATCACTTTACCAAGTATTACAGCAGGGACGGTTTGCCAGTTCAGGATGAACCAGCTTAAGGAGGGGGCAGTGGTACATTCATTAAAGTGAACGACAATTATGAAACCCATTAAAATTCAAGAATGTCGTTCTACACTTTTCTTGACTAGCCCAGTGCATGCAATGTCTGTTCAAGGTCATGCACTGACCTAGTCTTCAGATTGTTTGAGTACTTGTAACTATGCAAGTTTGTCGGCACGCCACCCAGAGAATGGAAGATTATTCAGGAACCTCTGAGGGATATATACCCTATAAGCGTCAAAAACCGGCTTAGCTGTTAGTTTCACATGGTGATATTGTAGAATACAGTTCGAAGTTATTGTAACAGTTTACTAAAAAAGTGTTAACTAGTGTGAACTGTAATAACGTACATTTATTGTTCGACAAATTTAACTTGAATTATTGTATAAGAGTCTTGTTGATTTATAACTGCTGTTTGTGACTAATTAAAGTTTGTAATTAGAGATTTAATTGGTGTCAGTTATTCTGTTTCCACTGAACAACACAACAGTCACTGTGACCATTATAACATTTATAACCTTACGTTATAACCTTGCTTGTTTGTTTCATACCATGGTTTCTGTCTTTGATAAAAATTTGCTAAACATATTGTTTGGATACTATGGGTAGTGAACTTTGTAGTAAAATTGATTATTTAGTGCCAGAAAAGTAATATAATCACAAGTTCACAGACATTTTTAACCTTAAGATGTCTTCTACTACTACTACTACTACTACTCTCCAGCACTACAGCCCATGGTGAGCCTTGGTTTCCGCTACGACCCATCTCCACTCATCTCTGTCCATTGCCTTCAGTCTCCAGTT
Source organism: Magicicada septendecula (assembly GCA_034769895.1). NCBI lineage: Eukaryota > Metazoa > Arthropoda > Insecta > Hemiptera > Cicadidae > Magicicada > Magicicada septendecula. Next base: position 528,804,927 of record CM068368.1, read on the forward strand.
CCTAATGCCCATCTTTCTCAGATCTTCTTCCACATCCTGCTGCCATCTTCTTCGAGGCCTGCCTCTTCTTCTTTTGCCCAATATCGTTCCACTTAATATAGTTTTGGGCATCCTCGTAACATTCATACGGGATACGTGTCCCAGCCATCTAATTCTAGCTGATTTTATGTGCCTCACCAGGTCTTGTCCACCAATCAACTCATTTATTTCACTGTTATTTCGGATCCTATACATATTCCCTTCCTTCACGGATCCAAATATCTGCCTCAATATTCTTCTTTCAAAAATTCTTAGAGCGCTTATATCCTTATTTACGAGAGTCCATGTCTCGGATGCATAAGTAACAACAGGTCTGATCAGTGTTTTATATAACATCAGTTTGGTTCTTGGAGTTAGAAGCTTTGATTTCAGTAATGATTGGTTTGCATAGTAGGCTCTATTGCCGGTTATGATTCTATTTACTATTTCGCTGCTCACTCGGTTTTCATTATTCAGAATAACACCTAGGTACTTAAATTCTGTAACTCCTTGGAAACAGTAATGGCCTGTGTGAAGGTCTAGCAGTTCTCTATTTTCCTTCACAGACAATTTCATGTATTTTGTTTTAGCCTCATTGACTTCCAAACCAATTTTGCTTACTTCCCTCTCCATTTCAATAAAGATATCTTTTAATACATTTTTGTTCCTGGCTACCAGCACAATATCATCCGCATATGCTCCTAGTTGCCTCGTCCTTTTGAAGATGTGTCCTCTGAAGTCTATCTTGTTTATAGCATAATGTAGTGCCAAGTTGAAGAGGGTTGCAGATAGTGCATCACCCTGCTTTACTCCAGTACCAACCGTAAAATCTCGGCTTTTGTTTCTTCCCAGAACTACTCTTCCTTTGAAATCGTTCAGACTGAGCAGTACCAGTCTCACAATCTTTTGAGGTACTCCCAATTCTTCCAATGCTATTCGCAACATTTTTCGATTTACACTATTGAAGGCTTGCCTGAAATCTATAAACAGTATGTGGAGGTCAATACCATATTCGAAACATCTTTCGAGTGACTGCCTCATGACGAAAATTTGATCGACTGTGCTCTGGTCGGCTCTAAATCCACTTTGATGTTCACTTAGGATTTCCTCTGCATATACATTTAGCCTATCAAGGAGAATCATGGAAAATGTCTTATAGACACAGCTTAGCAGTGTTATGCCCCTATAATTACTGCATACAGTTTTATCTCCTTTTTTAAAAACTGGGCATATTACTCCAGTCTTCCAGTCATTTGGCATTGTCTCTTCCTCCCATACACTACATACTATATCATGAATTTATGCAGTTAGTGCTCCACCGCCTTTTTTGATCAGTTCAGGGCTAAGCTGATCTTCGCCAGGCGCTTTCCCGTTCTTTAGTCGATTAATTGCTCTTCTCACTTCCTCAACTGAGGGAATTTCTACATATGGTTCTGGACACAGTCTCCATTGTGTCAGGCTTATTTAATATTTCTTCAAAAAATTCAGCCCATCTGTTGAGGATCAGCCTGTCTTCTGCTATTAGTTTTCCATCTTTGTCTTTGCAGATATTAAGCTTTGGTTGGTAACTTCTGTTTATACTTCTTACCTCATTATACAGTTAAGATGTCTACTGTCTTACAAAATTTGTTTGGGGATATTCCTGTTCTCAGTAAAAAATTAGTTTAAACTCGTACAAACCAAACACTTGCTATCACAGTGAAGAAGAGATTAAGTATAAAGGCATAGGCAGTATTTTCTCATTCAAAGTTATGAGGCATCAGAAACAGACATTTCTACTGGTCTGCATTTCAACAGTATAATTTGTTTTATGTTGTCTTCATATTTATGGCCAATCCAGTTTCATTTATTTGTACAGTGGAAATAAACCAAATATTTTAACAGGCTATACCAGTGTAGTTATATGACAAGAATACATTTTATAAAGAGGTTCACTGTTGAGAGCTACTTCAAGAAAGTGTATTGTTTTTATAGAAATATACGGTAGTGGTAAAAGTTGTAAATAATAGATAATGTAAAAGTAATAATAATATGTAAAGGAATAATAATGTAAAAGTTGCCATAATAGAGAGAATTGTCTATATGTCAGTTATCTGTGTAACAATAATGAATAAATCATTGTAATCTGAAGTATTACTTGTGAAATAAATGATTAAAATACTTAAATTGTGTCACCTACCTTTATTTGGACGTCAATTGAAACAACTTAAATCTTGATGTTCTTGTGCAAATTAACCAAAGTGTCGTCTAGTGTACTCGGCAGAGAAAAACAGGTCAATGCAAATAACAAATACATATTTATAATTTCATATAACACATTATTTTATTTCGTTTTACTCTGTCATTTTTGTTAAACTACCACATCAACAATTTCGTCTTTCTCTACATTTTGTACTCTGAAAACAGGTTCTGAAATATAGTTAAAAATAATTTTCCGAATTTAATTCCAATCAATATTGAGGCCATATCCTCATTTAACAACTACACACAAAATTAACAACTTCTCTTCTATTATATTAAACACAGACAATTACTTATATTATATTATATTACTTAATAACAAAGGCGACCCAGCATCTTACCCATTCTCCTATTCAAACACATTTAAGTTTTATTTCCCCCATAATAAAGAGCTCTTTTAAATTAAATTTTCGTAATTGATTGAAGGTGATACATTTACGTCTTTAACGGCGTCACTGCTGCCCATGTGCTGCACTCCGCATTTTCATCACCATTTGTCTGAAAAATGTTATACTGCTTTAATGTCGATGTCACTGAGATTGGTTGATGTTGCACTGTTTTATAGCTTCCGATTCCGTGTTTAATTCACATTTTATACTGGTTAAAAGATTTTTTCAGCTCGCTAGCCTTTATGTTGATCACTGTAGCAAGACAACCGACACTAACTGTGTTTTCCAAGATGGCCAGGCGCGCTTCAACCACGGCAACTTGGCCTGCCATTGATTCCCAGAGGGACCACATGACACGGCAGATATTTAATACTGGGTATAGTACATTCACTGTAACTGACCAACTAGCTGTGTACGTGATAATTCAACTGTACGAACGGGCAGTTCCCCACGCTTTCGCATTCCAGAGTACCTGCTACCAGTGCTTGTTGACAAATTTTCTGGACCAACATGCAGATGGGCGTCACCTACAGGAATGTCTATTGTTACTGTTACAAATTGAGGCCTTGTGTGGGTACCTACACTGCGTCGTATTCACAATTAAAATTAAACCTATCGCACAATTCTGCCCCATTACAAACCCCCCCAATGGGAGGTTTTCTGCCGAAACAGAAAAACTCTCATTGCTAAACCCGAAGAGGACCAGTGAGGATATGGTGCCAACAACCCCCCTTAATTTCTAAACACATCATGGGTAAACTACCCCTCTAGCTCGGCGACTGTGGCTGCACCTGCACGATATTACTGGACTTCTCTATCCGAGATCCCAACACCGTAAAATCGGACAGGCACTCACCACAGTACCACCTTACCTTGTAACATTCCCAATAAAATTCCATAACTGGCCTTATACCATACCAGATCCTCAACCGATATGTATCCCCTTACATACATGCTGGATTGCCTTTAGCAAAATACTGGGTGCGTACACATATTCATTACCAAACTACACACTATCTCCACATATTAATTATTAAAGTAAAATTCACAAGCATTTTATATTTGCTGCTACATAAAATTCATTCCCCTTTTTCAACCTTAAATTTCTCTTGACGTTCAAATCAAAGTAAAGTATTTTAATTTTGTTCACATAGTGAAATTAATCTAAGTCCCTTATCAAAATCCACATCCAAGTCAATTTACATCATCTCTTTCCATTACTTAATTTCATCGCAAATTTTAAATCTTTCCAAAAATTCCCAAAATCTTTTAAAATTAATTTTGTAACGCGTCAAAATTGGGTAATTTCATTTATTACAGTTATGGGGTATTTGTATTTCATTTATTTCATTTTTTGGGTTTTTGTAAAAAATATTGTGAAAGTTTTATTTTCCGACAAACGTTAATTCCATTGGAACAGACCACGGGCAGAAAACAGTGTTGAAACAAAGGCAAGACGCAGTTTCCCGTTGTGAAATTAGTACCGAGGTATGTGCCACCCTAAATTTCTCAGAACTTTGTATAAATGTGACGGCGCACGCACGCAATGACTCAAGTATGCGCGCTGTGGGGACGCGAAGAAAATGAAACGACGCTGTAAAAAAAATGGCCTAGAGCGGAATTGTTGCAGTCTCCTTGACTGAGATGGAGGAAACGGAGCTAAGGACCGCCTACTGTTAGTGACGACAGACTAGCAGTGCCTAGAGATCGTCGACACACTTTGCTGATATAACCACTATGTTTCATGAATAAAGTCGATAGAACTCAGCAAATCAACTTTTAACGGCGACGAAATCTTTTGGCAGGGGATACGAACTTCCTACCGCTCAACAAAGGACGCGCCCCAGTCTTACTCTATACGTGTCGGCCGACACACAGGGCCAAGTAGGCTCTCTACAAAATTTTTTATTTCTACCGGTAATCAAGTGCTATAACAATAAAGATTTGTATGACCGCGGTCAGGTAAGAGTGCAGAGCATATTCAGAGATTTTCGGACACTAAAAAAAAGGAAGTATACCAGAACAATGAGTGTGCGCGACGACCGCGTGGCCGGTGTGGGGAAATATTATTATAAAAATGTTAAGGGTTGAATAAATTTTGTGTGTGTACAAAATATGCAGGCTGGGCAGTCTTGGGTGTGTGTGTGTAAAAAATAAGGTAAGCATTAGTATACGTTAGAATGGTGATCATGTAACAAGCAAAGAGTCAATTCTTACGATAACATTTCATATGCAGTAAAATTTGTAACAATTTTAAATAATGCTAAACTAAATTAAATTATCAGTTCTCTTCATAAAATGAGTAGAGTCAATTATTTCGATAACCTTAACACAGGTTTGCATCTGAGGTACATGTGATTGGATCCTGGACACTAATAGAAGCTGTGCAGGTAGGTGGAAATTGTGTTTATTTTTTGTATTTTAATATATTTAAATTGGAATAGAGTATAACAATTTACTTCATCATTCTTATTAACTATATGCTAACAATCATAATAAACAAATAAAAACAAACAACTTATTTCTACCATAAATTCAAAAATAACTACACTTGATTACAAAAAATAACATAAGATAAACATCATGAATCAGCTGACACCTTCTCTACCTATATTGAACATTAAAAATCAAAATAAAATTCTTTACTGCAAAGAAATTTTTTTTTTTTTTTTTAATTTAATTTCCAAAAAAGCTATTTTGCCAATTAATAAAAATAATTATTCAATCATTTAATTAAATCGATTAACAAAAAAATCTATGAACCAAATATAAGAAACATACTACACCTCTTAACACCAGTCATCAGCTGATACCTTATGGTCAGGTGAATGACCTTACCCTAGACACATTACACAAAATTATACAATGTAAGATACATAACACGTTTATAATTCCTACACTCTAACATAGTACAACATAATAAAACATATAAACACTTCCCTCCTAGAATTAATCTTTCAAACCAGTAAATTTATCTATAATATTATTGTATAGAGCAAAACATATTTAAATCAACTACAGTACTTCTGAACAAATCATCTACTTGAAAACGTTAATCATCGTCCATTGTCATAATACTTCTTAACTCAAAATAAAATCATTTAATTAGCTCATCAGCTCATCAACATAATTCATTTTAATATTTTAATGCGTTACTACCCTTAGTAACCTCCTTCCACACACACTATGGCCCCCCCTGGACTGTAGCGCCCAGTTGCTTCCACAAGGACTGAAGTTAGGGAGGAATTTTGTCATCTCCTGACCTTGCTTCGGCCTTACATTTTAAAATTCAGATATTATAATACCTGATTATATAGTCACAACCTTAAGACGGGTCTATCACCTTTTTGTTTGTTCTCGCGCGAACAAGGTGATAGCCGCTGTTTCATAGTTCCGGGGATTTCCCCTTGAGTCACCCCCCCCTGTTATTTCAAATTCACGCCAATTTTCAAGGCAACCAACCGTGGTCAGTTTTACAATTTCTGCCCACAGCTGATTGTCATCCAAAACCACGATTAGTGCTGGTGAAACAGTAATCGCCCGAAAAGGCAGGGAAATCTTGTCATTAGCATGTTTTACTTCATCATTTCTTTATACACTGTACGATAGTAATTGACATATAATATAATATTATATAAGGTTGTACAGTGTATTTTACGCCCTATTAGGCCTCCGATGATGGTAACATGCTTTGATGTTACTCATCAACACTTACTGCTATCTACAGTGACACATGCCGCCACTGCAATAGCCTAACTTATAACTACACTTATGTCCTTCTTCATTTACTAACACCACATTCCACAAATTATTTTCTCATCTGTTGACAACTAACACCCTCCAAAATCATCCATTAATCTTCACGATAACAAGTTCTCTTATTTTGTTTCTTTAATAACATTTTTATATAGACATTGTAGCATAACAGAATTATACCTTAAAATTTAACTTAATACAACATTAATAAAGACGAACTATCAATAGTGAGTGAGAAAAAAATAAATGGTTAAAAAATAAATTAAGAAGCTGATCATTATAGTCGATAAAATGTTAATAAAATGAAACTGAATAACAAAGAAAACTCTTGGTCCATATATAAATAACCAACTATATAAAACCCCAGTACAACAGCAGTATACCCAGTAGGTTGAGGAGCAGTAAATGAAAAGACAAAAGTAAAAAGTAAACAAACAAAAAATTAATAAGGGGAAATTTATTAAATTAAGAAGCAGAAAACCCCAAGATACAAAACCAATAACCAATTAATAAGGAGCTGTAAATGAGAAAATAAATGAAATCGAATAATCGAGTTAGATTCATTGAATTAATAATATAAGGACATGAAACCACAAGATAAGGAAATACTAATATAATAAGAAAGAAGATACAAAGTATGTCAAGGTTCCTAAAAGGAATATAGAGACAAGAAAGGCTATTCACTAAAACATTATGAAGAATGAATATACCAATTTTTACATAAATTAAAACCAATGATAAATGTCAGACCAAATAACTCAAGTTACAGGTCTGATTTAACATGAATTGTAAACTAAATGTAAGCCTAATTTCAGAACAGAGTAAAAAAAACCAAAAGACTACCAATAGTGTAGAAACCAACCAAAAACTACCATAGTGTAAAAACAAAAGACTACCATTAGTGTAGGAAATATAAGGTGAAATACCATAATAAATACAATAAAAGTTAGAGACTACAGTGAGTGTAGAGAATAACAAGTGACACAATATAATAAAGAATAGTGTAGAAAATAGAAATCATTTAAAAAGACTACCATTAGTGTAGAGAGATACCATATAAAAAACCTAAGAATAAAAGACAGTCTAATGACTGAGAATAGTGTTAATAATAAAAGTGTTTTAAAGATTAGGTATAATAAAAATTTAATAGATATAAGATTTTTTTTTTTTTTTTTTTTATCAAATTATGTATAGTAAATACAAAAGACAGTTAATAACTGACAGTATTATTAGTAATAAGATGTTTTAGTATAATTAAATTTGTTACAAAAGGTAACATAAAAACAAAGGACAGTAAATGACTGAAGGTATTGTTAATAATAAGATGTTTCCATTATAGTTAAATGATATATAAAAAATAATAGGCATAAGATATTTTTGTTATGATTAAGTGATATAAAAATTAGTAGATATAAGATGTTCTGTTGTAATTAAATAATGTTCAATAATTTCGTAGTTTGTTAAGGCAGAGAAGGCAAGTAGGTAATATAAATATTGTGTTATTAAACTGTAAACCATATAAAGAATAATAGGGCAAAATGACTAACAAACCCCATTAGAAAAACAAGACAGCGTTTTTGACCAAAATCAACTACCAATATAGAGTCAAACCCAAATGAATAAATTTAATCAAACTATATACAATTAATAGAAACTAGTCCATGTAAAACAAAGATATGAAAATGTAATCAGTACAGAAACAAATATTAGCAAAAGTAACGACAAAAGAATAAAATTAACTTTATTGGGAAATATGTAATACTAGGCCTAAGGGGTAATCAACTCAGATAAAAAGTAAATTAATCAATATTGGAGTATTATAACAACAAATTATTAACAACAAGCAATAATCATGGAGTGAGTAAAATTATTTAAAGGAAATATTAACATAAAATCACTTGTAAACCATTTAATTACTAATATTGTAAAAAATACAAGGCCTATAATAAATATCAAAAATTGTAAATTTTAGGCTTATCTGAACTTAAAACAGACCCAGTTATATATAAAATTATGTAAAATTAACATAAGAATATTGCTAGATAGTTAAATTTTCATAAATTTAATAAATAATTAAGTTACAGCAATAAATAGGAAAACTTGTCATGTATTTTTATGAGTTGAAATCAAATCCAAGACATGTAAATTTGTAAAAACAATGGTAAGAGGAATAAGACATTTTATAAATTACCACCTAAACCGATCAAAAAATTACGGACGGAAGATCTGAAAAATATAAATTAGTGAAAAAACATTGAGTACAACCTCGAAAAATGTTACAGAGGTTACCAAATGGAAAATAACACTACTACATCATAACTAACACCAAAACTGAACCAGAACAACAGCAATAATAATATCCATTACGAGCACGAGAAATCAACCGCCATTTTGAGAAAAATTCAACACAAATATTATCTGGACACGAACTCAACAGATTTGAACACAGAACACTGCACCAATAAACTATCACAGAACAACATCGCCGAGGAGAGAAGAACACTTCACACAATTTTCCAGAGGTACTACAATATTGCAGAGGAAGGAATACACATTTATATTTGAGGGAGCAGACCAAACATAGCAGTCAGCGTGTGTAGCAGAAATCCGAGGTGAACGGCAGCCATTTTCATTTACTGAGCGGTTAGCATGGACACAGCCTTCACGAGCCAGTGACGTCATTCTACGAATTGGTTCGAATTTTTTACTTAATAATTGACAATATTTTCAGAATCCTGTTATTTCTAGCGCATAATAATTTAGATTAAAGTATTTGTAAGTATTGTATCTTGTTCCTTGCCCTCTCTGACCATTTCGACAGTTAAAAGAACTCGAAATAATTAATTTTGTAATGTTATATTTTGTCATTTTATCACAATCGACCTGAGTGAATCTCAGCCAATGCCATTATCGATGCGCGTAAGATTGGCACACAAATTCAAATTAAAAAAAAAAAAATAAACAGAATTACTCAAATACTTTGTGTTCATGATTATTTATATTATAAATATTGGCTATTTCTTTCTTCTAAACACAAATTAGAAATATTAGAGAAATATATCAAGAAGAAGAAGAAGAAAAGGAGCTAAGTTAGAAAAGAGAATACTTGACCCGACTACATAACAAGATTATCTCTAGTGAACAAATATTTTAACACACAATAACTAATTTACTCACTTGAAAGTAATTAAAAATTTATAATTATTAATTAATTAATTGAGGAAAATAAAAAAAATTATATGAAACATTAATTAAACATTTTTTTAATTAAATTTATAAATACAACAAATTTTTTTCTTATCAACATCAATTTATTATTTATCAATTTATTTGTTTTATTACAACATTTATTGCAAGGCCCATCTTTCGCTTCGTACAAATAGTGAGTACCACCAAATATTTACTTGTTTACCCAAATTCATTTATTCATATTTTACAACCTAGCATCAACTAATAATTTTAATTTAATTACAATTTAACAATTACAATTTTACTACTAATTTCAATTATGAGTTTCTATTAATCATTTTCATAACCTGCCTCTCAAAACTTTCAAATTTATTACCAAATTCCTATCTTTTAATTGAATTGAATTTTTATTATAAACACTCATAATTATATCTTTGTTATTTTATTTATTTAATTACCTTTATTAATATGTAATATCAATAAATTTAATCAACATTTTGTTCAGGCGCCATCTTGTTATAATACAAGAAATATTAGATTTGCTTACCTTAAGGGCAGAATTCGGTTAAGCGAACCAGAAGTAGCGGAATGTGCTATCTGAAATAATTTACTCTTGCTTGAAATGTTTACCAATGACATTACCTTTTATTGTTGCATTACGTACACTGAATGTGACTACTGTGCGAAAACAAGCACGCTACTATATGCCATGAGGCATTGCGCCATGAGACGCAGTTCCATTATTCAAATTAAAATTCCCCTTAAACATTTCACAAGCCCTCCAAAATAACATATTCAGTTATATTTTTATGATATCATTATTAAAATTATTCACAATCCAGCACTTATTAAATGTAGTTAGACATTCTCTCATTCACTCACGCTTGCATTCTTGGTACAATTTTCTTTTAATTTTCCCCAAATTGAGCTCATTTTTATTATTGAATAACTGAAATTTTGTATTGACCCTTATTTAATATTTTGTGTACCCCCCATTTGTCACTTAGCTGAAATTAGTCCTCCAGACGTCCCGTCGCTGAACCCGCACTAATAGATGTTAAAACTTTACTAAACTTTGTGTTTACGTTGAACTGTTAATAACGTTGAACTGTTATTTCATTTTATGCAAAATACTGCACTTTTGCATTGTACAGGCGAGCGTCCGAGACTTAGTTTTTATAAAATTTTGATATAGAGCCGGCCGACGTAACTGATGATTCGTGACTGGGAACGATCTGCAACGGTTCAATTCTGAGGTGGGGAGGAGCTGCGTCACCAGTTTCTTTGTGTAGAGATCCATGCCTTAGTTGTTTACAAGTGCATATTACGTAGTTGCATACCTTCGGATGATGTATACATGGGTGCGACTTGCTGACACATTAGTATGAACAAATAATGTAGTTGTTTCTGTGCGTATACTCTTGACCTTGAAGCAATTCCTGTCCACTCGATATTGCGTAGTTGCAAACCTTCATAAAACTTTACTAGTTTCTTATATGGGCCTTTGAATAAAAATACAATTTAAATTGATTATTCCCCAAAACACAGTAGGGACAGAATTGTACTGTTACATCTTGACAATTATTAAAACATAAAAAACTTATTATTATTAGCCTTAAAGTAAATCTGTGACCGCCCAAAAATGCGCTTTATCGAGATAGAGTTGGAGACGGCCAAACACACTACGTGAATTCACGTCCCCCTTTTTCTACCACCAAATTACATTACCTTACCGTAATTGCAATACAAACATTTACTATATTTCTCATTTATCCAAGCCCGCCATCTGATCATCTCCAAGCCCATCTCCACAAAACACTTTTTGGTTAGAATACTGAAAATTTTTTAATTTGTAAATCACAATTTACAAATTACACTGGTAATATAATACTTGAAAAATTGCCTCGCTTTCTTTTTGTTTTAATACACTCTCTTAGGCAATTGTTGGTACGTGGCATGGTGCACCTTTTATGCACCTTGAGTGTAAAAAAATTTTTTCCTCACGTACCTTAGGGGTCCCCCTCCCCGTTCAATAATCTGGATGAATTTCTAATTTTTTACCAATTTTGTGAAGCTGGACCATCGTCGCTTTCATCACCAGATGGAAGTTCCGCCAACTATGGTCCGCCTCCAAAGTGCCAAAACCCACGGTCAGGATTGGTAAGTTCGTGACCGCACGAAAATGGGGGAGGATCCCTTCTCATTTAATTATACCATAATCTATGTTTATGTATCAAAACCTTAACAAAAAATGCCTAACATCACTCAGCTAGATAATACTTCTTTAATTGGGTCACATTATACGTTCCTTTTATTTCTCAGGTTTGCAGATCTACCAGAACATAAGCATTCTCCATTTTCACTTCACTAACTTCATAGGGACCGTCGTATAATAGGAAGAATTTTTTAATCTCTTTGTCCAAGGCTGATGATTGATCGTGGTTTTTTATTAATACCAGTTGCCCTACCTCATATTGGATGGGTGTCAAATATCCTGTCATGTCTTCTTTTACGCTGTTCAGCTTTACTCAAAAGCCGCTCCTTTGCAATCACCAGTTTCCTCCTATGTGGTACCTCAGTCCGGGTTGGAAATTTTATCAGTTCCTCTAATATGCGTGATGGCCTTCTCTGAAACATTAACTCATGCGGGCTGTAGCTAGTGGACTCATGCAAACTACTATTAATGTACCCCTCTATCTTGTACACAAATGTGGCCCACAATGAATGTTTTTTGTGGCAGAAAGTTCTTAACATTCGCCCTAATTCCCGCATAACACGCTCACTGGGATTTGATTGTGGATGATACACCGAGGTATGTTTAACCAAAATGTTTTCCCAACCTAATGTTTCCCTCCAGGTGTTGCTGGTAAACTGAGAACCATGATCTGATAATATTATTTTGGGTCTACCTACTCCAGTAATGTACTCATTTACTATCTTCCTAGCTAATACCAAGGAGGTAGCTTTTTTAATCAGGTACAATTTTACAAATTTGGTAAAAACATCTAGTACAACGAATAAATAATTCACCCCTCCTCGACCTTTGGGTAGAGGGCCATATAAATCGACGGCAACTATTGCTAAAGGACTGTCTGGTATTACATGTTGCATTAAACCCTCCTGTTTACAATTATTTACTTTGGCTTTCTGACAAATTTCGCATGTTTTTAATATTTTACGCACGGTTCTTTCCATGTTATTAAATTTACATGACTCTTTCAATATGTCACTACATTTCTTGGGGCCTATATGACCATATCTCAAATGACAATCTTTTACTACTTCAGGTATTATAACTTTAGGGATGCATACTTTCCAATCATCACCTTGTTCATTTGTACGGTGAAATAAATGTTTATTATACAAACTAAAATGCTTTTCCCATTTGTTAGGTATGTTGGGTATCTGATTTAAGGCTATTATAATTCTACCAAGTTCTGTATCTCTTTCTTCTTTTGTTGCTAGGTTATTTATTAATTTTTTCATATCTACTTCCCCCCTTCTTTTATTATAAATATCTTATAAGTATTTGCCATATCTACCTCAGTATTGTTGTCAAAATCGGTTCTAGATAGGACATCAGCTACTACGTTTTCTTTACCCCTACAATACTCGATGGTTAAGTCATACTCTTGTAGTATTAGCATCCAACGCACTAACCTACCATGTGTTAGTTTACAGTTTTTCAAAAATGTTAAAGCTTGATGGTCTAATCTTATTATTACTTATTTCCTAACAAGTATGTTCTGAATTTTCTACAGGCGAAAACTATTGATAGCGCCTCCTTTTCCGATGTTGTATAGTTCTTCTCACTAGTTACTAAGGATCTATTAGCAAAAGCTACCACTTTATGGTTACCATTCCCATCTAACTGAAACAATTCTACCCCCAAAGCTATGTCCGATGCGTCTGTATATATATAAAATGGTTCTATAAAATTAGGATGAGCTAATACAACTGTGTTTAAAAATTTATTTTTTATTAGCTCAAATACAATTTGCTCTTTTAAATTCCACTGCCATCGATTATCTTTATTTAACAAATGCCCCAATTGTACCGTTAAGTAAGAATATTTGTCTACAAATTGCCTATAATAATTACACAAGCCTAAAAAACTTTGCAACTGTTTCACATTTTTTGGTACTGGAAAATTCTGTATTATTTCTACTTTCTTAGGGTCTGTACTGATACCCTTGGCTGAAATTATGTGGCCTAAAAAATTAACCTGTTCTTTTGAAAATTCTGATTTCTTAAACTTAACCGTTATGCCATACTCATGCAATCTACTTAATACTCTGTCTAACCTTTCGTAATGTGTATTAATGTCTGGTGACGTGATTACTATATCGTCCACATAAACAGTTGTAAATTCCAAAATCTCTCTCCCTAGTACGTAGTCTAAACAATTAATAAAAATTGAAACACTTACGTTTAGTCCAAAAGGTAACCTACGAAATTGATAGTTCCTGCCGTTGTATAGGAATGCCACATACTGACGAGATTCTTCCTCCAGTTCTATTTGCCAATATCCGGCTGTCAAATCTAATGTTGTAGTATATTTGGTCCCATTGAAGCGTTGAAGGATTTCACTCACCGGTTCTGGCGATTCTCTGTTTGGAACAATTATTCTGTTTACCTGTCTCGCGTCTAAGCATAGTCTTATCGATAAATCTTTCTTGGTAACCACTACTAAAGGGTTGGAATATGGTGAGGTGGATTTTTCTATTATACCTTCTCTCAGCATCTTGTTTATTTCCTCTTGTACTAACCCCCTCTTAGAGTATGGTACCGGATAGGTTTTAGGTGCAAAAGGTGTTTTTTCTTTAACGATTAGTTTACCCTTAAAATCCTTTACTAAACCTGGTTCGTATGAAGAAACTAATTTATTTTTATTTATTACTTGTACTATTTTCTCCCTATCTTGATAACTAAATTCCCCATTTTGATATAGGATTCTATTCATTTTTTCACCCCAACTATCTTCAGTTTCAAATAATTCATGACTATTTACCCTTAAATTACAATAATTAATCATCAAGGGCCTATATTCATTTATGTCATTATCAGAAATTAACATTCTCTTACTAATTATTTTTAATGCTTTTATTTCTACAATTCTCTTTCGTATAAATGGTATTTCAATTATATTATTTTCATTGTTTAATTTCATAGTCTGTGTATAATAGTTTAACTCAACCTTGAAATTATTCAAAAAATCATTACCCATTATTGCTCCCATATTCAAACCTGGAACGACTAAGAAAGGTACATTTATTGTGTGTTTATTTATTTTTAGCTGTAACATTATTTGCTTAGTTACTTTTTTACTGCGAACACCTGTTACCCCTACAACACTAATTCCCAATACTGGTAGTTGTGGAATTGTCTCTGTGGTTTTATTTTTTCAAAAACTTTATCATCTATAGCGGTCAGCTCACTCCCGGAATCTACTAGAAAAGTGTATTTGGAATTAAACACTTTGGCTTTAAATTCTGCCATGCCAAAATTATTGCTACTCTCCCCCACTTCTTCATCGGATAAATCATTATGTATAGTGGTAATAAGTGACCCTATTGTCATGTGATTTCTAGACGGCTGGGGACTTTCCTTTTCAACCACCCTTATTAGTTTAACTATACTGGAGGTGGTGGTTCACTGTAAACCCCCCTATGATCCCCTCTACTATTTTGATTATTAGAAGGTGCTTCAACACCCCTAGTTTCGTTTGGGTTACCAACATATCCCCCTCTACCTCGGTGGTTAAAATTTCCTGGCATTCCACGATTACTGGTGAAACCTCTCCCTCTAAATTCATTACTGTAATTTTCCCTTCTACCAAACTCACTATTATCAAAACCCCTATTATAATTATCTACTCTCCCTTGAGCACTACCCCTAGGACCCCGACACCTATAACATTGATTTCGCGAACTATTATAGGTGCTAGTTCTACAACTAGGGTTTGGACATAACCATGCCCCCTCCTCCGATCTACTCATATTATTAACAAAACGGTCTGGTTGTCTTACTTCGGTATTCATTTGCCTTGATTCATTTTCTCTAAACTGATACTTATTATCTTCTTCCTCTTTCATACTCTGGTACGCTTCTAGTATTTTTTCTAACTCGGCTATATTAACAAACTCCCGGGTTCTGATTGTGGACCGTATGTCCGTAGGTAAATGCTTACTAATGTATCTTATAAAAGATGAAAGAGGCATTGGTGGTTCTAAATATTTAACCTGGCTATATAGCCGTGTCACATACGACGTAATACTCATATGTTTAATATTAAAATTACCCCATCCCATTATTGTACTGCGTAAACCCTCTTGTTTTTCCTCATTAAATTCATTAAAATCTGCGCCCAGTTATCATTAAAATGCGTACCAATTTTATTTCCCAACTTTCTTGGTTGTATTTATTGAAACTTTTTATTGAGTTTAAAAATTGTATGGGGTTCACCCCCCTACTTTCATTACTGAAATAACCTAACTCATCTTCCATGTTCACTCTCTCACTCATATTAGTTAATTTTTGGTTAATTGCTACACTTAAATCTTCTCTGATTTAATTATTTCTTGTTCATGTTCTGTTTGTTTACTTTTTAAATTAGTTACATTAGTTTTAATTGCATCAATTTGCTCAAAGTTACTTCTGAATTCATCATTTATATTCTCTTGTATTTTATTTGCTTTTTTAATTTTCTCACACTCATCAATTACACCTTGAACATTACTGTCAATTTTGTCATTTTGTTTCTTAATTTTATCATTAAATTTATTTGTTAACGCGTAAAATTTTTTGTTTGTCTCTATTAGTTTCTCGTTTTGTTTTTCGTTAATTGTTTTGATATCATTCTTCATCTCGGTTTGTATTTTATCTACATTCATAGTCATCTCACTTTTCACTCCCGCAATAGTCTCATTCATGCTTTCCAATCGACTGTTCATCCGATCCGACTTTCAATTTGAGATTGTGAGGCAGCAATCCGGGCAATTCCAGCGAGTTTAAAAATTCGGTTGGATAGTTGACGACATCATCTTGGCTAGTAATGGAATCCACCGATTTGTACGTCATCAATTCGCCAGCAATTTCACTTTGAATGTTGAAATTCAATTCGTCGACATCAATGTTTTTCACAGCCAATATAGCACGTTCGCTCAACCAAACATGATTTTTGTAATTTTGAGCAATGTTTGGGAACACCTTTCAGATGAGTTTGGTCTTTGATTCGGTGAACTGGCAAAAATTGACGGGGAATGTAATGCAGCCAGTCGAAATGTCAACGGGCATTTTGCCATTGCCAATGTCCAGCAGTTGTTTTGAAAATACTTCTCCAGATTGGTCGTTCTGCAACTCGACACGCATGTTTATACTTAATTTGAGTGTCTTGACGTGTTTCCACAAAACGGACGACTTCAAACATGCATTAAGTTCATCGGCTGGCGTTGACCGTGGAATCACTGGCAATGTTTGGCGAAAATCACCTGCCAACAGAATCATCGCACCACCAAACCGGTTTTGATTGTTTCGTAGATCTTGCATCGTTCGGTCTAATGCCTCCAAAGACTTTTTATGCGCCATCGTACATTCATCCCAAACGATCAATTTGCATTGCTGCAAAACTTTGGCCATCGCACAGTTCTTCGAAAGATTGCACGTTGGAGTTTCATTGATTTGCATATTCAACGGCAACTTGAGTGCTGAATGAGCTGTTCGACCGCCTTCCAACAACGTAGCTGCAATTCCTGATGAAGCAAGTGCAAGTGCAGTTTCATTCTGCGAGCGAATCGTTGCCAAAATCAATGCGATCAGAAAAGTTTTCCCAGTTCCACCGGGAGCGTCGAAGAAGAAAATCCCTCCAGTTCCATCGTTCACAACTTTCATGAGAATGTCGTACGCATATTTGTTGCCGATTCAACAGCGGAACGTTCGTTCGAACTGATTCTCTCAATGCATTGCAATCATATTGTTTTTCGCGTTTCAACTCTTGATTAAATGCGTCGTGCATCAGACGATTGGGCGCTGTCATGCCTAATTGAGGTAATACCTTGTTCGATATCATCAAGCACATGTCCTCAATTAATATCAATACCTCGTTGTGAATTTCCTCGCTCAGTTGCAAATCTGGATTTGATGTTCTAGTACGCATCTGATGCAAAATATCATCAGACATGTCATCTTTGTATTTGGTCCACAAATCAATCGGTTTCGATGGGAAGCATGTTGAGATAATTATCGAAAACAATGTTCGTATTTGATGAGCACTTGACGAAATCACAGCATCTCCGAGGGTGTAATCCCAATGAGTGTCATTCTCTAGCAATCGCAAACGTTGACAGGCTTCTCTATATGTGCCACTCAATTCACCATTAACAGTTCGTAGATGTTGGAATGATGTTGGGCCACGAACGTTGACTAATAGCAAACGCAAATAGAAACACTCGTCGTTGCTTGGATGGACTGTGTAAATGCGACCTAATGCATCAGTGGAAAATACATGTGGGTAACCTGGAACTGGAGTTCCTTGTTTCCGTCGTTGAAATTTCTTTGACGATTGATTCCAAGTATAATATCTTGGCATTTCGGAGTATAGCAGCGTTCGGGCGAAGTCATCATTCTGGCACATTTCAAAAAACTAGTCAATGTTGTAGATGGCGGTCGATCAGCTCGTTGTAATGCGTTCTCCGCAGTGAAGTATACTCTTTGACCATTTTCCAGATGTACGGCCAAGTGAACAAGAGTGGGATGTCTTTCATGAATGGCGAATGAAAAAATGCGCCAAATTGCTTCGTTACTGCTAACATAGCGGCCCATTTGATATTGAGTGACTTCATCGTTGGAATTCTCCACACCAACTCCAATCACAGCCATGTCACTTCCTTTGGTCACATACTTGCAGATGTATTTGATGGATTTCACGGAATGGCAAGATTCGACGTTGATGTGCGCTTTGAATGTCTTCGAGAGTAATGGCGAATACGGAACAATCCAACGATTATCAACTTCAATGTCCTGTTGATTCACTTTGACAATTGTTGATCTTCCATTGTCCGCAGTCGATCGGTGACGATACAGTGGATAACCGTCATTTCCAGTAATTGTTTCTGCTACTAATGCCCGTGGATAATGCTTCGAACATTTTCCGTCGACCATACACAGAGAATTGTTATTTAATGTTCCACAGGGGCCATGACTCATGTTCTTAGTAACAACCTCATGCAAGCCTGGATCTTCTTCTTCATCGGGAATTTCCGCTGATATCACATCATCGATTTCATTCGGTCTTATCTTCTCAATCAACCAAATGAGAATATGTGCATGTGGCAATCCGTGTTTCTGCCACTCCACTGAATACATCCAGCAGCGCGTCTCACCGAACACGCGATGCTTCACAATGAAATCCATCAGTGATTTCAATTTCTGTTTGAAGACTCTCGCGGTGATGTCATGGCGATCGATGGGTGATTGGCCAGGGAATAACTCTTGCCGAATTTCTATCCACTGCGGGTTGCACTTGAACGTGATGAACAAATCTGGTGTGCCGTAATGGTGAACATATGACATGGCATCTTGAGCGTATTCATGCATATGTCGCGGACTTCCGACGTACGTTGCTGGGAGAATCGTCATTTGTCCGACATTCTGTGCGTTTCCGTCAGCATTGATGGCATCTCGAAGGTGAATATACTCTTCGGAACGGAGTTTTGTCTGGTTCAATCTGATGAATGTGAATCGCTCAGTTTCAACTTTGACGTACATATCGACAGCATATTGGTGAAATAGACGCCGACATTTCAAGATGTGATTGTCCTCATTTTCACGAACCATCAGTCGATATGAATAATAGTTCATTGAACTGACTTTTTTGTTCGTTTCAGCGCCTGTAAATGAATTTTTGTGTAAATGAAATGAATTAATCTTATTAGAAAAAATATAGATTTGCTATTCACCTGTAAGCAGATTTATCATCTTGATCGAGAAATGATAACCGTCTTCACCTTGCCAAAATATGATGGGATATTGCAACACATCATATGATCGGTGCGTTTCGTACACATGCTGCAGCTGATTGTTCCGCCGATGTAGAACGATATCACGGGATTTCAAATTTTCACCAAAGACGACAATGGCGACTTCATCAATTGTTGGCGCATTGAAACATCTTGCGTGTTCTCCCGCAGGCGTCTTATCTGCTCTGATTACAATTTTGTGATTATCAGATGGCATGCAGTCCAGTGCGGTTTTGAACAATGCAATCAATTCATTGTATTGATGAAAAAAAAATTGCAGTTGTTCCACAATTGGTCTTTCCACCAAACTGTTGTGTGCACAACGCTTATCTACTTCTTGTGGTGAATTGCCCATGAAATAAATCTGCAGAAATTTATAGTCTGCATCCGGCGGTGGCAATAGCGAACCTGCTCAATAATATATTTGACCTTGAATCTGTAAAGGTTAAAGAAGCGATATATAGGCTGCTATATATTATATACAGCACGAATTTAATTTTTATTTATCTATATAAATAAAAATTAAATGCTGTTCGTTGGTAAGCGCATCACTTGAGAACGGCTGGACTGATTTGACTACATTTTTCTCCAGATCTTCCAGATTTTTTTTTCAATTGAAAACATTCAATTGAGTTTTTTTCTATCCCGGGAGCATAACGAACAAAACAAAAAAAGAATCAACCAAATATGTCGTTCCTATTGTCAGTTATGATCGAGAGTGCATACAAAAATTATGATTTTTGCAGTTTGTCCGAATTTTCCGACTTTCCTTTGTAATTGTCCCGAATTTTTTTTCCTGAAAACTTTTCCAGGACCATAACGAACAAAACAAAAAAAGAATTATGCATATCCATCGTTCGAATCGTGAGGTATGGTCTTGAGGTCATACAAAAATCCCATAGAAAAAAGCACTTTCATTTTTTCCCGAATTTTCCAATTTTCCGGGAAACTTTTCCAGTTTTTCTTTCCCTAAAAACCTTATTCGGACTATTATGAACATTAAAAAAAAAATTAGCCAAATCGGTCCAGCCGTTCTCAAGTGATGCGCTTACCAACGAACAGCATTTAATTTTTATTTATATAGATTTTATTTCAATTTTAAATTCATTTAAACTCGTGTTCAAGCTATCATTATTTTATCATTGTTCTTATTTTGTTGTTCAAACTTACTATCCATCTCTGATTTGATTTCAGTTTTAAATTCGTTCAAATTCGTTTTTTGTTGGTCAAATTTCTCATTTTGTTGGTCAAATTTACTACTCATCATTTCCATAAACAATGCTAACTGACTAAGTACTTCTACATTGTCGATTTTACTACCCTTAGCGTCTACCGTCTCAATCGTTATTTCGTCTGTTGTATTGTCTACGCTCTCGTTAATATTTGTCGATATTAAATCGTCTTGTGTAACGTTTAAAATTGATCCCTCCTCTAAACCCTCATATAAATTTGCACTCTTATTTTTCTCTGCTATTTCGACTAGGTTGTAAATTACTAAATTTAATTTACAACGTCGCTGTTACGGTCGCCATTTGAAGTATTACTCGTGAAATAAATGATTAAAATACTTAAATTGTGTCACCTACCTTTATTTGGACGTCAATTGAAGCAACTTAAATCTTGACGTTCTTGTGCAAATTAACCAAAGTGTCGTCTAGTGTACTCGGCAGAGAAAAACAGGTCAATGCAAATAACAAATACATATTTATAATTTCATATAACACATTATTTTATTTCGTTTTACTCTGTCATTTTTGGTAAACTACCACATCAACAATTTCGTCTTTCTCTACATTTTGTACTCTGAAAACAGGTTCTGAAATATAGTTAAAAATAATTTTCCGAATTTAATTCCAATCAATATTGAGGCCATATCCTCATTTAACAACTACACACAAAATTAACAACTTCTCTTCTATTATATTAAACACAGACAATTACTTATATTATATTATATTACTTAATAACAAAGGCGACCCAGCATCTTACCCATTCTCCTATTCAAACACATTTAAGTTTTATTTCCCCCATAATAAAGAGCTCTTTTAAATTAAATTTTCGTAATTGATTGAAGGTGATACATTTACGTCTTTAACGGCGTCACTGCTGCCCATGTGCTGCACTCCGCATTTTCATCACCATTTGTCCGAAAAATGTTATACTGCTTTAATGTCGATGTTGTAACGGGACATTTAGGCCTACCCGGGGTAATAAATAAATTTTATTAATATATATAAACTTTCACGTATGAACTTACTATTCGTTGTCACTTCCCCAAACGTTTTGAGGTGATGTTCCTCTTCCTCAGTGGGAGTAATACTGAATGTCGATTACAGAATAACCGTTACGGACTATAGGTGTGTGTGGTGAGGGTTGATGGTGGGAAGGGGTTGGCGCTGAGGTTCAAATTGTGTGTTTGGATCAGTGTATCGAATAGTGTATGTGATTTATAATGTAATTGTTCATTTAATATGTTGTTTGGTTGTAGTGCGTGATATCTGTGTATTTCAAATTGTTCAGCTGTGTTTAGTTTTCTACTTTTAGGTAAGTAGTGTAATATTTCCATGTTATGTTCTATGTGTGTGTAACTGGTTTTCGTTATGTAGACGTGTGGCAAATGTGGAATGTATGTAGTTTGTGGTGTAATGGGACAGAATGGGGTATTTTGTTTTATTAAATTTATTTCATTGTTAGTTTTAACTCCCATACATAAAACAGTTTCAGTCTGACAAAGAACGCAATGATATAGCCTTGAGAGCGAGGTGTGGCGATACGACGCAATACGCTTCTGAGAAATCAAGCTTTGTGTTACGCACTCACATGCGCGACATGGGCACGCGTGCGTAAGGGACGCCGACAAGATGTCTAGTTTATAAAATTTCTTTCACCACATGTTAGTTAAGACGACGGAAATGGTGAGCCACGGCCTATTGTATTACCATAGAACAGTGTCGACGATCGAAAAGAACCAATGAGCTGTCTGGACATCATTGTAATCCCGCCGACATCAGGTAGGCGGTGCAAACGGAAATGCTCGTCAACCTTTAGGTAAGCATGCCAGTCATCGATACAGTTCCGCCTGGCCAGGTGCGTATCAAGACTCCGCGAGTCGAAAACTTTTTCAGAATTTAAAGAAAATGGATAGGAAGTGACTAACAGGCATAAACAGTGACACGGTATCTCAAAATCAAGTAAGTGTAGTGAAGAAAGCAAAATTGACAATGTTGTGAATTAACTGAACATTCGGACATGTACGCAGGGCTGCATGTGGCCAGAAGGACGCCGTGAGTTAAGTAACCGACTACCCAGTTCATAATATCAATAATTTCATTTTAAAGAGCTCTAAATAAAAATAAATGGGTATTTAAATTGTATTAGGGAGAGAGTGAGCAATCTGGGTCGTTTTATTATTATTATTATTATTATTATTATTATTATTATGATCATAATTTAAGATGATTAGCAATAAGTAACTCAAGTTTTTATTTCATGTATAATAGATAAATAACAGTGTTTTCTGAGAAGTAACGTAAAGTCAAATATTTGAATGAATGTAAAATAAATAATAGTTTTTTGAAGACAATGAGCAATACATAAATTAAAGTTATTATCCAGCAGTTATTAGCGATGTAACGTAAAAGAAATTGTTGATGTGGGAGTTTTAATATCATCTGACGAAAAAGATAACAATAAAATGTGTTAATTAGACCTATAAGTACTGTATGTGTTTGTCATTGCACTACCTGTTGTTTTTCTCTGCAAAGTACATCAAACGACACCCTGGTAAATTAGCAATAAAGGTAAGTGGGACAAATTTAAATATTTCAAACACTAATTAACTCGTAAGACTTCAAATGGCGCCCGAACAGGGACGTTGTGAATTAAAAATTAAAATAAATTAATTTACAACCTGATCAAAAATGGCAGAGAAAGGCAAGAGGGCAAATTTATGTGAAGATGTTGTGGAGGGGCAATTTTAAATGTTACGCAAGACAGTTTGATATCGACAAATATTGACGAGCACGTAAACGATACAGACAATACAACAGACAAAATAACAATTTAGACGGTAGACGCTAAGAGTAGCAGACTCGACAACGTAGACGTACTTAGTCAATTAGCATTATTTATGAAAATGATGAGTAGTAAATTTGATCAACAAAATGAGAAATTTGACCAACAAAACACGAATTTGAACGAATTTAGAACGGAAGTCAAATTAGAAATAAACATAGTAAATGATAAACTTGACAAACAAGACGAGAAAATGAAATCAGAAAATAATAATTTAAAATCTGAAATCAAATCAGAAATAAATGCCGTAAATATTAAACTTACTGATTTAAATAACGAGTTCATAAACGTAAGGAGCGAATTGAGAGTGAGTGAAATAAATATGAATAGCCGCTTGGAAAGTATGAATGAGGATATTGTTGGAGTGAAAGATGAACTGACTATAGATATAAATAAGATACAAACCGAAATGAAAAACGATATAAAAATAATTAACAAAAAACAAAAAGAGAAAATGCTAGAGACAAATAAAAAATTTGACACATTGACAAATAAATTTAATGATAAAATTAAAAAGCAAAATGACAAGATTGACAGTAATGTTCAATGTGTAATTAATGAGTGTGAGCAGATTAAACAAGCAGATAAAATACAAGAAAATATAAATGATGAATTCAGAAGTAACTTTGAACAAGTTGGTGCAATTAAAATTAATGTAACTAGTTTAAAAAATAAACAAACAGAACATGAGCGTGAAATAATTAAAGTCAGAGAAGATTTGAGTGTAACCATTAATCAGAAATTAACTAATGTAAGTGAGAGAGTGAACGTGGAAGTGGAATTAGGGTATTTTAGTAATGAAAGTAGGGGGGTGAACCCCATACAATTTTTGAACTCTGTAAAAAGTTTCAATAAATATAACCAAGAAAGTTGGGAGATTAAATTAGTAAGAATTTTAAAATACTTTAAAGGGGATGCTAAAATATGGGCGGATGCTCATAATGATAACTGGGTAGATTTTAATGAGTTTGAACAAGCATTTAAAAATAAGTACTGGTCAGAAGAGAAACAAGAGGGATTACGTAGTACCATAATGGGGTGGGGAAATTTTAATATTAAACACATGAGTATTACATCGTATGTGACAAGACTATATAGTCAGGTTAAATACTTAGAACCACCAATGCCTCTTTCATCGTTTATAAGATACATTAGTAAGCATTTACCTAAGGACATACGGTCCACAATCAGAACCCGGGAGTTTGCTAATATTGCAGAATTAGAAAAAATATTAGAAGCGTATCAAAGTATGAAAGAAGAAGAAGATAACAAATATCAATTTAGAGATACTGAAGTAAGACAACCAGACCATTTTATTAATAATGTGAGTAGATCAGGGGAGGGGGCGTGGTTATGTCCAAACCCTAATTGTAGAGCTAATAACTATAACAGTTCGCGCAATCAATGCTGTAGGTGTCAGGGTCCGAGGGAGAGTGCTCAAGGGAGAGTGGAGAATTATAATCGAGGTTTTGAACATAATGGGTTTAGAGGGAATCATAGAGGGAGAGGCTTCACCAGTAATCGGGGAATGCCGGGAAATTTCAACCACAGAGGTAGAGGGGGATATGCTTGTAACCCAAATGACACTAGGGGTGTAGAAGCACCTGCTAATAATCAAAACAATAACCACCACCTCCAATACAGTTAAACTAATCAGGGCGGTTGAAAAGGAAAGCCCCCAGCCATCTAGAAATCATATGACAATAGGGTCACTTATCACCAACATACATAATGATTTATCCGATGAAGAAGCGGGGGAGAGTAGTAATGTTTTTGGGATGGCAGAATTTGAAGCCGAAGTGTTTAATTCTAAATACACTTTTCTAATAGATTCAGGGAGTGAACTGACTGCTATAGACGATAGAATGTTTGAAAAGATAAACAATCAAACTACAGAGACCATTCCAGTTACCAGTGCTGGTTATTAGTGTTGTAGGGGTAACAGGTGTTCGCAGTAAAAAAGTAACTAAACAAATAATGCTACAACTAAGAATAAATAAAAACACAATAAATATACCTTTTTTGGTTATTCCAGGGTTAAATGTGGGAGCTATAATGGGTAATGATTTTTTAAATAATTTTAAAGCGGAATTAAACTATTGTACCCAGACTATGAAATTAAATAATAACAATAATATAATTGAAATACCGTTCATACAAAAGAAAACTGTAGAAATGAAAGCTTTAAAAATAATTAGTAAGGGAATGTTAGTTTCTGACAATGACATAAACGAATGTAGGCCTTTAATGGTTAATTATTGTAACCTGAAGGAAAATAGTCACAAGTTATTTGAAATCAAAGATGGTTGGGAGGAAAAAATGAATAAATCCTATATCAAGATGGGGAATTTAGCTACCAAGATAGGGAAAAAGTAGTACTAATAATAAACAAAAATAAATCGGTTTTTTCAGACGAACCAGGTTTAGTAAAGAATTTTAAGGGGAAATTAATCGTTAAAGAAAAACACCTTTTGCACCTAAGACCTATCCAGTACCATATTCCAAGAGGGGGTTAGTACAGGAGGAAATAAATAAGATGTTGAGAGAAGGTATAATAGAAAAATCTACTTCACCATATTCCAACCCTTTAGTAGTGGTGACCAAGAAAGATTTATCGATAAGATTATGTTTAGACACAAGACAAGTAAACAGAATAATTGTTCCAGACAGAGAATCACCGGAACCAGTAATCGAAATTCTGCAACGTTTTAGTGGGACCAAGTACATCACCACCTTGGACTTAACTGCAGGATACTGGCAAATAGAGCTGGAAGAGGAATCTCGATAATATGTGGCTTTTTTATACAACGGCAGTAATTACCAGTTTCGTAGGTTACCTTTTGGACTAAACGTAAGTGTTTCAATTTTTATTAAGTGCTTGGATTATGTGTTAGGGAGAGAGATTTTAGAATTTACAACCGTTTATGTAGACGATATAGTAATTACGTCACCAGACATTGATACACACTGTGAAAGGTTAGATAGAGTGCTAAGTAGACTGCATGAATATGGCATAACAGTTAAGTTTAAGAAGTCGGAATTTTTGAAAGAACAAGTTAATTTTTTAGGCCATATAATTTCAGCAAGGGGTATCAGTACAGACCCTAAGAAAGCAGAAATAATACAAAATTTTCCGATACCAAAAAATGTTAAACAGTTACAAAGTTTCTTAGGGTTGTGCAATTATTATAGGCAATTTGTAGACAAATATTCATATTTAACAGTACAATTGGGACATTTGTTAAATAAAGACAATCGATGGCAGTGGAATTTAAAAGAGCAAAATATATTCGAGCTGATAAAAAATAAATTCTTAAACACAGTTATATTAGCTCATCCTAATTTTCTAGAACCATTTTATATACACACAGACGCATCGGACATTGCTTTGGGAGTAGAATTATTCCAGTTAGATGGGAATGGTAATCATAACGTTGTAGCTTTTGCTAGTAGGTCCTTAGTACTTAGTGAAAAGAACTACACAACCACAGAAAAGGAAGCGTTATCAATAGTTTTTGCCTGTAGAAAGTTTAGGACATACCTGTTAGGAAATAAAGTAATAATAAGATCAGACCATCAAGCTTTAACATTTTTAAAGAACTGCAAACTAACGCATGGTAGATTAGTGTGTTGGATGTTAATATTACAAGAATATGACTTAACTATTGTAAGAGACCTGTTGTGCGGGGTATTTTTAATTTTAGAATGCGTGTTATTCTGCCACACGTTGGATGCGACACTTTGTAAGAGAATCTTTTATGTGGGTTGTAAAAATTAATAATTAGTGTTATTTGTGTGTAATAGGTAAAATTGTTCTCTTACCATTTACGGGTAAACCGTATTTCTCTGCGTTCGATTCAAATGTTGCTGCCTCGCCACCTGATTAGCGCACGCCTTTCTGCAGTGTCGACTTGGCTAACGTCAAGCTTTGACGCTTTCACTTCAATAAACTCTTAGTGGTTATTGTAAATTAATTGAATCAAACATACAGTGTTGCAGAATGAGAACATTTATTGACACTTTAAAAGATTTCAATTACCTTATGATACATCAAATTTATTTTTTGCACCAGCTATTACACTTGTTCGGTTGGTACTTGCTCAGTTACAGTGTTTTGTACACAAAACCGTCTCATCGGTTAACGTTAGTTTACGATTAAAATGTTTTTTCTCAGGGGTGTTAATAAGTCCTTTCGGCTACAGAAATATTTACTTACGGCTAAGACACACAAATTTATAACAATCCTTAATACTAGTTACACAAAAAAATTAATATCTTATCCTATTCAAGTAAGTAATTACCAATGAAACTTAGTAGAATTTTAGGTTAAGATTCGTCTATTAGAAAGGCTGGTTAATTATTTATTATATTTTGCTTTCAATAATTATTAACTGATTAAAGTTTAAATAGTGATTGTATCAATGCATTCAGTTTTAAATCGGAATAGTGATCAGTGAAGTGAAATAGTTATTTGTTAATTTTGACCAAAAAATTTTGAATTCGATAATGGGATTATGTTTATACTCATCGATTTTCCGCTGAAGATCCTGATGTCGTCTTCTTCTTCCGGATAACTCCCGAGATGTCGTCTTCTTCTATTCTTCAGAAGTTTATTTCTCTCGTCCCGACGGTCTTCCTCGCAGACTCCGGCCTCGCACTCCTTCTGTGATCGTCCGTCTTCTTCTATTGATCTATGTCCTGATGATCTTCCTTCGGGATCCGTCGTCGTCTCTTCTTCGCTGCGTCTTCCCGGCTTCCTCGGATAATTATGGTTCGTTGATAATTTTTATTACACAAAATCTTATTCAGGATTCCCTGGGCTGTTGTTACTTCTTTTGGTTTAAATTAAGTTAAAATTCACTTTAGTAATAAAATTTTAGTGTGAGAGCTACTCGATCCACTCTCGGCGTCGGTCAATAATACAATAACGAAAATCTAACGGTTTTTTGGCAATAAATTTCTGGTTGCTATGGTTACCTAATAAATTATGCTAATTCTCATTGGTCATTAACTTAAGTCATTGTTATGTTTTAACGTCTTTTTTAGTCTAATTTTACCAAAATATCTTCAAATGAAGATTTCTATCTTATATTAATAGCTAGGGTTATTACATGAGTACCATTCTTCCTAATTTTTCATGATGATCATTTTGATACCCCTCATGGACACTTTTGAATAGCTAATTACATTTTTATTATTTTTCATATTTATATTTTACATATATTTTATTCAAAATTGGTTGTTATTCATATATTTTGGTATTAGGAATACTCACTTAATTTGTTTAACCATTTGGTATACTCTGCTTCAATTTTGGACTATTATTTGTTCTCAAATCTACTAAATTTTTCTTTAACAGTTAGGCCTAGAGCCTAGATTTTATTCTACTCCCATCTAACATTTCTTAATAACATATTACCTTTATATTTGGTAATTCTAATACAATTTTATAAACAAAACAAGCAATAAACATCAGTGTTCCTAACTCCACCTCTTATTATAAAAATATTCCTTGCCAGGTTCAAGCCTGAAATTAAACTTCTAACTAGTTTTCTGTTTTTTACTATTATCTTGCTTATCTTATAATTTACTACATTCTATGTTTTTTTTTTAACAATAACAAAACTCTTATAATACTACTGTTAAACTGTACCTTACACGATATGTCTTACTTACTAATCCCTTCACTTAAATACAGTGTCTGTCCTTCTTATTTTACTGTTCATTCTAATAACTTAATTTTTACCTTATTTTATAATTCTTACTTCCTATTACCTAAATTCATAATAGCACAGTCAGTTTAATCTTACTTGCTAACATAAAGTTTATCAAAGATTGTTAGCTATTTTATTATAGTCTGCTTATAAAATACTTTATTCTGCACACTCACTGCACTTTTCCCTTCCTAGAAGGTTTCTTTATTTATTATCACTATCACTTTTTTTCATTACATGCTATACCTAGCATTCCACCACTTATTTATTTTTATACACATTTTTAATTCACTCACTTATTTATTCACACGGTTTGTCTGATTATTTTGATATCACTGTGTGATTATGGGTCATGAATAACTAGTTTACTTTCAAATCACTCTGATCACTTTTGGTTATTACTTAATTATTGCTTTTGTTTGGCTCAAAGCATCTTTTATTGGCTTTGACTATTATTATCTCTATTAATTTGGGTATGGTTAGTTTCTAACTCCCTACCTTATATTATAAGTACATTGCTTTATCAATAAAATATACATGACATTATTATTTTCCATTAACCTTATTACCCTAGGTAAATCTCATCTACACTACAATTACATCAGTTCATTTGTTAAGCTACAGAATAATGGTCATTATTTGGGATTATTTGATTACACTTAGGTCTCAACTGCTTCTTCATTGTTTCGTGGTTCCTTTGGTATTTATCCGATCTATTGTGTCAGGTCATTGTCAGGTTAACAGTCATTTGTCATTTGGGTTACTGGGTTATTGATCGCTGAGTTTTTTGCCTCTTATTCTTATCTTCAGCTTTTTATTTTTATAGTTAAATATCACTGGATCTTCACTACCTTATGTCATGTTACATAATGCATCGCCACCAAAATTGATTATTTCGAAACAAATATTATTATATTTTTTCTGAAATCATCAATATAGTTCATTTTATCAAGTTGTTATTATCAGGAATTCATCAATCGCTACTTCTTCTGTATTCATTCTTTATTAAGTCACGGTTCATAATATGATATTTGGTATTATTTTCTTTCTTTATAATTCCCTTTTATGTTCTATTTCCCTAAAATTTTTCTTCTCTCTCCTTCATATAAATTGGTACTAGCCAGAGGGCACGTGTGGCTCTATTACTCTGCTATCCATTTATACACATTTTGAGTTCAGAGGCCTTGCCTATCTGCTCAATAACATAAATAATTGTTGGACGTATCTCAACATAAAATCATCACATAATAATCTTCATAATAATTATAATAATAGTCGTTCATTTCCGACTCACATAATATTAATACAATAAAACACTTTTGGGATTAATTATTCTCTCTTTTATACATCTCATGACTTTTTCATCTCAGTAACTTATTTGGATTCCTTCGTTTAAGCTTATGGCGATATTTAATAGGCATTTTTGCATTGTTTCATTAGCTTATTTTATATGGTAGTGATTTTATTTGTCATCATTTTAATGCTCATTGATATTTAAAATTAACATTGTAGCTGGTTTCTGGCTCACTTATATTTCCATTGATTGTTCAGTTAATATATCAGACTTATTTTTTATTTGATTGTCTTGTCTTTTCTTTTGTGAAACATTAATTTTTATTATTCCCTTTTGTGATAGGGTTAGTTAATGATGTTATGTAGCGTCATCATTATTTGTGTAACATTGTATTATTTTATCTCAATTTTTATGATATTTCATTATACATATTTTTCAAAATTACATGGGTTTACACATTTTGTTTCACACTTGGTCGTAAGTTTGGCCTTACTTTGTTTTGAATTTAGCTTATCTTTCTTCTAAATTCCTTTTCATTCATAATAATAATAGTTCCAATCAAATACTTATTGTAAGTTGTGCTTACATTTATTTTTGAATTTTGATAATTGTTACTTTCAAAATTCTCTTTAATTTTCTGACACTGGTTCATAATACTTTTTTAAAGAAGACTGGTTGTAAGTCCCTTTTATTTTCTTAGTTGTGATCTCACTGATGACATAGGTATTGTTTTTGTTGTCTTTTACTATGAGATAGGGTATTTATGACTGTACAATGGGCCCTGTTATATACACTCCTTTTTTCTTGTAAGTTAATCTTCTCATTTATATACATTAATTGGTTTGCCTGGTCGGTTTACTTAAAATCAGTCCCATTTCTCAGTGTTCCTCCGCACTTGGTTTAGCCATGGTCCATGATTATATGAGTTGCTCCTGTTCGGATTGCTGTCGTTTTCAGGATGACTTCTGTTCTTGTCCACTCTCTGGCTACTATCTTGTATTTAAATGTTTCTGTCATACCATTTTCACTTGTTTCCATTGCTATTTCAAGCATTTCATTATCTTGTTCATACAACGGATATGTCCATGCTATTTCCATTGTAGATGCTATCGTTGATATTGGATTATGCATGTCCATTAAGTGTCTTCTCCTTCTTATTCTGTTACACACTATTTTATAGTGATTCCCTTCTAAAGTTTCTAGTAAGTTCCTTCTATTATTTTTAAAATTCATTATTTCATTCTGGTCGTTAATTAGTGCATTAAACATCTCAAGTAGTCCATTCTTCATCATCTCCAACTCTTCTCTGGTATTTATTAGTTTCCTTGGATGTATCTGTCTTACTTTCTTCATTTTCATAGTTTGGATATCCTCCTTGTGGCTGCTATTTTTATTTGTTAATAACAGTATGCTTTTGTCTTCCTTTAAATCTGTTTCCTTCTTACCATCTTGTATTTTCTCATCTACCGGTTCCTTGTTCTCATTCACTGTTTCTTTAATATCTTCAGAAGTACCGTCCAGTGTTTCACTCCATTTCTTGAAACCATTGTCTAATGTTTCACTTAATTTCTCGTTAAATCTGTCAAATTTTTCCATCATTCTTTCGTGATGTTTGTCCATTTCTTCTTTATATAATTCCCAAAATTGCCTTACGCTCATGTCACGTCTGGCTTCCTTCTGTTGTGTAGGTTCTGGCATTTTCTTCGGTTGCTTCACTTCCCCGTCCTTGACTATTTCTTTTTCTGATTGATCCTTGGGTTGTTCCAGGTTTTTATTATTTGGTGTTTCGCTGAACCCTTTTATTTGATTATGTTTCTTCCTCCAATTACACATCTCTTCTCTGGATAGCTCGAACATAACCCTTATCCATTCTCTTAGCTCTGCGTTTTCTGTTTGTATTTGACGTTCCGGTTGTCTTATAGATTGTCTCCATTGGTCATATTCCTCCTGTGTATATTCCTCTGTCACCTGTGCGTATATTCCCGTTCTTTTGTTTTTCATTTGTTCTCCATTACTGCAGAATCTCTCCCAATCTTCTTCAGTCATTCTTTCCACCTTGTTATCGCCTTTTCCGTGGGCTGTCCTGATAGTCTCTTCCTTGCTGCATTTGGTTTCCAGCTTCCACATTTCATCATAAATTTCTTTCCATGACATTTTGTTGTATGGCGGTTCCATTTCATCCGCACGACTCATTTGTGCTCGTTCATGGTCAGTGGTGTTCCTTTCGATGTACTCCATCTCTCTGCTAAACTTTTTAAATAGTGCTGTCATCCATTCTGCATAGTTGACTCGTTTTTCTTCTATCTCCCTTTCCGATCTCTTTGTTTCCTTTTCCGCCTCCTTCTCGTGTAGCTTGGTCTGGTATCCCATCTCGTGCTTTGCTGGTTCCATTTCTGTAGTCGCCGCTAGAATCTGTAAAGTTTAAAGGTATGTTTCCTTAACTATTCTAGCCCTACTAGTTGGCGCGCCACTTTGTAAAAGAACCTGTTTGTACGGGGTATTTAGATTTGGTAAACGTTCCCCTTATTATCGTCCTTCTGACAGAAACGAAAAGCCCCACTGTTGTGAGCGTCACTTTGTAAGAGAGTGTTTACGTGGGTTGTAAAAATTGATATTTATTGTATTACTTGTGTGTAATAAGTCAAATTGTATCTACTCTTACCATTTACGGATAAACCGTATTTCTCTCCGTTCGATTCAAATGTTGCCGCCTCGCCACCTGATTGGCGCACGCCTTACTGCAGTGTCGACTTGGCTAGCATCTTGCTTTGACGCTTTCACTTCAATATACTCTTAGTTGTTATTGTAAATTAATTGAATCAAACATACAGTGTTGCAGAATGAGAACATTTATTGACACTTTAGAAGATTTCAATTACCTTATGATACATCAAATTTATTTTTTGCACCGGCTATTACACTTGTTCGGTTGGTACGTGCTCAGTTCCCGTGTTTTGTACCCAAGTCGTCTTAACGTTAGTTTACAGTTAATATGTTTTTTTTTCTCAGGGGTGTTAATAAGTCCTTTCGGCTACAGAAATATTTACTTACGGCTAAGACACACAAATTTATAACAATCCTTAATACTAGTTACACAAAAAAATTAATATCTTATCCTATTCAAGTAAGTAATTACCAATGAAACTTAGTAGAATTTTAGGTTAAGATTCGTCTATTAGAAAGGCTGGTTAATTATTTATTATATTTTGCTTTCAATAATTATTAACTGATTAAAGTTTAAATAGTGATTTTATCAATGCATTCAGTTTTAAATCGGAATAGTGATCAGTGAAGTGAAATAGTTATTTGTTAATTTTGACCAAAAAATTTTGAATTCGATAATGGGATTATGTTTATACTCATCGATTTTCCGCTGAAGATCCTGATGTCGTCTTCTTCTTCCGGATAACTCCCGAGATGTCGTCTTCTTCTATTCTTCAGAAGTTTATTTCTCTCGTCCCGACGGTCTTCCTCGCAGACTCCGGCCTCGCACTCCTTCTGTGATCGTCCGTCTTCTTCTATTGATCTATGTCCCGATGATCTTCCTTCGGGATCCGTCGTCGTCTCTTCTTCGCTGCGTCTTCCCGGCTTCCTCGGATAATTATGGTTCGTTGATAATTTTTATTACACAAAATCTTATTCAGGATTCCCTGGGCTGTT
Organism: Magicicada septendecula; assembly: GCA_034769895.1. Lineage (NCBI taxonomy): Eukaryota > Metazoa > Arthropoda > Insecta > Hemiptera > Cicadidae > Magicicada > Magicicada septendecula. Next base: position 528,839,278 of record CM068368.1, read on the forward strand.
GTTATTATCTTCTTTTGGTTTAAATTAAGTTAAAATTCACTTTAGTAATAAAATTTTAGTGTGAGAGCTACTCGATCCACTCTCAGCATCGGTCAATAATACAATAATGAAAATCTAACGGTTTTTTGGCAATAAATTTCTGGTTGCTATGGTTACCTAATAAATTATGCTAATTCTCATTGGTCATTAACTTAAGTCATTGTTATGTTTTAACGTCTTTTTTGGTCTAATTTTACCAAAATATCTTCAAATGAAGATTTCTATCTTATATTAATAGCTAGGGTTATTACATGAGTACCATTCTTCCTAATTTTTCATGATGATCATTTTGATACCCCTCATGGACACTTTTGAATAGCTAATTACATTTTTATTATTTTTCATATTTATATTTTACATATATTTTATTCAAAATTGGTTGTTATTCATATATTTGGTATTAGGAATACTCACTTAATTTGTTTAACCATTTGGTATACTCTGCTTCAATTTTGGACTATTATTTGTTCTCAAATCTACTAAATTTTTCTTTAACAGTTAGGCCTAGAGCCTAGATTTTATTCTACTCCCATCTAACATTTCTTAATAACATATTACCTTTATATTTGGTAATTCTAATACAATTTTATAAACAAAACAAGCAATAAACATCAGTGTTCCTAACTCCACCTCTTATTATAAAAATATTCCTTGCCAGGTTCAAGCCTGAAATTAAACTTCTAACTAGTTTTCTGTTTTTTACTATTATCTTGCTTATCTTATAATTTACTACATTCTATGTTTTTTTTTTTTTAACAATAACAAAACTCTTATAATACTACTGTTAAACTGTACCTTACACGATATGTCTTACTTACTAATCCCTTCACTTAAATACAGTGTCTGTCCTTCTTATTTTACTATTCATTCTAATAACTTAATTTTTACCTTATTTTATAATTCTTACTTCCTATTACCTAAAGTCATAATAGCACAATCAGTTTAATCTTACTTGCTAACATAAAGTTTATCAAAGATTGTTAGCTATTTTATTATAGTCTGCTTATAAAATACTTTATTCTGCACACCCACTGCACTTTTCCCTTCCTAGAAGGTTTCTTTATTTATTATCACTGTCACTTTTTTTCATTACATGCTATACCTAGCATTCCACCACTTATTTATTTTTATACACATTTTTAATTCACTCACTTATTTATTCACACGGTTTGTCTGATTATTTTGATATCACTGTGTGATTATGGGTCATGAATAACTAGTTTACTTTCAAATCACTCTGATCACTTTTGGTTATTACTTAATTATTGCTTTTGTTTGGCTCAAAGCATCTTTTATTGGCTTTGACTATTATTATCTCTATTAATTTGGGTATGGTTAGTTTCTAACTCCCTACCTTATATTATAAGTACATTGCTTTATCAATAAAATATACATGACATTATTATTTTCCATTAACCTTATTACCCTAGGTAAATCTCATCTACACTACAATTACATCAGTTCATCTGTTAAGCTACAGAATAATGGTCATTATTTGGGATTATTTGATTACACTTAGGTCTCAACTGCTTCTTCATTGTTTCGTGGTTCCTTTGGTATTTATCCGATCTATTGTGTCAGGTCATTGTCAGGTTAACAGTCATTTGTCATTTGGGTTACTGGGTTATTGATCGCTGAGTTTTTTGCCTCTTATTCTTATCTTCAGCTTTTTATTTTTATAGTTAAATATCACTGGATCTTCACTACCTTATGTCATGTTACACTATCAAGTATTGTAAGGGTAAAGAGAACGTAGTAGCTGACGTCCTGTCCAGAACCGATTTTGATAACAGTACCGAAGTAGACATAGCCAATACGTATAAGATATAACAAAAGAAGTGGGGGGAGTAGATATGAAAAAATTAATAAATGACCTAGCAACAAACCAAGAAAAAGACGCTGAACTTGTCAAGATAATGTTAGCTTTAAATCAGATACCCAACATACCTCATAAGTGGGAAAAGCATTTTAGTTTGTATAATAAACATTTATTTCACCAGGCAAATGAACAGGGAGACGATTGGAAAGTGTGCATTCCTAAAGTTATAATACCTGAAGTAGTGAGAGATTGCCATTTGAGATATGGTCATATAGGCCCCAAGAAATGTAGTGACATATTGAAAGAGTCATGTAAATTCAATAATATGTAAAGAACCGTGCGTAAAATATTACAAACATGCGAAATTTGTCAGAAAGCCAAGCTAAATAATCGTAAACAGGAGGGTCTAATGCAACATGTAATACCAGACAGTCCTTTAGCAATAGTTGCCGTCGATTTATATGGCCCCCTACCCAAAGGTCGAGGAGGGGTAACTTATTTATTTGTTGTGTTAGATGTTTTTACCAAATTTGTAAAATTGTACCTAATTAAAAAAGCTACCTCCTCAGTATTAGCTAGGAAAATAGTAAATGAGTACATTACGGAAGTAGGTAAACCCAAAATAGTATTATCAGATCATGGTTCTCAGTTTACCAGCAACATCTGGCAGGAAACTTTAGGTTGGGAAAACATTTTAGTTAAACATACATCAGTGTATCATCCACAATCAAATCCTAGTGAGCGTGTTATGCGGGAGTTAGGGAGAATGTTTAGAACTTTTTGCCACAAAAACATTCATTGTGGGCTACGTTTGTGTGCAAGATAGAGGGATATGTTAACAGTAGTTTACACGAATCCACTAGCTACAGCCCATATGAGTTGATGTTTCAGAGAAGGCCATCATGCATATTGGAAGAACTGATAAAATTTCCGAACCGGACAGAGATGCCACATGGTAGGACATTGTTGCTTGCAAAGGAGCGGCTTTTGAGTAAAGCTGAACAGCGTAAATGAAGACATGACTGGAATTTAACACCCATACAATACGAGGTAGGACAATTAGTATTAACAAAGAATCATGATCAATCATCAGTGTTAGACAAAGAGATTAAAAAATTTTTCTTATTATACGACGGTCCATATGAGGTTAGCGAAGTGAAAATGGAGAATGCTTACGTTTTAATAGATTTGCAAACCCGAGAAATAAAAGGAACATATAATGTGACCCAATTAAAAAAGTATTATCTAGCTGAGTGATGTTAGACATTTTTTTTTGTTTATTTTTAAAGTTAATACATAAACATACATTATGTTATTTTAAAAGTAGAAGGGATCCTCCCCTATTTTCGAGCGGTCACAGATTCACCACCTCTGATCGTGGTTTTTAGCATTCTGGAGGCAGGCCATGGTTGACGGTAGCCCCGCAAAGGGTGAAATCAACGCTGGTCCTAATCCACAAATTGGTGTAAACTAGAAATTTAACACTGTCATTGAACCGGGAGGGGGACCCCTAGTTTCGTGAAAAGGTGGGGTAGGTTTGAGGAAAAAAAAATTGCATTAAAGTACGTCATTGTAAATTGTAATGTTCATTATAAGTAGGTAAGGTGTCAGCTGGTTCATGATGTGTATCTTATGTTATTTTTGTAATCAAGTGTAGCTATTTTCGAAGTTAAGGTAGTCATAGGTTGTTGATTATATGTTTAATGTAATAAATTTGTTTATTATCATGTGGGTTACTATATTACTATATAGTTATGCTATTACATTGTTTATTTATTTATTAAATTAGATGCATTTGGAGAATTTGGGAATGTTTTTAAAGGAAAAAAAAACTTTTTTATGATTAACTTCACTAATTAAAGTAAACCATCTTATGTAATTGATTTGGGAAATGATTTTCGAGAGTTAATGTCAAGAAGTAGGGAGTTTGTGTTGAATTAATAACGAGAATATGTACGCACCCAGTAATTGCTAAAAGCGACCCAGCAGGCATGAAAGGGGGAACATATCGGTTGAGGATCTGGTATGGTATAAGGCCAGGGTTTTGATATTTTGGGCGGAATTTTAGACGGTTGGGTGTATGATGGTGCGTATCTGTCCGAGTTTATGGCGTTGGGATCTCGAACAGAGAAGTCCAGTAATCTCGTACGGATGCAGCCATGGTCGCCGAGCTAGGGGGGTAGTTTACCCATGATGCGTTAAGAAATAATGGGGGGTTGTTGGCACCATATCCTCACCGATCCTCTTAGGGGTTTAGCAATGAGAGTTCTGTTCCAGCAGAAGATCTCTCATTTGGGGGGGGGTATTGTAATGGGACAGAATGGGGTATTTTGTTTTATTAAATTTATTTCATTGTCAATTGTAACTCCCATACATAAAACAGTTTCAGTCTGACAAAGAACGCAATGATATAGCCTTGAGAGCGAGGTGTGGCGATACGACGCAATACGGTTCTGAGAAATCAAGCTTTGTGTTACGCACTCACATGCGCGACATGGGCACGCGCGCGTTAGGGACGCCGACAAGATGTGTAGTTTATAAAATTTCTTTCACCACATGTTAGTGAAGACTACGGAAATGGTGAGCCACGGCCTATTGTATTACCAAGAACAGCGTCGACGATCGAAAAGAACCAATGAGCTGTCTGGACATCATTGTATTCCCGCCGACATCATGTAGGCGGTGCAAACGGAAATGCTCGCCAGCCTTTAGGTAAGCATGCCAGTCATCGATACAGTTCCGCCTGGCCAGGTGCGTATCAAGACTCCGCGAGTCGAAAACTTTTTCAGAATTTAAAGAAAATGTATAGGAAGTGACAAACAGGCATAAACAGTGACACGGTATCTCAAAATCAAGTAAGTGTAGTGAAGAAAGCAAAATTGACAATGTTGTGAATTAACTGAACATTCGGACATGTACGCAGGGCTGCACGTGGCCGGAAGGACGCCGTGAGTTAAGTAACCGACTACCCAGTTCGTAATATCAATAATTTCATTTTAAAGAGCTCTAAATAAAAATAAATGGGTATTTAAATTGTATTAGGGAGAGAGTGAGCAATCTGGGTCGTTTATTATTCTTATTATTATGATCATAATTTAAGATGATTAGCAATAAGTAACTCAAGTTTTTATTTCATGTATAATAGATAAATAACAGTGTTTTCTGAGAAGTAACGTAAAGTCAAATATTTGAATGAATGTAAAATAAATAATAGTTTTTTGAAGACAATGAGCAATACATAAATTAAAGTTATTATCCAGCAGTTATTAGCGATGTAACGTAAAAGAAATTGTTGATGTGGGAGTTTTAATATCATCTGATGAAAAAGATAACAATAAAAAGTGTTAATTAGACCTATAAGTACTGTATGTGTTTGTCATTGCACTACCTGTTGTTTTTCTCTGCCAAAGTACATCAGACGATACCCCGGTAAATTAGCAATAAAGGTAAGTGGGACAAATTTAAATATTTCTAACACTAATTAACTCATAAGACTTCAGTGGTGATTGCTTTTAAATGTTCTGAAAATCTGGAAGAAAAAGATCTTCCCGTCTGGCCGATGTAGAATTGGTGACAATCATTACAGTTTAATTTATAAACCCCTGTTTTGCTGTATGTGTCAGTGTCTTTGTTAGTATTATTTATGTGTTTTCTAATGGTGTTGTTGGTTCTGTAGGCTACTTTATAATTGTGTTTCTTAAATGTGTTTGCAATTTTGTGTTTATTGGAATTGTAGTATGTAAGTGTTATGTATTTGCTGGGTTGTGTGCTGTTGGTCTGATGTGTTTTACTTTTTGTGTTTAGGATTCGTTTGTGTAGTTTATTTATTAATTCGGGGTTGTATCCATTTTTGACTGCTATATATTTGATTGTGTTTAATTCATCTTGGTAGTCATGTGTGTTTAGGGGTATTGAAGTGAGCCTATGGAGCATGTAGTTGAAAGCTGCATGTTTGTGTTGATTTGGGTGGTTGGATGAGTTATGTATGACCATGTCTGATGTGGTGGGTTTCCTGTATATTTTGTATGTGTGTGTGTGTGTTGTTTGTTTTGGTGATTGTAAGGTCTAAGAAGTTTATACTATTATTTAGTTGTATTTCAAGTGTGAATTTTAATTTATGGTTTATAATGTTAATGTATTTGTGGAAATTTTCTATTTGTCTTTTGTTGCCGTTGTAAAGGAGTAAAATGTCATCAACATACCTGTGCCAGTATATTATTTTATCGGTGTATTTGTTGTTCAGTATGTGTTTCTGTTCTATATGTACTATGGTTACATTCTAACGAATAGTAAGTTCATATGTGAAAGTTTATGTGTATTAATAAATTTAATAAAGTGAACGAAGAGGATGAATCAACAAGATAAAAATAAATTTTATTGTGTTTAATAAAAAAGGAAATAAAATTTTATGATGTAATAGTAATTTTGGGAGACATAAATGTGAATTCATAATAAAGGTAAATTTTAATGGAAACAAAATTAGAAAGAGTAATTGTAAAATATTATTCATGAATTAAAACGACGCAACAAACCAACATGTGGATTTGTGTCAAGGTCAGCTCCAGTGACTAACATATTATGTAACATCAAGTCAGACGATATTACGTCAGTGCATACGTCACGCTGAAATCCGGGCTGTCGGCCGAACCTTATACTGGCATAGTGATACAAGAACTTAGAACAATGAGAATTGGTAAAAACAGCCGCGACCACTACACAAAATAGTGCCGTTCGTCTCAGCAGTCGGCGATGAACATCTAATAAATACGGACGCAATCTGTCTGCGCCTCCGCCGGCTGGGCGTAGTTTTCGTTGCGCCCGCAGTTTAAAAATGTGATATAAAATAAAAATTTACACATAAATGATGTGAATGACAGTTTTCTTTATGCAGTAACAGTTTTCGGCAATTATCAGTTAAAATAAAAATGTGCGTGTAGAGCAATGTGACGTCCTCTGGACTCACTGAACAGCTAAGTAACAATTGTGTACCTAAATTTTTAACAAGGGTTAAACCAAAATTTGCAATGTAATTAATTTTCTAAACAAACAAAAATGAGATCTCTAAGTCATGGGGTATATATGTGTGTGTGTGTGTGTGTGTGTGTGTGTGTGTGTGTGTGTGTGTGTGTGTGTGTGTGTGTGTGTGTGTGTGTGTGTGTGTGTGTGTGTGTGTGTGTGTGTGTGTGTGTGTGTGTGTGTGTGTGTGTGAATGCAAGCGCTGGTTTCCGTATATAAAATTAAGATTGTAGCTAGTTATTTTATTTTGAAACTAATATTTTTTGAATATTACTGAAATTAAAATGTAAGAGAGAGAGAAGGAAAATTTTGTATGTAATGATGGGGTTGGAAGGAATGTATAAAGTTTTGTTCATTTTGACCGAAAAAAGATAAACTTAATTGTATCTTAGAATTTAATAAAGTAAGATTGATTTGAATATTTAAATGTGAATTATTAGTTATTTCAAGCAACCATATTGTTTTCAACACGTCTAATTAGAAATCCTGGATACGGTGAGTAAAATAAGTTAAGTTAGCAATATGACAACATGGTGGCACTAGCCGTAAGGGTACGAAACATAAACAAAGCTTGTTAGTAAATTTATAAATAAAGTGGACTAAGTTTGTTAGTTAACAATGTCACTGAGTTTGGTTGATGTTGCACTGTTTTATAGCTTCTGATTCCGTGTTTAATTCACATTTTATACTGGTTAAAAGATTTTTTTGGCTCGCAAGCCTTTATGTTGAACCGCGCGGTTCGATCACTGTAGCAAGACAACCAACGCTAACTGTGTTTTCCAAGATGGCCAGGCGCGCCTCATCCACGGCAACTTGGCCTGCCATTGGTTCCCAGAGGGACCACGTGACACGGCAAATATTTAATACTGGGTATAGTACATTCACTGTAACTGACCAACTAGCCGTGTACGTGATAATTCAACTGTACGAACAGGCAGTTCCGCGCGCTTTCGCATTCCGGAGTACCTGCTACCAGTGCTTGATGACAAATTTTCTGGACCAACATGCAGATGGGCGTCACCTACAGGAATGTCTACTGTTACAGATTGAGGCCTTGTGTGGGTAACTACACTGCGTCGTATTCACAATTAAAATTAAACCTATCACACAATTCTGCCCCATTACAAATCATATAAATATTATTTTTGCCAGTCATCCATAACATGCCCTTCTTAATGATGTTTTCATTTGTGTCTTCCCAGTATGTAATAACTTTATAATTTAATATAAGCAGCAAACATCACTCATAGTAATGAATAAATGTAGCATGCAGTGTCACCAAAATCTTTGAAAACCATAAATTCAGCAAAAGCCCAAGTCAAAAAAAAAATACTGTCAATGGTACTGGCATGTCCACACTACATATTTAAGTAGTCCTTTAATCATAAATGATTTTATCATTTCTCTGTTATTAAACACTTTTATACTTGAAATTTATCCCCATCCCACATATGTCCTGTTACATACTTGAATATCAGTTTACGCTTTAAAATAAGAATAAACATTATTTATATTGTTTTTATATCAGTGCATTAAAAATTTCAGGAATCGGAAAATCAGCAAGATGACTTTGATAACTGGATGTCTGATGAAGAAAATTTAGATGATAAAATAGTTAGCCAAGCCAAGTTAGAAAGTAAGTTGCAGTTAGTTCTTATTTTAAAATATAGACATTTTAAGAACAGTACTAATAGTGCGGGCGCTACCCCATATCACGTGTGCAGTTATATGTCCCCTAAGTTTTGTTGCGGGGCTTTGTTAAACACCTATAGTAGTATAAAAAAAAAATTGGTCACATGGTCCAGATCATGGTCGTTTGGTCGCCATATTTAAAAATGGCTAAATTGCTAGTTTTTTGTTTAAGTATATCTCCGTACCCAGTGGTCCAATTTTAATTTTTTAAAGCTCATTTTACTCCTTTTTTGAAGGCAAACAAATTTTGTGATTACACATTTTTTGTTAAATCACATAGTTTCTGAAGTATAGCATAATTTAAAAAATGGAACAATGGTGTATTTTTAGGTACAAGTAAAAATTGGATTCAAAGAGCTAAAAGTATATTTTTACAAATACAAAAAATAATGTATTTACTAAGTAGGTTCTTCTAAACAGATACGTCGTAGTGGATAATACTGATACAAATTAATAACATAGTACCAGAAAATTAAACTGAATATTGCAAATCTTTCACAGATAAAGACTTTAACAGAATTATGTATGAGGGTTCTTGCATTGGTCCAAAACACTACTTTTACATTTACAAAAGTCACAGCACATTATTTTCAATCTTCTACAGGGACATACAGTTCCTCTGAAGCACATCTGGCAATTGCATGGCATAGGAAAATCTTCAGGGTCCGTTGGATCATCTGTCACTTGTGGAATGAAAGTACCGTCTTCCTCTATGTAACCATAGTCCAACGGATTGAGTTTCTCAGACGGTTCCAAAGCATGAATCCATTTGTAGCATTGCAAGTAGCTTCGTTTTATGTGAAGACGGGTAGATCTTGAGGTAGGGGCCAAATCTTGAAAGTTTCATAATTTTTTGTGATGGAACTGATGGAAACGTAATTTATCCATTGTACGAACCAAAAATTCTTCTGCTTTTTTTTCCATGTCCTCATTCAGTGGCCCTTTGCCAAACTCTAACAAGAGGTCTTCTGCACATGATTCTGCTGCTTTCAAAGCTGCTAACTTCGTACTGACTTTGCTTGTAGTGTCGCAGCTGGTTAAAGAATGAATAGCTGGTAAAGCTGTAAAAACAGTAAGTGGTACTCTGCCTTCAAATGAGTGAAGTGGAATGTACCGCGATGTTTTTCCTACTCCAAAGGCAATCCAAAGTTCTTGAAGTCCTAACCTTTTCCACTTCTGTAGGTAATGATAGAGTGCACTAACAAAAACATCGGTATCAGTAGAACAAATAACCACGTTGCTTACTTTTGAAGTCAGTGTCATGTGAGAAATATGGGTTAGGATCCTGTCATCTGCTTCTTCATGATCAGATTCCAAAGTAAGTTCTTCTTCAACTATCCCATTCTTTATAGTAAAACATCTTGGCTGACCATCTTTTACTACACCACCAAGATAAATGAGAACAGATGCAGTGACAGAATCTTTTTTCCGGGATATCCAATCCACAATTCTTTGATTGCAACAATTCTTTGTTTTTAGACGAGGCCCAATAAGCGTCAGTATCCACAGGAAGCGGTGTGCTGTCATTTGGGGCTGCATATTCTACAGGTTGTTTCCGTGATCGCTTGGACCTCTCAAACCCTTTCACACTTTTTTCCTTATAAACGTCGAAAACAATGTCGACGCGCTCACTTTTGTGAGAGGCTTGGCATATAGCTCTCCAAATGCTTCCTACAAACTCTTCATATGTCTTCAGTTTTAAAGATTTAGTTGGCACCTTCCTTGCAAATGCCATAAAGTCTATAACTGTTGCTTTACCAGGAGATTGAGGAGTTTCGGAATTTGGCGGTGTTTGTAACTTTTTTTCTAGTTCATGAACCAGCTGCGATTTTTCCGGTTTTGTCAGAAATCCATTTCTCTTCAAAAACAAAGATGTAGAAGTTAATTCATAAGACAGAAGATAATTTATATCATATCCTCAACATCGTGCAATGTCAATTAAACGCAGAGCATGGGCAGTTTCATTCTCCATGTCCACTTCAAAAGGATTAATTGTTTTAGTTTTTTTTTAAATCTCTTGATAGGTTGCATTAGACTGAGTGACTTGTCTTCAAATCTTTCACTCAGGAACTGAGTATGGGCTTTTTCTCCTATTTGTATGCAGTTTTTAAAAGATCAGTGCTTATTCCACGATCTATCTTTTGTTTAGTAATTATATTTTGTAGCTCTGTTCCACAGCTGGAGCCCGTACGCATGAACGATCTCCTTGTTTCTTCATGAAGGTCGCAATTCTTCTAATGCATAGCTCATCAGCAATAGTAGTGTTGTTTGAAAACTCGTGATGCAAAGTGTATTCATCTTCATAGACAAGGCCACATAAATCACGCAAAACTTGTGCTATTTGGACTTTCTCATGTTTGATCAGATCATGAAGCACCACAGCTTCCTTTCTTCTTGTTACTCCGATGATTCCTCCTTGGTTTGTTGTAATTTTGTTCCAGTGCTTGATCCATAGCCACACAACTGAACTTTCGCTGAGTGTTTTTTATAACAAAATGTCCAGCTTTGAATTCCACATAAATATCAGGAAAATCCAGTGGAAGATGTAAACAGTCCTCTAAGAACACACTTGCCCACCGAGAATAGTTTGTCTTGTCAAATGCAAAGAAGAGTGGTATTGACCGCATTAAGGCACTAATATTTAGATCCCAATTCCCTTCTCTCTGTGCTCGTGTCAGATCTCTCAATATAGGAAATAGAGTTTTCAGGAAATGGTGCCAATACCGAAATGTCTCATTTTCTCTACCTTGTTCTTCAGCAAACGTTTCTATTTCTTCCACAACGTTTGGAATTTGTTGTTTAAGAGTCTCTACTTGAGTTGTTGTACCTATCAAATCTTTAGCCTTAATGCACTCTGTTAATGTTGTAACTTCTTTGACGGTGTTTTCTGGCACATTGTGACTTTCCATGAATGCTTCAAGTAATAAGCGTTGCAAAGCTTCAGCTAGCATAGAAAAACCTCTTATAGCACGAGAATAATGCTTTCCAGCAAGTACAGTCTCGACAATGTTTGGCCCAAACGTTTCAGTTTCAATGAAAATGTTTTGTACTCCACTTCCTGCTAAATATTTTCCAAAACAAGCCATAACATCTTTCTCAAGATGAAAAGCTCCTAAGCCAAGAAAGATATTAGAAAACTCTTCTGGTCGCAACAGCTGTATTTCTTTAGCTATTCTGTACACTCCTTCATCAGCCCAAAGGGATCCTGACTTTTGAATTACTGTTGCCAGACAGCCTTGAAAGTTTTTCATGCACGTATATATTGAACTGAATTCGGTTGCAGGGTGTGGCAATATCGGTGTAAAAGCAGTTATGGTCTGTGGAATATCTTCACTTGATACCATACTGTTGAATGCACTCCAGATAGGTATCTTACATTCATCAGGATCACTTTCTCTACTTGCGAAATATCTACACAAAGTCCAGATCATATCCTGTTCTCTTGCTGATGAAGCAGGCAGGTCAAGGTTAGGTTTACGTGCCACTGTAAAAGTTTTGCTGATTTCTCCTCTTTGCGTTGGTTTTTTAAAGTATTTGAGCTCTTGACATGGCAGGAGACTGTGAAAGGAACGCATTCCTTTGTTGACTACACTTTTCTGTAGGTTGGTGTTGCTATCTTCAACATTGTTACTTTCATTTTGAAAGATTACTAATACTGTGTCATGGCTACCTCCAATACCAGAAAGGGTTTGCTCTTGGTAATCAAAATTGTCCATTGCTGCTCGTATTGGTACGTTTGGTTTAATTTCCTTGGGAAATTGTGCCCCCAGAGTAACTTAAAATTCTTGAAGCAAGTACTACGTTATGTCTCTCCAATGCATCATAACTAACAGTCATTCCAAGACGGTTCATAATCTTAACTAACAATTTAGAGCGAGTCATTTCATGAATAGTTTGTGCCAATCCGACATGCAGAGGGGTACTCTGTGCACCACTGTGTATTAGATAAAATAGTATCTGGAAAACTGCTTGACATTTTAACTGTACTTGGTGAGAAGTCTGGTAGCAGGGAAACATAGCTGAGCAAAATTTTAACCAGGATTTTGGTACTTTGTTCTTTGCTTCTGTAAACGATTTAAATAGATCTTTTGCGTCGCAGTCAGTATTTTCTAAACCAAAATCATAGCTTTTATTGTCACTGCACAAGGTTTCAGCACATTCTTTAATATAATCAGAGTTACGAATTTCTTCTGCAAGTTGTGCCACAGTTATTTTATTTGAAAATACCATTTGTGATACAGAGGGATCCTTTGAGTAAGTAAAATAAATACTATCACCAAAGTGCTCTATAAATAAACTTTTCATCCTTCTATTTGAAATATGGATGTCACTGGACAAATATTTCTCGTTAAATTCATTGTGTAGGTATGCAATTGCGTATCCTTTGGTTTCAAATTGAAGTGTAGCCACAAACGTTGTAAAAGATTCTCTTAGGCCCTCAGAACCAGCAGTTTCTTCGGCTGCATCTTTTTCAATATCTCTTTGATAATTCAAAATGTATTTCCTTATACAGTTCTTGTGACAGTGGACGTCTGCAGCAAAAACACTATTTATATCTTCCAATGTAGCTACTCGCTGAAAAACTGCATCAACGTAAAACCTCGAGGCTTTCAGTAGTTGCTCTGCTCTGAACTTCTCACAAATACGGTACAGTTTCAAGTCTCCTTTTACTTTTAATTGGTTACACACTATACATTTTTTTAATTGTCCACTAGGTCCAGATCTACTTTTCTGTCTCTGTTGTTGGGTACCAGTATTACCGGCACCCAACAAGATTCTTCAGCATCTTTTTCTTGTTTTTCTTCAGCTCGTTTTCCCTTAAGTATGTAAGGTCTGTAGCAGGCTATGTGATATTTTATGCTTTTTTCATCTTCAGTGCTTTTCAACACATCGTCCCCAATGAGTTCAGAAGCACTTTTAATGTTTTTTATACCGTTTTCGCTTGAACATAATTGCAAAGAACGTTTTACTTTTTTACATAAAATGCACAAGTTAATGTCTTTTCCATCGTCTCTACGTCTCTTCTGAGGATTGACCAGCTTCACTGTGTCACTCATCTTGTTTTACTTGAAGTTTATCCCACTACCTGTAACAAAAAAGAAACTAAATGTTGCATTATATTGTAACTACAATAAAAAGGCAATGAGTATTGACTAAATTCCTTCGCGAACTGGAAATATTAAAAACCTTAGTGTATCTCAATAACTATTGGATTTACCCAAAATTGTTTAATCTCAAGATTTGTTTGCCTTTAAAGAAGGAGTAAAATGAGCTTTAAAAAATTAAAATCGGACCACTGGATACGGAGATATACTTAAACAAAAAAATCTAGCAATTTGGTAGCCATTTTTAAATATGGCGACCAAACGACCATGATCTGGACCGTGTGACAAATTTTTTTTTATACTCCTATAGGTGTTTAACAAAGCCCCGCAACAAAACTTAGGGAACATACAACTGCACACGTGACATGGGCTAGCGCCTAGACTATAATGAACACCTAATAATTGGGATTCTCTTTAGTTCCCCACTAAAATTTTATACTTTCCAATTTAAAAAAAAATTGTTTTGAATTGGTGATCCATTTAAGCAGTCGAGATAGTCATATTCATATTATGAAATCGTTAATTTTCTGTTGAAGAAACCAGTTATTTCCTACACACAAAATGCAGACAGTGGTGGAGCAGATCTGTGCAAACAAAGTGAACAGATTGAAGAATGTCCAGCACTGTGTACAGTAATATGATGCTTTACTGATCTGAGTGTAGTTTCTTGTTATGGTGACAAATTGAGTTTCTGATTTATGTAGACTGAAAATGTTGTGTTTAGTACCATATTTATTACTTCTACATCAGACTGTGTACTTATGATTTACGTATGCTGTTTTCTTGCATTGTCACTATGATCTTATCAGTCGTGTCACGAAAGAACAGTCTTTTCAATCTACACTGACATTTTAAAATAGTGAACCACAATATTCCAACCAGAAAATTCAGAGCTGATAGTCCAATTCAGAGTCCAACCAGCCGTTCTTAGGTTCTCACAGCCGGTGTCAACTCTGGTAAAGTTCTGACTCATTGCCAGGCTACTAAGTCATGGTATAATGCTGTCAAGTAGAACAGACATTTTAACAGATATCAAGGCAGATTAATACTCTTCAGCCCATCTCTGTTATAAAACGAACATGACCATAAAATCTGTATAAGTAGTTTGCTATGAAATTGTAAGTATCAGAAATTTACAATGAATGTCATAGTGTCAATGAAGTGGAAGTGTAAATTACTCATATTATCAGGTGCAGACTGGTACTGTGTTTATGACATGTAAAAACCTGTTTGAGATCTGTCAACAAACGAAGATTGAGTTAGCTTTCAGATTTCAATCCAAGCTTATATAACTTGTATATATTTAGTTTGACATTTTTGTAGTTGTTTTGTATGAAGCTATTTTTCGTTACTTTTTTATTTAAAATTCATGAAGTATATTAAGGTGTAAGAATAGAATGGAATTGAAAAATGAATGTAAAAATATGTTCATTTCATTTTAAGCCGGAGGTTGCAAGTGTACATGCGTGTAAGACACCAAAATATTCCAGAAGCACCATTGTTTTGTAATACTGCTTGGATAATGTATGTACAATTTTAGGCTACTCTACATTGTTTTGTTTGCAGGTAATAATTTCCAACCAGCAGAATATTTAAATAGTAAAGATACACCTTTGGAGCACTCACTTGAGAAACGAATTAAAAGCAGCAGCAATATTGCAAAAGATAACAGGCGTTTTGTGATTTGTGAGACTAGTGATGATACTGACCGTCCTTTGTACAGTATTAGAAAAGTAGACAATGATTTGGTGAACAGATTGACACAGATTAAAGATTATGGACAAGACTTAAGTACTACTGCTAATTTAATAGATAAAGGAGGAGAACTTGCTACTGAAACAAAAATGTTAATTTCGCCAGAAACTATTGATAACAAAAAAACAGTTATAGGCACCACTGAGAGACAGTCATATGACTGTACTAATAAATCTATTGAATCGCAGATACATGTATTGAACACAGCTAATGGAAACAAAGAAAACATTGTATCAATTTATATGAAAAATGATAATGATTTAAGAAGTCCTGAATGGGATTCAGAACATAATAAAATTGTGAAGGAAACAAACATGCTGAAAGTGGACAAATGTAATAATGAAGCTGCTGGTGGTGACATG
This sequence comes from Magicicada septendecula, assembly GCA_034769895.1. NCBI lineage: Eukaryota > Metazoa > Arthropoda > Insecta > Hemiptera > Cicadidae > Magicicada > Magicicada septendecula. The sequence continues at coordinate 528,855,066 of CM068368.1, forward strand.
AACCGAATAAAAACATTTGCTGAAAATAATTTAGAGACATTATACATAAACAATAAGAAACTTACTACAGAAGCAGACAGAAATGATAATAATATAGAAAACACAAACAAATCGGGTTCTAAAGTCAAACAACACATGTCTAAAGTGGATATAAACAAAGTATTTGAAAATGTGCATGAGATATTGATCAATAGTGCAGAACATAGTGATTTGGATGATGATGTAATGAACACAATGATGAGCAGCACTAATCTGGATATGGAAGAGAATGAAGGAAATATTGAAGTCGATGTGCCTGAAACAAAAACAGTGCCAGAATCACCCATAGACGAGAATGTTTTGGAATGTAGTAAGCAGACCCTCAGAAACATGTTGGTAAGTGTTGTTCATACTCTAGTAGCAAGCAAAAACCTGTCTGTAGAGTCAGACAAGTGTAGCGTGTCCTGAAGTTTGTTGTGTGCATGATATGAGCTGGATGTTTCTGTAATGAATGGGCTACTAAAATTCTTTTAAAACATCGTAGTAGTAGTTGAGAAAAAAACCATTAGTTCGTTCACTGATCAGCTTTCATATAATTTTTTCCAAAAATGACTTTATTTATATTATAATTTTAAAATGTTTTTCAGTATATACCAAAATTATTAAAAAATTGTACTCATTGTTTTTATTTTAGTTTTTTGATTTTCATTTATTTTTGCAATAGCAGTGGGCCATACATATTTTTACTTCCATGTTCTATAAGGAAATGGAAGTACGGTGATGGCAAGAAAAATCATGTTCGAGATAAGGGCTGATTCTGATTGTACTACCCTCGAAACATGAAGAGAAGTCATTTTTCGAAAAGTGTCTGTTGTTTGTAGCATTTTTTTATGGCGAACGATAACTGCCGCAAATTCAAACAGAATGAAATAATTTTTTGCATACATCTCTGAAGTGTAGAGGATTCACTGCCTATTGATTTTGGCGAAGATTGGTTAAGGGAAAGGGGTAGTTTACCTGCAACGTTTTATATTTTAACAAGGGTAATTCTTTCTATGACGAACGATAACTGCCATAAATTCAAAGAGAATTATGGTGAAGATCAGTTAAGGGAAAGGGGTAGTTCACCTGCCACCTTTAATGTTTTAACAAGAGTAATTGTTTCTATGACGAACGATAACTGCCGCACATTCAAATAGAATCAAATAATGTTTTGCATGCATCCCTGAATTGTAGAGGGCTCAAGACCTATTGATTTTGGTGAAGATCAGTTAAGAGAAAGGGGTAGTTTACCTGCAACATTTTATGTGATAACAAGGTTAATTTTTACTATGACGAACGATATCTGCCATAAATTGAAACATAATCAAATAAGATTTTGCATACATCTATAAATTATAGAGAACTCAAGGCCTGTTGATTTTGGTGAAGATTGGTTACGGGAAAGGGGTAGTTGACCTGCAATATTTTATGTTGTAACAAGATAATTTTTTTCATGACTAACGTTACGATAACTGCCATAAATTCAAACAGAATCAAATAATTTTTGCATATGTGCCTGAGTTGTAGAGGACTCAAGGCCTATTGATTTTGGTAAAGATCAGTTAAGGGGAAAGGGTAGTTTACCTGCAACGTTTTGTATTTTAACAAGAGTGAAGTACTTAATTTTGATAAATAAAGTATCACGAAAGAAGTAGATAAAGGCTGAAGAAAGAAGTAGTTTCTATAGAAATATTTCATTTCGAAAATGATTTTAAATATAAATCTTAGAACATGGAAGTAATGTATGGTTCTCCATACTGATATTATAGACACTGTTATTAAAACTAAACTTTTACTTACACTCATTGATGAGAGTTTAAAAATTATTAAAATATTTAAAAACTTTTATTATAGACCCATGAATCTGTAAAATTTAAATTTGAGTGTAGCTGCAAAAACATATCGTACATCGTATGAAGTGTTACCTCACTTTTCATACTCCCACAGTGTTCACTCCTTATGTTTCTTAGAGCATGTAAACAGTAGAATTTGGTTTTGGAGCAGTTGGTGGAATCTTTGCTACAAAATTTGTTCATTCTGTGGCGTGAAGTCCCAATGCAGTAGGCCCATATGATGGTCTTCATGGATTGGGTCTTACAGTATTGTTAGTTTCTTTAGTTTGATCTACAAAATTCAGCTGAAACTCTGTGAATGGTTCCTTTTTTCCTAGTTAGAATTTTCCACATCACAGAGTTCTTATATAAAGCCATATCGAACATACAAAAACTTTTTTTTCCTCATAACTGGAAATCTTGAAATGACTTGGTCTTGGCAATGTACACTGGCCATAACATTGTTATTGTTCATAACAACATTAGGTTTCACTAGTTTTACTTCATTTATTGTGATGTACTACTTTATCTATCACATTTCTATCACATATCACAGAGATAGGGCAGTTAGTATTAGTGAGAAGACACGATTTATCAAGTGCACAAGATAAAGAGATCAAAAAATTCTTTTTGTTGTATGAAGGACCGTATGAAGTTGTTGACATTAAAATGGATAATGCTTATGTTTTATGAAATCAAATGACGGGGGAAATAGTAGGTACCCATAACGCCACCAACTTAAGAAGGTATTGGTCAAAATGAAATAATAATAAACAAAACAATACATTAAATCCTGTAATTAAATACAACTAAATAACTATAATAAACCTATAGTTAAATAATTATAAATAACTATGAATAATATAAAACAGTGAGTGGTAGCGGATAGGTGTTCCCCACTTGTCCCAGTGGGGTTCGTCTATTTCAGGGACGCGCCCCTGCCCACGCGAGCCTTGGTTTTCTCCATGTACCTTTATTTTCGGAGGAAGCTTTGTCCCTACCTTTAGTCCTAGTTCTTGACCTTTTAATAATCCTTATCCCTTTTATCTTCCCGATTTCCCTAACCCTCCCCTTAGAGTAAACACATAAACAATAGTTACACAAATTGGCACACTTTTTGGAACCATTTGATTGCCTTAATTCTCAATAACACATTAGGGTAATCCTCAAAATTAAATAAACTGGTGTTATTTATGACTTGTAAACTCATCCCTTAATTAGGTAGGTAGTGGAGAAGTTTTGTGGCTGAGTAGACAAACGAAATAATCAATTTTCTGTGTAATTCCACATGACTATTGTGGATTGAGATGGGGTTGTAGATTAGTGGTTATGGTTTGTTTTTATGGGAAAGGAGGCAGGTAAGGAACTCAGGGCTGCCAACAGGTTTTGTTTACATTCACTGATGTAGAGGTTCTGTTCGTCTTCCATCGCATCTCGATTCATAATAGTCATGTACATGTAACATATAACCTATTTACAGGTAATTAAGGAAAAATAATTTTGGAAAGTATTCTAAAGTAAACTTATGTAACCAAAAGGTTTAATTATTATTTTGCGGTACCTGCTATGTTAGGTTATGAGTACGGGATATTGGTAGTTGGAATGTGATTGTGGAGGAATTTAAAGAGAGATTAGAACCAATGATGTAATGTTTGTAAAATTTATTGAAATAATAAGAAAAACTGAAACATTTAATCACGTAGAGTCATTTTGAAAATTGTAATCGAAGTCATGGAAATTGTTTTAATGTACTAAGAAATGAACTTGAATTATAGCCGCCCCTGGAGTAACTTAATATTGTAGATGCTAGTGCTGTGTAAATTCATTTTGATTCAAATTGAAATTGTAATTTTACCTATTTTATACATTGACTTCATACAGCTGTAATTAAAATCGAACTGTTTTGGGTGGAGAGTGTTAAAGAATTTTCAAGTTAAACAAATAATTTAAAAGGGTCAATTTTATTAATGAATCAAAAATATATTTGATCTGAATTGGAATAAAAAATGTAAGAGACAAATATGTTATCTAAAAGATTTATAAAATTTGAAAAGTGTAGCAAGCAGATATGTCAGTATATGAGGTAACCAGAGTGTTTAGACTATGAATGCTGAAGCTGAGAATGTTTATAACTGTTGTTTATGAAAACAAGTCTGGCACACAACTGTGTTTAGGTAAACAGTAAACAGGTGTAGGATGTTGTGACTCAAGCCTGTGGTCATGCTTGGTGACAATAACAGGAATGTTGTAGTCTGCTGAATCAGTATCTTGAGCAAAACCCTATTGTGACATAAAAGAATTAAAGAAAACTTTTTGCTAAAATAATAATGAGGTAATTATTGTAACTTAGAGTTTGAGAAATTAAAAAACCATTAAATTAATTTGGTATCCAAATTAATAGAAACAATGATTTTTAACAATGAACTTAAATTGTTTGAATTTTAAAAGTTTTTGAAAAAAAAAAATGTGATGCATATAATTTAAAAAAATTAAATGAATTGTAGAATTAAGTGACCAAAAACAATTGTCAAGTTTAGTATCAGTGAGTATGGGAACATTTTGAAGAGATGTGTAATAAAATAAAAACTTGTTGTCAATACAAGAAGTGGGGATGATTTTGGGGGGTAGATTGGTGCTCAATGAAGTGATAAAACAATGGAGTGTGGAACTGCAAAGGTTGAAAGTTTTAGTGTATAAATGTTTATAATTAGTTAGTAAGTTGCTATTGCGGGGGTGGCCTGTACTCTCGCAAATAGCGAAATGGGTTGGGGGTAACCAAGAGGGTTACCCCCATCGGAGGCCAAAAGGGCGATAAATGTGCGGCACACCTTATCCGTGTAAATTAAAGTTTACACACTGCCAAACGACCGTGTCGCACATAACTAGATTGATGTGTAACAGGCAGTCAAATGAAGTTTAGATTTCCCCGACTTTTCGGGCGGTTACTGCCTTACCAGCACTAATCGTGGATTTGGCTAGCGGCCAGCTATGGTCATATCAAGTCCCTTGACCATAGCTGACTTGAAATTGGTACATATTTGAAATTCAATGGGGGGCGACTTTAGGGGAAATCTTCCCGGAACTATGAAACAGTGGCTGCCACTCTGCCCGCTTTGGGGTAGCAAGAAAGGTGGTAGACCCGCAGTAAAGGTGTATAATTATAACAAGAACATGATGATGTTTGTAACGTTTGAAACTTAATAGCGGAAGCAAAGACACGGAGAGGCAAGACCTGCTCCAAAATATACAGTCTTTGTCGAAGCGAAAAGGCGCCACAGTCTTACATAATTTGAAATAGTGTGTGTGGCTGGGAGGTGACGCAAAGGAGTCACGAATGTAAATTTTATAACATAACATTTTTTTATTCAAAGTTTGATCAAATAAAACTGCTTGTGCTCTGTTCAGGTAACTAGCTGCTTAGATATTTAAAAATAAGGTGTTCATTATGCGCTTTTAAATGTATTATTTTATTGTTGTATGTTAGGTATAGGTGTTGATAAAGTGGGTGTTTTCATGATATGTGTATACGTTAAAGTAAGCCAATAATTAAAAGCCTGGCAGGCAATTAATGCAAGAGAAGTGAGTATTGATCCATATATGTATATTCCAGGTAGTCTGTCAAATTTGAGATGTGTTTTCATTATGTTAGGGTATCAGCTGATCAGCAATACTATGTCACTGGTATATTGGTTTGTAAATGTTACAAATAATTAGTGTCCAAGGTAACGTTTTGATGTATTACAGATATTTTAAAGTAATGATAAAAATAATTTGCTACGATGAGAAATAAAGTAACGATTTGTGAAATCTAATAAGAGATAATTTTTTGGGTGATAAATATTGTGTGGGGCATATAGATCTGTCCCAATTGAATTCAAAGTTGAATTTGAAATAGTAGAGATGAATATGATGTAATGTTGTTTTGAAGTAAGGTATGTTGTAGAATTTTAAGTAGTATTGATGTTGACACAGGAGTAATGGAGAATAATTGTAGAGTTCTGAATGATATATTTATGTTTATAATTAAGGAGGTTATTTTGTTGTATTTGTAGTGAGGTAATGAGATTGAGATTTTTGGGGATGGCAATTTTGTATTAGAGGGTAGTGTAATGTAGGAGTCCGCAACAAGGGTTGGGTCGGGATAGGGATAGATTTTAGTGGGGAAGGGGCCGCCTTAGGTAGAATCCAGGCCACCAAATAAGGGAATTGAGTTTTGGGTAGGGGAAACACATATCCTATGTACAAAGGGTTAGAGAGTATTTTTTATATAAATAGAGAGAAGGTGGCATTTTGAGTTGAATGATAGGTTGGGGTTAGAGTGTCCTGATCAGTAGAGATTTTGATAGAGATGGGTGTCAGGGTAATTGAAGTTGATGAATATTAGAGTCAGAGGGAGAAAGATTATATATGCATACAGATCTAATACAGTAAATGAGAATAAATAATTTACATCACCCACAGTAAAGTATAGCGAGATTGTTAAATGAAGAGTAAGATTGTTAAGCAAAAAGAGAGATTTATGATAAAGATATAAAATTTTTCATTTTTTAAGCCAGTGACAAACTTTTGGTAGAATTGAAAATAATGTCAAGTTAAGAGTTGTTTATTATAAATAATTTAAATGTCAATTTGATGGTTATTTATATTAATATTGTGTTTGTTTTAAATATTTTATTTTATTATGTTTTGTGTTTCAAGTTAGCTTATTCCAAATGTATTTTCAGAAAGCATACATAACATATGTAGGTCAAGGGTCTTGGACTTGACCTACTTTCGATCAGCTGATGAGTTCAGACACCTACTAAGCTTATATAGTAGGAAATCAATTCAATTTGTTTGTTTAATCAATTTAACCAAATTTTAAATAATGTCTAAATATAAAAGAAGCAGCTTTATAAATTTAAATATTTTTTATTTTTACAATTTTTGGAAATTTTAATTTTTTGAAAAAAAAACAAAAAAAACTTGATTTTTCGCCTGCCAGCGAATGAATATTTTAAGTGTTGACTCTTTTATTATGTGTGTATTTACCATGTTTAGTTTACTGATTTCTTGCACTGCACCGTATCGTTAGATTAAGACATGTTAGGTTAAGGATTTGTTCAAGTAGAAGAAACGCTTAATTTAAGTCATTTTAAAAGAAACAAAAAAAAAATAATGAAGAGAATTTTTTGATAAAATATTATTTTGAATTTTTAAAATTTTTTATAAGTCTTAAAAGAGAATTTTTCAGTTTTACTATGTGCAAGTCAACATGTAATGTGAGTGTGTGAGCCCAGTATTTGCTAAAGGCAGCCCAGCTTTCATAAAAGGGGATCCATATCGGCTGAGGATCTGGCATAATCGGAGCCAGGGATTGAGGATTTTTGGGGGTAGCATGTTAAAAGGTGAGGTGCTCTGTGGTACTTAGCTGTTCGATTTCTCGGTGTTGGGATCTCTTACGGAGAAGTCCAGTGATCTCGTTCAGATGAGTCCATAGCCGCTGAGCCAGGGGGGTCGTGTACCCATGAGATTAAGAACCAGGGGGTTGTTGGCACCAGTTCCTCACCGGTCCTCTTCGGGGTTTATCGATGAGATTTCTTCTGTTGTGAACAGCAGAATTCTCATCGAGGGGGTATTGTAGCGGGTCAATTTTGGGAGTTTTTATTTTTAACAGTATGGGGCATTTATATTTTTTATTTCTTTCATTTTGTGCGGGCTTGTAAAAAGTTACGAAAATTATTGTACAACGTTATTTTTCCGTGTAACAGAACGATGTTAAGAAACAGTGGTAACCAAGCGATACGCAGTTGTTATTGTGTAACGCGGCGAGCAAAGAATTTACCCCCTTCAAAATTCTCAGAAATCCGTACTTGTGTAGCAGCACACAGACGCAACTGTACCACCACGAGCTTGAGTGACGTGTCCAGCCACAAAACAGGATGTCCTGGGACGAGTAAAATTCAGCAATGTGCTTTTGAGCGGCAGGAAGTGCTGTTTAAGTCCGGTTCCTCCAATGACGTCAGCCTGTGCCTAATGGAAATCATTGACCATGTTAACCTAAAAAACTACATGCATGGCATGGAGCGAAACTTCGGCGACGAAGGATAAGGCCGTGATTTCCATACCAACTATGAGATCACAATAGCGATACCTGTTACATTACCGTTGTCAGTCTACAAGCAGCAGTTCACGGTACCGGGCTGGTTCCAAGTAGGCTCGCCAGAAAAGTTTTTATTTATCAGAAAAAAGTCGTAGTTACCAAAAAATTGTTATGTGACCGCGGTCAATACAACTAGGGAGCCGTATTCAAGAGTTTTTTCTTTCTTTTGGAACATAAATACTGTGTAAACGGACAATGAGTGTGCGCGGCGACCGCGTGGCCGGCATTCTTCGCTCGCCGCATTACACAATAACAACTGCGTATCGCTTGGTTACCACTGTTTCTTAACATCGTTCTGTTACACGGAAAAATAACGTTGTACAATAATTTTCGTAACTTTTTACAAGCCCGCACAAAATGAAAGAAATAAAAAATATAAATGCCCCATACTGTTAAAAATAAAAACTCCCAAAATTGACCCGCTACAATACCCCCTCGATGAGAATTCTGCTGTTCACAACAGAAGAAATCTCATCGATAAACCCCGAAGAGGACCGGTGAGGAACTGGTGCCAACAACCCCCTGGTTCTTAATCTCATGGGTACACGACCCCCCTGGCTCAGCGGCTATGGACTCATCTGAACGAGATCACTGGACTTCTCCGTAAGAGATCCCAACACCGAGAAATCGAACAGCTAAGTACCACAGAGCACCTCACCTTTTAACATGCTACCCCCAAAAATCCTCAATCCCTGGCTCCGATTATGCCAGATCCTCAGCCGATATGGATCCCCTTTTATGAAAGCTGGGCTGCCTTTAGCAAATACTGGGCTCACACACTCACATTACATGTTGACTTGCACATAGTAAAACTGAAAAATTCTCTTTTAAGACTTATAAAAAATTTAAAAAATTCAAAATAATATTTTATCAAAAAATTCTCTTCATTATTTTTTTTTGTTTCTTTTAAAATGACTTAAATTAAGCGTTTCTTCTACTTGAACAAATCCTTAACCTAACATGTCTTAATCTAACGATACGGTGCAGTGCAAGAAATCAGTAAACTAAACATGGTAAATACACACATAATAAAAGAGTCAACACTTAAAATATTCATTCGCTGGCAGGTGAAAAATCAAGTTTTTTTTTTTTTTTCAAAAAATTAAAATTTCCAAAAATTGTAAAAATAAAAAATATTTAAATTTATAAAGCTGCTTCTTTTATATTTAGACATTATTTAAAATTTGGTTAAATTGATTAAACAAACAAATTGAATTGATTTCCTACTATATAAGCTTAGTAGGTGTCTGAACTCATCAGCTGATCGAAAGTAGGTCAAGTCCAAGACCCTTGACCTACATATGTTATGTATGCTTTCTGAAAATACATTTGGAATAAGCTAACTTGAAACACAAAACATAATAAAATAAAATATTTAAAACAAACACAATATTAATATAAATAACCATCAAATTGACATTTAAATTATTTATAATAAACAACTCTTAACTTGACATTATTTTCAATTCTACCAAAAGTTTGTCACTGGCTTAAAAAATGAAAAATTTTATATCTTTATCATAAATCTCTCTTTTTGCTTAACAATCTTACTCTTCATTTAACAATCTCGCTATACTTTACTGTGGGTGATGTAAATTATTTATTCTCATTTACTGTATTAGATCTGTATGCATATATAATCTTTCTCCCTCTGACTCTAATATTCATCAACTTCAATTACCCTGACACCCATCTCTATCAAAATCTCTACTGATCAGGACACTCTAACCCCAACCTATCATTCAACTCAAAACGCCACCTTCTCTCTATTTATATAAAAAATACTCTCTAACCCTTTGTACATAGGATATGTGTTTCCCCTACCCAAAACTCAATTCCCTTATTTGGCGGCCTGGATTCTACCTAAGGCGGCCCCTTCCCCACTAAAATCTATCCCTATCCCATCCCAACCCTTGTTGCGGACTCCTACATTACACTACCCTCTAATACAAAATTGCCATCCCCAAAAATCTCAATCTCATTACCTCACTACAAATACAACAAAATAACCTCCTTAATTATAAACATAAATATATCATTCAGAACTCTACAATTATTCTCCATTACTCCTGTGTCAACATCAATACTACTTAAAATTCTACAACATACCTTACTTCAAAACAACATTACATCATATTCATCTCTACTATTTCAAATTCAACTTTGAATTCAATTGGGACAGATCTATATGCCCCACACAATATTTATCACTCAAAAAACTATCTCTTATTAGATTTCACAAATCGTTACTTTATTTCTCATCGTAGCAAATTATTTTTATCATTACTTTAAAATATCTGTAATACATCAAAACATTACCTTGGACACTAATTATTTGTAACATTTACAAACCAATATACCAGTGACATGGTATTGCTGATCAGCTGATACCCTAACATAATGAAAACACATCTCAAATTTGACAGACTACCTGGAATATACATATATGGATCAATACTCACTTCTCTTGCATTAATTGCCTGCCAGGCTTTTAATTATTGGCTTACTTTAACGTATACACGTATCATGAAAACACCCACTTTATCAACACCTATACCTAACATACAACAATAAAATAATACATTTAAAAGCGCATAATGAACACCTTATTTTTAAATATCTAAGCAGCTAGTTACCTGAACAGAGCACAAGCAGTTTTATTTGATCAAACTTTGAATAAAAAAATGTTATGTTATAAAATTTACATTCGTGACTCCTTTGCGTCACCTCCCAGCCACACACACTATTTCAAATTATGTAAGACTGTGGCGCCTTTTCGCTTCGACAAAGACTGTATATTTTGGAGCAGGTCTTGCCTCTCCGTGTCTTTGCTTCCGCTATTAAGTTTCAAACGTTACAAACATCATCATGTTCTTGTTATAATTATACACCCTTACTGCGGGTCTACCACCTTTCTTGCTACCCCAAAGCGGGCAGAGTGGCAGCCGCTGTTTCATAGTTCCGGGAAGATTTCCCCTAAAGTCGCCCCCATTGAATTTCAAATATGTACCAATTTCAAGTCAGCTATGGTCAAGGGACTTGATATGACCATAGCTGGCCGCTAGCCAAATCCACGGTTAGTGCTGGTAAGGCAGTAACCGCCCGAAAAGTCGGGGAAATCTAAACTTCATTTAACTGCCTGTTACACATCAATCTAGTTATGTGCGACACGGTTGTTTGGCAGTGTGTAAACTTTAATTTACACGGATAAGGTGTGCCGCACATTTATCGCCCTTTTGGTCTCCGATGGGGGTAACCAAGAGTGTTAACACTCTTGGTTACCCCCAACCCATTTCGCTACCTACAGGAGCACAGGCCACCCCCGCAATAGCAACTTACTAACTAATTATAAACATTTATACACTAAAACTTTCAACCTTTGCAGTTCCACACTCCATTGTTTTATCACTTCATTGAGCACCAATCTACCCCCCAAAATCATCCCCACTTCTTGTATTGACAACAAGTTTTTATTTTATTACACATCTCTTCAAAATGTTCCCATACTCACTGATACTAAACTTGACAATTGTTTTTGGTCACTTAATTCTAGAATTTATTTAATTTTGAAATTATATGCATTCCATTTTTTTTTTTTTTTCAAAAACTTTTAAAATTCAAACAATTTAAGTTCATTGTTAAAATCATTGTTTCTATTAATTTGATTACCAAATTAATTTAATGGTTTTTTAATTTCTCAAACTCTAGGTTACAATAATTACCTCATTATTATTTTAACAAAAAGTTTTCTTTAATTCTTTTGTGTCACAATAGGATTTTGCTCAAGATACTGATTCAGCAGACTACAACATTCCTGTTATTGTCACCAAGCATGACCACAGGCTTGTCACAACATCCTACCTGTTTACTGTTTACCTAAACACAGTTGTGTGCCAGACTTGTTTTCATAAACAACAGTTATAAACATTCTCAGTTTCAGCATTCATAGTCTAAACACTCTGGTTACATCATATACTGACATATCTGCTTGCTACACTTTTCAAATTTTATAAATCTTTTAGATAACATATTTGTCTCTTACATTTTTTATTCCAATTCAGATCAAATATATTTTTGATTCATTAATAAAATTGACCCTTTTATATTATTTGTTTAACTTGAAAATTCTTTAACACTCTCCACCCAAAACAGTTTGATTTTAATTACAGCTGTATGAAGTCAATGTATAAAATAGGTAAAATTACAATTTCAATTTGAATCAAAATGAATTTACACAGCACTAGCATCTACAATATTAAGTTACTCCAGGGGCGGCTATAATTCAAGTTCATCTCTTAGTACATTCAAAACAATTTCCATGACTTCGATTACAGTTTTCAAAATGATTCTACGTGATTAAATGTTTCAGTTTTTCTTAATATTTCAATAAATTTTACAAACATTACATCATTGGTTCTAATCTCTCTTTAAATTCCTCCACAATCACATTCCAGCTACCAATATCCCGTACTCGTAACCTAACATAGCAGGTACCGCAAAATAATAATTAAACCTTTTGGTTACATAAGTTTACTTTAGAATATTTTCCAAAATTATTTTTTCTTAATTACCTGTAAATAGGTTATATGTTACATGTACATGATTATTGAGAATCGAGATGCGATGGAAGACGAACAGAACCCCTACATCAGTAAATGTAAACAAAACCCGTTGGCAGCCCTCAATTCCTTACCTGCCTTCTTTCCCATAAATAAAACAAACCATAACCACTAATCTACAACCCCATCTCAATCCACAATAGTCATGTGGAATTACACAGAAAATTGATTATTTCGTTTGTCTACTCAGCCACAAAACTTCTCCACTACCTACCTAATTAAGGGATGAGTTTACAAGTCATAAATAACACCAGTTTATTTAATTTTGAGGATTAAGGCAATCAAATGGTTCCAAAAAGTGTGCCAATTTGTGTAACTATTGTTTATGTGTTTAATCTAAGAGGAGGGTTAGGGAAATCGGGAAGATAAAAGGGATAAGGATTATTAAAAGGTCAAGAACTAGGACTAAAGGTAGGGGCAAAGCTTCCTCCGAAAATAAGGGTAAATGGAGAAAACCAAGGCTCGCGTGGGCAGGGGCGCGTCCCTGAAATAGACGAACCCCACTGGGACAAGTGGGGAACATCTATCCGCTACCACTTACTGTTTTATATTATTCATAGTTATTTATAATTATTTAACTATAGGTTTATTATAGTTATTTAGTTGTATTTAATTACAGGATTTAATGTATTGTTTTGTTTATTATTATTTCATTTTGACCAATACCTTCTTAAGTTGGTGGCGTTATGGGTACCTACTATTTCCCCTGTCATTTGATTTCGTAAAACATAAGCATTATCCATTTTAATGTCAACAACTTCATACGGTCCTTCATACAACAAAAAGAATTTTTTGATCGCTTTATCTTGTGCACTTGATAAATCGTGTCTTCTCACTAATACTAACTGCCCTATCTCATATTTGACCCACTTACCTTTGCCATCATGCTTTTGCTTTCTCTTCTCTCCCTTGGTGAGCATACTCTCGTTGGCAAGTCGTATTTTTACATCTTTGTCCAAAACTCTTTCTTCCGGTGGATATTCAAAAAGTTGTTCCAATATTCTGGGTGGACGGCTTCCCTTGATTAGTTCATACGGTGTAAATCCGGTAGAATCGTGGGTTGTGCTGTTTAACCAATCCTTCACTTTCTTCACATACAAAGGCCACTCTGTATGCTTGGAGTGACAATACGCCCTGAATATTCTGCCGATTTCTCGCATCACCCGCTCTGCCTGGTTCGACTGTGGATGGTAAACTGCCGTGTGTTTGGGTATGATGCCTTCCCAGCCAAGAGTCTGTCTCCACTTGCCGCTGATGAACTGCGGTCCATGATCAGATAAAATTACCTTCGGCTTCCCTACGTTGATCATGTAGTCCTTGGTGATCTTCTCGCTGAGTACTTTGCTAGTAGCTCTCTTTACACTGTATAACCTAACAAACTTGGTAAAAGTATCCAACACAACAAAAATATATACCACTCCTCCTCTACCTTTAGGCAATGGCCCATACAAATCTACTGCAACTAAATCCAAAGATCTTTCTACTTTAATATACTTCATTTCACCTTCAACCCGGTAGTTTACTACTTTAGACTTTTGACACAGATCACAAACTCTTAATACTCTTCTAACTCTCTTCTCCATATTTTTAAAAACACAAGACTCTTTTAGTACATTTGCACATTTTTTCGCCCCAAAATGACCATATCTTATGTGACAATCCCAAATAATTCTATCTACTAATTCATCGGGTATCATTAACCTCCAATCCCGTTCACCCCCTTCTACTTTCTTAAACAGGATTCCCTTATGTATTTGGAAATGTGTATTATACACTGAACCATTAATATCTGCTTCTAAACTAGTTATTATCTTACCCAATTTATTTTCTGATCTTTGTCTGTCTTTAATTTCCCTTAAGTCCTCCCCAAAAATTCTATCTTCCCTAGTTAATCGAAAAATTTCTATTTCTTTAAGATCTCTACCTGTCTTATTATCTATAGTGTCTACCCTGGACAAAGTGTCCGGTACTTTATTATCTGACCCCTTAATATACTCCCAAGAAAAGTTGTACTCTTGTAAAGCTAGTACCCACCTGGTTAATCTGCTATGCGTCAGCTTACATGTATTTAGGAATGATAAGGCCTTATGATCGGTCCTGATGACAGTTTCGTTTCCTAGCAGGTAAGTGCGGAATTTCTTCACAGCAAAGACGATGCTCAGCAATTCCTTTTCGGTAGTAGTATAATTTCTTTCTGCTGCCAATAAGGTTCTGCTGGCGAAAGCGATGGTCCTGTGCTCCTGATCCTCCCCCTCCTGGTAAAGCTCTGCGCCGAGGGCTATGTTGCTGGCATCCGTCTGTAAATAAAACTTTGTCTGAAAATCGGGGTGATTCATCATTATCGTGTCTATAAACTTCTCTTTAATTTCATTGAAAATAGTTCTCTCCTCCTCTCCCCATTTCCATTGTTTATTCTTTTGTAAAACAACACTTAATTTAGAGGTAATATGTGCATAATTTCTCTGGAACTTTCTATAAAAATTACATAATCCTAGAAAACTCTGCAACTGTTTAATATTTTTCGGTTCTGGAAAACGTATGATAGCTTCTACTTTGTCTGGGTTTGCTAAAATTCCTTCAGGAGTTATAATGAAGCCCAAAAATGTATTTTGGTTTGTAAAAATTTCGACTTATCCCAATTAACAGTTAATCCACCTTGTCGTAATTTATTTAAAACGTACTCTATGTGTTCTACGTGTTCAGAGAATGTTCTTGATGCTATTAGTATGTCGTCAACATATACAGTCAAAAAATCTAAATCTTTTGGTTGTAATATCATGTCTAAACACTTAATAAAACTTGCTACACTAGTGTTAAGCCCAAATGGAAGGCGTTTAAATTGATAGTTTTTTCCATTGAAAAGGAATGCAGTAAACTTACGGCTTTCTGGCGCTAATGGGACGTGCCAGTAGCCCGCCGTTAAGTCTAAGGACGTCATATATCTGACCCCACTAAACTTTTGAAAAATTTCGTTCATGGCTTCCGGTGATTCCCGGTCAGGTATTATAATCTGATTAATTTTCCTAGCGTCTAAACACAATCTTACCTTTCCATCCTTTTTGATGACCACTACCAATGGATTCGAGTAAGGTGATATAGATCTTTCGATGATGTCCCCTTCCATCATGCGGTCCAACTCTTCTTGAACGGCTCTCCTCTTTGAAAATGGCACTGGATAACTTCTCTGCATATAGGGTGAGTGCTCTCGAATCTTCAGCTCGCATACATAGTCCCTGGCTTTTCCAGGCAACTCAGCAAATACATCTCTAAAACGTTCAATAACCGCCCACAACTCCTATCGTTGGGGACCCCCTACAACTCCACCCTCATTAAAAAATTTCTCTGCCCTATTTTCCCATACTCTCTCATCATTCTCCCTGCTCTCACTCTCCTGACACACATTCACTCTTGTTTTTATCATTCCCTCGCCTACTCGGTTTTGTATCATCTTTACTCCCACAACTCTAGCCTTATCTAACGCCCTCTTAAAATCTACCCTGATTAGTTCATGCCCCTTATTAAATTCCACTATTCTCTGATTAAAATCAATTACTGCTTTATTTCTCTCCAAAAAATCATTTCCCAGAATTATATCTAAATTCAAACCCTTAACTACTAGAAAAGTATTTTCAAATTCTATTCCATTAATATATACATTTAATTGAACTTGTTTAGTAACTCGTTTACTTCGTACTCCCGTCACCCCCACTGCTGTTACTCCCGCTACTGGTAATGATGGAATATTCTTTAACTAAATATCACTATAATATTGACGACTCGGAACACAAAGTTTTTTATAAGTAAAAACGTAAAGTTTTACCTTACAGCCTAAACCGGCTTTCACCTATAGAAGGCTTCATCAGAGGCTGTCGTTAGTAGCGCTGCTCGTCTTGTTGTTGGCGACGAGAAAGTGTTTCGAAAGATTGAAGCTGTGTGTGTGTGGTGAGATGTGTTCGAATAATGCGTGCGATTTGAATTGTGTCTGTTCGTTTAGGATGTCTTTTTTATTTGTTTTTGTGTGTTTGTATATTTCTAATTGTTCTAGAGTGTCTAGTTTTCGGCCTTTTGTGTGTACGTGTAGTATGTTCATGTTATTGTCGATGTTTTTATATGTGTGGTTTGCTTCAATGAGGTGGTTTGCGAAGGTAGATTCTGTAGTGGTGTGGAGTGCTTTTGTGTGTTCAATGTATCTCTGTTTGAAGCTACGTCCTGTCTGGCCTATGTAGAATTTACTGCAATTTGAACAATTTAGTTTATATACACCGGGTAGATCGAATTTGTTTTGTGCTTTGGGCATGCGTTTTGATAGTGTGTGTTCTGTTTTGTTAGTAGTTTTGTAGACACTCTAGAACAATTAGAAATATACAAACACACAAAAACAAATAAACACGACATCCTAAACGAACAGACACAATTCAAATCGCACGCATTATTCGAACACATCTCACCACACACACACAGCTTCAATCTTTCGAAACACTTTCTACAAAACTACTAACAAAACAGAACACACACTATCAAAACGCATGCCCAAAGCACAAAACAAATTCGATCTACCCGGTGTATATAAACTAAATTGTTCAAATTGCAGTAAATTCTACATAGGCCAGACAGGACGTAGCTTCAAACAGAGATACATTGAACACACAAAAGCACTCCACACCACTACAGAATCTACCTTCGCAAACCACCTCATTGAAGCAAACCACACATATAAAAACATCGACAATAACATGAACATACTACACGTACACACAAAAGGCCGAAAACTAGACACTCTAGAACAATTAGAAATATACAAACACACAAAAACAAATAAAAACGACATCCTAAACGAACAGACACAATTCAAATCGCACGCATTATTCGAACACATCTCACCACACACACACAGCTTCAATCTTTCGAAACACTTTCTCGTCGCCAACAACAAGACGAGCAGCGCTACTAACGACAGCCTCTGATGAAGCCTTCTATAGGTGAAAGCCGGTTTAGGCTGTAAGGTAAAACTTTACGTTTTTACTTATAAAAAACTTTGTGTTCCGAGTCGTCAATATTATAGTGATATTTAGTTAAGTAACGGACACGTCATGGACAACGAAATCCAAGGAATATTCTTATTTACCCTTTGTAATTCACCCAGTACATTCTCTGAAATTACTGATATCTCGCTACCCGTATCAATCAATGTTTTGTAATCCTTACCTTCTATGGTTATGGATACCTCCGTCAATCCGGTTTTGGTTTCTGTCATTTGTGCAGCGTCCTCCTCCAGTAACTCCTCCGCCATGTCTCTGATAATTATATTGCTGTGGTAGTTATGCTCCTCTTGGACCCCCAGGTTCTCCTCCGACAATGGATGGGCCCGGTTTTCCATTGTCTCCTCTAGTTTCCCGTGGATGGACCTGCTACTGCCTGGCTGTATCCCCCTCTGCCTCTATTTCCGCTTCCGTTTCCTCTCGGTGCTCCTCTGGCGTTCTCGCCTCCTCTCTGCGGTTGACTCTGTTGCTGGTACGTTCTCTCGCTGCGTTGACATTCTCTCGGTTTGTGACATCTAAAACAAGTTGTTCTTATAGCATAGTTTTCAACATTACAATCGGCACATCGCCAACCCTCACCTCGATTATCATTATTTCCCCCTCGCGCCCCTCGGTGAAAACTCGGTATTCCCCGAGATTGATTATGATTAACATTCATATGTGTTATGGGTGCGTTTATTCGCCTACTCATGTCACGTTCCCGTATATTCTGAAAAATATCCAATATTTTTTCTAGTTCCGTAATCTCTAAAATTTCACGCGTCATTAGCGTAATCTGTATTTCTCTGGGCAAATGCTTACTTATATGACGGACGAACGATCGAAATGGTAACGGTGGTTCTAAATATTTGGCCTCATTGTATAATCGCATTACATACATAGTTACGTTGCTCCCTTGGGTCCCAAAATTACCTGGTCCCATAATTTTACTTCGCAATATTTCTTGTTCCTCCTCCGACCAATATTTCTCTCTAAAGGCCGTCTCAAAACACTGATAATTTACCCAGTCTACTTTATGTACCTCCGCCCATACCGCGGAATTCCCTCTAAAACACTTCATTATTTTTAACAGTTGTACCTCCCAACTACTTCTACAAAACTGATGGAATTCTTTGACTCTATTTAAAAACTGCATAGGGTGTACCCCCCTGTTTTCACAATTAAACAACTCCAAATCAATATCGCTATTCACATCTTTAGTAATGACTATTTGTTCAGTAACGCTATTAAGTTTTTCGTTTATAGCTATATTCAATTCATCTTTAACATTCACTATACTCTGTTCAATTGATGCAAATATATTGTTATTTAAACTCTCAATTTGTACATGACGCTTATCTATAGTATTCACTGTATTTTGTATAGCTTGTATCTCTGTTTTGCAACTACTTTCTATTTCATTGATTTTGGCATTAGTACTAATTTCATGTGTTTCAATCTTATTAACTACACAATTCAACTTGTACTCATTACTAACATTACACTCATCTATTTTACGATCAGGAATTTCAGTTACTTTCTGTATTTGTTTATTGGTTTTTTCTACCACACTACTCTCTATTTCGTCAATTCTATTATTCATACTGTTTAATGAATTACTCAACTTCTCGTTTAATTCAAATTTTAATTCATGAAAATTATTTTCGCATTTCATTTTTACCTCATCAATATCAAATTTGAGTGCATCAAATTTAGCGTCGAATTTATTCAATTTTATATCGTTATTGTCGAAACGACTATTCATTACATTGAATTTGGTCTCAATTTCATCAAAACGGTTATTTAATTCACTACTTTGTCTGTCTAGTTTTATGTCATTATTGTCAAAACGATTATTTAATTCGTTAAATTTGTTATTCTGAATATTGAATTTAACGTCAGAATCACTCTTCATTTCTTTATTTTGTTCTAGAAGTAATTGTAACATGCTCATTACATTACTGTTAAATTGGGCGTTACATTTTGTTGAAGTCGGGGTCAGTTGCACACCCGAATCTTCAATTACATTACTCTGGTCACTTAAATTTATCTCTGCTTTCTCCTGACTCGCACTTGGAGTCGAGTGTGCTTCAAAGTTACTAATGTTTGAGTCGTCAAAAACTTCGACACTCTTCGTCTCATTTGCGTTATTTTCTTTATCTGACATTTTGTATTATTGGTTAAATTGAATTACATAAATTGATTAAATAGATTAATTAAATGAATATTGTAATTACTTAAATTTTGTAATATACTGTTAGGTTGCTATGCTAACCTAGAACATGTTTGTATCTCTGTAGATGCGGAATTTAATTAACTAATTATAATTAACTATAATTCGAGTCCCTGTTCGGGCACCAAATGTGATGTACTACTTTATCTATCACATTTATTAATATCCAAATCTCAAATTAACTTTTACTTACCGGCACGATCACTTCTACAAGGTCCAAGGGTTCGATCACATGTAGCTGGATACAAACATGGTCTATGGGTTATGCAAAGCACTGACACAACTCATTTTTGAAGAGAATTACTATTTATTATCATTTACTTTTGAATTGTTATAAAAATTAGGAAGATTCATTTAGATACATGTTTTTAAAGTTGTGCAACGCTAGCATAATCAAACTTATGACCTACAGCTTACCTTATTTATCACACAAAACACAATTACCAACACAGATACAAACAGAAACAGCCCAGCTTTGCCACTCTCCCATTCACTCAGAATTTATAACGCCCTTAACATTTTACAAATTAATCCCCAAACCCCAAATGCCGGCCACGCGGTCGCCGCGCACACTCATTGTCCGTTTACACGGTATTTATGTTCCAAAAGAAAGAAAAAACTCTTGAATACGGCTCCCTAGTTGTATTGACCGCGGTCACATAACAATTTTTTGGTAACTACGACTTTTTTCTGATAAATAAAAACTTTTCTGGCGAGCCTACTTGGAACCAGCCCGGTACCGTGAACTGCTGCTTGTAGACTGACAACGGTAATGTAACAGGTATCGCTATTGTGATCTCATAGTTGGTATGGAAGTCACGGCCTTATCCTTCGTCGCCGAAGTTTCGCTCCATGCCATGCATGTAGTTTTTTAGGTTAACATGGTCAATGATTTCCATTAGGCACAGGCTGACGTCATTGGAGGAACCGGACTTGAACAGCACTTTCTGCCGCTCAAAAGCACATTGCTGAATTTTACTCGTCCCAGGACATCCTGTTTTGTGGCTGGATGCGTCACTCGAGCTTGTGGTGGTACAGTTGCATCTGTGTACTGCTACACAAGTACGGATTTCTGAGAATTTTGAAGGGGGTAAATTCCTCGCTCGCCGCGTTACACAATAACAACTGCGTATCGCTTGGTTACCACTGTTTCTTAACATCGTTCTGTTACACGGAAAAATAACGTTGTACAATAATTTTCGTAACTTTTTACAAGCCCGCACAAAATGAAAGAAATAAAAAATATAAATGCCCCATACTGTTAAAAATAAAAACTCCCAAAATTGACCCGCTACATTATATTTACATGACCCCAAATCTTTTGCTTCATCCTCCCAGTTCTTTCAGAGATCAGTCATGAGAGGTAATTCATGTAGCGACGATAACATCAAAACATGTTTCTTGTCTTGTCATTTGAGACACAGTATATTGATGGAACTTTGGTATACAATTTCTCTTGCAGACAATTTTTTTGTAACAGCAGCTATAGGATGTCTCTCCTGTGCCCATGAACAGTTCTTGTTGTGTATGTTTTATTATCCAATATTGACCCAAATAATTTGGGAGAACTGTACAATTGCTGAGGCTATATATGTTGTACGAAAATGATTTAAAGAAGAACATTAAAAATATTGTTAATGAATTTTCAAAGACCGGTGCTAGTCGTAGGTTAGTTAATAACGTTTCAATGAACAACATAAAATCCTGAGGGGTCAAGTACGAGAGTAAAGTGAAAATTAAAAGTTCAATGTTTTTACTTACATTTACATAAATGAAACACACACATAATTTTTTTACATAATTCCCTCATACTTCTATGTGCTTAGTCCATCTCTTAACGAGGTTATGAATTCCTTCTTAGAAAGAAACTTTTTGGTTTTGAGTACAACCATTTTTGCACTACTTTATTACATCTTTATCAGAACAAAAATGTTTTTCTTGCAGCTTTCTTTGCAACAGGCCAAAAAGATTAGAATCACTTAGAGCCAAGTCAGGACTGAGGGAGGGGGGTCCACCAGATCAAAACAAGACCATGAAGGTAAAGTGCTGTTTTGTTGGCTGTACAAGATCAGGCATTTCCTGAACCAAATCATACCTTCTGAAAATGTACTGCGTTTTTTAATCTTGATTTTTTGCTTCAATAACTATAGCAGCTAAAATTTTTTTTGTGAGTGGTAAAGGATGTTTTCAAACTAAACTTTGTTGCATACCCAAATGACTGTCTTTGTAGGTATGCATCGGTTGACATGAGTTTTCAAAAGGCATGACTTTTCAAAAGTTTAAAGAATCACATGAATGACTGAAAATGCCGAACCATGGCTTAAACTCAGTTCACTTGCTACTTTGTCAACTTTGAATCTTCGAATACAGTAAACATTTATTTGTTAAACCACTTTGATATTGTCATTATTCTTCAAAGTGGAAGAAATACTTCTCCAATTTTAAGAATAATACTTTTCCACTTTTCTTCACTGTACATCACGCCATTCATTTCCACTGTTCTTCACATAGAGAAATCTGACCATTTTTAAAGTGATTAATTTGTTTGAGATCTTGGTTCCACTCAAATACTCTTTCCTCATTGCTTCTGGATTCAATTAATAATCGCTGCTGCTTTCACCTCTTCCTAATTAAGAAAACATACCACTGCTTGCATTTATTTCTTGCGGAAGTCAGACAAAAGGAGCACTCATTGTAAATTAACTTTATTTACCCCCCCAAATTAACGCATACGTTGTAGTAGGTGTGGAGTGGCTGTTTGATAGGTTTTAGTAGACAGGCTCCACCTCCTGCCATGCCAAGTTGTTTATATAAAGGTGGAGTTGTTCATTTGTTCATAGTGTAAGCTTTTTGTGGTGTTGTACTTCCTGATTCTGCTAAGAGGACTTTAAGGGTAATAAGGCTTTTCTTTTGTTTTTGTTTAGTTCTATTTCAGTTTTGTTTTATAGTTTGATGTTTTTTTACATTTATTTATTTCCAACGATTTGTGTTTGTTGTTGCAAATTATATCAGGAAGTTAGTTTAATATTATAATAACTTTGTGATACACCTAAAGAACATAGATTGTTAGTAATTGAAATGTTATGTCTTAATAATGGTAATAGTCCTTAGGAACTATCCATACGAGGTGCTATCGGAAAGTTTCCGGACTGTACTTGGCACGGCTGTTGGACGTGACTGTACAACCTGGCGTCCCCATGTCCAATTCTGTAATACGTAATGAGTCAGTCTGCCGAGTTTTGTTGCATTGTGAGGTTGTGTTCGGTCTACGCGTTGTGTTTTGTAATCGTGTGTTAACGTTCATTTGCTAATTTTATGATGGCTGATAAATTCGAGCAATGCGCGTGCATTAAGTTTTGTTTTAAACTTGGTAAATCGCCTACTGAAACTTTTGCAATGCTTCGAGAAGTTTTTGAAGAACATTCCCTACACAGAACACAGGTTTTTGAGTGGTACGCTCGTTTCAAGGCCGGCAGAATGTCACTTGAAGATGATCACTGTTCAGGACGACCTTCCACGAGCAAAACGGATGAAAATGTTGAAAACATTCGACAACTCATTCACGAAGACCGTCGTCAAACAATCCATGAGTTGTGTACAAGTGCCGGAATAAGCTATGGAAGCTGTCAAGAAATTCTAACTGAAAATTTAGGCATGCGTCGTGTTGCTGCGAAATTCGTCCCTCGGCTTTTGTCTGTGGATCAGAAACAGCGCCGTGTTGATGTGTGCAGTGAACTCAGAGAAACATCTGAAAATGACCCTACCTTCATCTCCAGGGTCATAACCGGTGATGAAAGCTGGTTTTATGGTTATGATCCAGAAACAAAACAGCAGTCGTCACAGTGGAAAAGTCCACAATCACCGAGACCAAAAAAAGCACGGCAGGTCAGAAGTGCAACAAAAACCATGTTCATTGTGTTTTTCGACATCAAAGGCATTGTCCATCGCGAGTTCGTGCCAGCTGGTGTTACAGTGAAATCAGATTTTTATTGTGACGTTTTGAGGCGGCTGAGACAAAATGTGTGACGAAAAAGGCCCAAATTGTGGGAAGACCAAAACTGGCTGTTGCATCACGACAATGCACCTGCTCACGCTTCACTGAAAACAACAGAGTTTTTGACCAAAAACAATATGGCCACCGTCCCACACCCTCCATATTCACCAGATTTAGCCCCCTGTGATTTTTCTCTGTTCCCGAAAATAAAAATTCACATGAAAGGTCACCGTTTTGACACTGTAGAAGACATTAAGAAAAAAACGCAGGAGGTGCTTGACAGCCTTCAGCAAAAGACTTTTTTGACACTTTCCAGGCATGGAAACAACGCTGGATTCGTTGTATCAATTCGCAGGGAGACTACTTTGAAGGAGATGGGAGCCATTAATGGCCTAGGTAAGCAAAAAGAATTTATTAGACCTAGTCCGGGAACTTTCTGATAGCACCTCGTATAATAATCTTTCAGTTTATTCAGATGTTAGGAACTCATAATGCATGTAACTCATTTTGCAGAACAAAAGATAACTAAACCAATACGTGTTATGAACTCATATAAAAAAAAAATTTAAAGTATTTGTTTCATCGAAAAATTGTTTTATTAAAATAAACAAATTGTTATTTTTAATGTAAAAAAATTTAAGGTGTGCGTTATAAAAAGCTAAAAGAAAAAACAGGTTAATTATGTAATGTGAATCAGCCACTAACAAAAGATACAAATTACTCTTTATAGCAGTAAATAGAAAGTGTATGTCCCCTGATGTCTATTGGATTCTCTTCATGAAACTACTAAAAACACAATTTATTTCAACATTCAAACAACATGACAAGAGAGATTATCAAAGTTGCCACTCAAAAGTCTGCAAATGGGTTAAATCACTGAAGTTCTATGTAATACCACTTATCACTGTAATACCACTTATGTCACTATTGATACTTTCATGTACTGGTTTTTGTAATAGATATGACTGTCAGTGTTTTTTGATACTATAATAATTTCATCTAATATGTCGTTAATCACAGGTTCCATACGCAAATAATTATCCTCTTATTACAGCCGAAGAGGATAATGATCAATTCAGGTCACTGGCATAATGTAGTGCTATCATGGCCACTTGTGAAACTTATACCTCCTTCCTAGTTTTTCTGCCTTGTAAACTAGGTTAGTGACTCTGTTTAAACTAAAAGATGTATTTTTTTCTTCTAACTAATGTTATATGAGCTCACATCATCTCAATTGGGTTCGAGTCAAGTTGATAAGGTGGAAGTCTAACTACTGTATTACATATTGCTGTAATAATAATAATAATAATATATATATATTGCATATAATTTAAAATTTGATTTGTGTGTTTTTTTTATGCTGTATCGTTCCAGTTCACACATATTTCATTTAAGTGGTAACTGTTTCACACATACTTGTTGTCAGCCTCATGTTCAAGATCTTGTAGTAAGGTGATTGTTCCAGTATTAATACTGATTTTTCCCAGTAATTTTAGAATAAATTCTTATCATTATCACTTTTCATAATCACTGTATATGGAAAAATTAATTTTGTTATAGATATCTCATATTTTTTATACCCAATTTAAAGATTAATGCTACAATTTTTATATTGTCTTTTTTGTAACCAGCATGCACTATAATAGCACATTCTCCTTTGTATATCAGCTTTAACAGTCTGGGTTGGGCGTCATCAGTCCAAGAAAGGAACATAGTTATGTGTATGTGTGGAATTTTAATATTGTCTTTGTAGTAACCAGCTTGCACTATAATAGCACATTTTCCTTTGTGTATCAGCTTTAACAGTCTGGATTGGGTGTCATCAGTCCAAGAAAGGAACATAGTTCTGTGATGTGTGGATATACATTCCATCTGTGTAAATAACTGGATAACTTTCTTCATAAAAATGGAGGAAGCTATAAAATATTTTAATGTAACTCTGTGAATTTCCTTCTTCATGCTTTCATGTAGTATTTTTTTGTGTCTGAATTTTTATATTTAAAACATCATGAATTATTTTTTGAAGTGCCCATTTATTTCCATTGAACTTTAGTTTTTCTTTAAGTATGAATAGTAAAATTTAAGTAGGAAATTTACCATGTTTAGTAAGGAATTCATTAACAATCCTCCAAACAGCGAGCATACAAAAATTATCAGAATCTTCCTCTGGATGTGTTGTTATGCCTTTTTTTGTCTGGTGCATTACATTTAGTAGTAAAACTAACAATGTTAATATATACATGTTTTGCTTCTTATTAATTCTCCGAAGTATTCTTCAGAAACTCTTGTTCTTGAAACTCTGAGATAGGTGTTACAAGAACAGGCCCATTCAAATTTTTTCTGTTCGTTAGTCAATTATCTGGGTACCCAGATAATTCTGTGTACCTTGCACACACTTTTGAAAAACTCAAATGATGGTGGATTGTGGTGTAGATTGAGAACACCCTATTGCAGATGGAGTGGTGTTTATTGTTAGTAGCCTGTCATCATGAATCATTTCCTCTATCTGTTGCGCTGTTGATTCCATCGCAGTCTCAACAGGATGAGCAGGTCGGTCTTTGTCAACAACTTTTGAGCACCCGTGACAGAATTTCTCTACAGAGTTGTGCACTGGTTTATGTGACAAACACTTCCTTCTGAATTTTCTTTGCAGGAAGATTTTTGCATGCAAAAAACTTACAACACAGTCCTCAAGTACGGTTGTCATTTTGAAACTGAGTGATTGTTGAACAGTTGCCAGCTGGTCATTGGGAGCAACTGAATATCATGCTGGATTGTGCGGCTACCTAATGACAGCTTTAGAAATTACTCCTATTTCCAACTATCCCACATTAGTTGCTGACCTATTTACTGACTTTTCCTCATAATTTCATGTGCCTGACTTCCTTTGGGTACCTTACTCCCAACTTTGTTGATAATTTTGAACCAGAACTAGCTTCTCTTATTGTTTTATTGGTATTAAGTTAATATGATGAAATCACAAGAAAACAAATTGATAACACAAAATACAGCTGGTAGCCTGCAAATTGAACATTACTGGACTGTCTGATTGATATTACAACTTTAATTTTAAAACTGATGATACTGTGATACTGGATCCATTAATAACTCAATTCACATCTCACACACCCAAGGCCATTGTTACAATGCAGTAAAAGACTGACGTTTGCAAAACATGAAAACATGACATAGCTTGAACCGACATCTTCATTACTGGAGCTGACTAATACAGACTGGGACATGCTACAGATTCCTAGCTGTACGTATTTGTGCATGAACATATGTGTGGGAGGGGGCTTTCTATATACTGTCACAAGCCAAATGACGCCAGTTGTTCATCTTGTCATGTTTGTGGCCCTTAAAAGGACCATTTGGCGAGGATGCTAGTTGCTAATACTGCGGCGAGTGTTCCACTCAGACTGCAGTGTGATATTCAGCAGCCCTGCGGCTGCCTTTGCGTCCACCCATCTTGATGTCATGTCCGTGACCATGACAGCTAAGTCCAGCAAATATGGAGGGAGTTCAAGTACAGGGGTCTTTTTTATATGCTAAAAATTGATTTAAGGCTAATAAAAATTGTCAGCACATTGTCTTGGTGAGGAATCTGGACATTGTTCTTCCAAAATGCGGAAGTTTGTTCCTTACACATTCCCCCAGTGTATCTGGATAGGGACTGGCAAATAAAGTACCATAGTTAGTCTGATGTTTAAAACTCTTGGGTACCCAGTTGATGAGTATAATGCCTTCAAAAAAAAAAAAAAAAAATTGAGCATTCCCGTTACTTTTGATTTGCTCATCCTTGCTTTCTTGATTTCTGGCGATGAAGGTATCTTCCAATGCATAGATTGCCTGTTAGTTTCAGGATCGTACTGAAAAATTGTTGTATTGCCTGTCCCAACAATTCTGACTCCTCATTTAACTTTCAAGAAAACAGAGTACTTTGTTGATGGTCATCTTTTTGCCCTTGGATCAATTTCCCAGGACCATGTTTTGCACAGGCTTTGTTGTGTTCAACTCATGCGGTGTAGAATTTTGTTGCTTATAACCGCATGCATCATCCCAGATTTGTGGCATCCCAGTTGTAGGAAATTTGATTCCAATCATACAGTTGAATTGAAAGTGGTTTTCATAAAAGTTAAACATTGAAGTAGTCTAAATGTATCTTTTATGATTTCTATTAGCATAGATTTTTACATAGCAGCAACTATTACAGAATTGTCAGTTTAAACTGTGAATTGATGAATGATTGTAAGTTGTGATATTACAAAGTTTGATAAGTTATCAAATGTGTGCTAATATAAATTTCTAATGTGCGAAGCTGTAATAAATGAAAATTACTAAAACTTGAAAATAAAAACATTAATTTTCATTGGTTGAATTGTACAACCAATTTCTATATCCGTAGAAGTCAGATATAATAATTGACAATATGATTAAAGTTAAGATGAATGAAAAAGGAAAGAAAAAATTCAGTCAGTTCTACTATAATGGTAATGACAGCACTAGCATATCAGTGATGAGAGTAAGTGAAGGCAATTCTTTAGAGTCTAAGTCACTGTTTTAAAACAGATAACTAAATTACCTTATCCGTCTGAATATATGATGGCATTACATATAAGACAACACAGAATTGTTTACAACTTCTATGAGAAAGACAATTAAACATATAAATATCGCTAGTTTACATTAAAGGTGGCACTATAAATGATAAAGTGCCTTATTATTTTTAGTCCCAGTCATCATCCTTGTTTTCTACTCCTCCTCCTCATACAGTAATCAGTTTCAGAACTGGAGCCTTTCCACAAAATGCCATCCTCATTCCCATCCATGTTATTAGAAACACAACCTTTTTAAAACCCCTTTTCAATGGATTCACTTTTGATTTTCCTCCAGGCCAATTGTAACGGGGCAAAACCAAGGGGTTTATGTTAATTTCATAATAATTGTAAGTCTGTAGTAACCCACGCTGAGCAACATTTTTGATCACAAAAGCTTGACTTCTTTGAACACCCTGTAGTCAGTGCGGTGTCAGGCCGAGCGAGGTACAAAAACAATTATAACTTTGGAATGTGTACGAGCGGGCGTGTGCCGCCTTTTCACAACGTGAAAGTCACGTACAGGATATCCTTACCACCTTCTACGAGATGACGAGAAAGTGTGAGACGCTCATCGACCAATCCGATAGCAAGTTGCCGGATGCAGAGAGACGCTTAGCCATTTTGGAATGCAGCAGTCGAAAAAAGATCTCGCAACCGCGCGGGTGTGTTAACCCAGTCACTATTGTTCTTCTGTCAGTGGTCTTTAAATGGTTTATTAACAACCATATCAAGACCTTGAACCTGAGAAGTCATTTCCCCAGGGATTATAACAAGATCAGTGTTCATTTCTGCAACCAGTTTCTTTATTTTCTCAGTTGTGTGACCACAAAAATCATCAAGAATTAACATGCCTCTCTGCCCTAGTAAACCACCTGGTCAATGTCCCCAACAACCTTAAGCCAGTCTTCCAATCCCAGCTTGTAACTGTTCCTTTGGAAGCATCATTATAATCTGCACATAGGCATTGTGCAAGAGTTGTGCAACATCGTAAACACTAACCTGAACACTACATCATACGTTTACACCTACCCAAAATGGTGTTCTAATTCAGGTATTGGAATTTTCAACTCACATACCATCTCCAGTACCTTCAATTGAATAACTGCTTGGCATATTGGATATCCTTGGATTTATTTTCCCGTGATTGTATTCGGAAACAAGTCTCAAGATCATTAAAGTTTCCAGTTTTAGGTCCTCTTCATCTTTTCACCAACTTCGTGCATTACATTCAAAAACACTAAGCTTTTTAGCGGCCTTATTTGTTTGTTTCGCCTCATGTACAACTCATAATTTTAAATTCATATTGTAGCTTCTTCTATCTCCTGAATTTATATGACACAAAGAGAATGCCCTATGTGTTCAACACTATCCTTTACTTGTGGCTCAGTCATTACTGTTTTAATGTCAGGTACTGCAAACAGCAGTATGTTACTCGAATACTGTATTACCACACTCACATACGAATAGAGCAATGAACACTCAAATGGACAAATGTATTAACAGAACAACAGACACATGTAATAATAGAACAACGATCGCTCCAGTGCAAATATGTAATTACAGAATAACAAGCTCTCCAACACACATACGTATAAATAGAAAAACAGTCAACGCACAAGAATATTCAGTTTGTTGAATTAAGCTTAAATTGCACAGCTGTTTTAATGTCTGTGACACAATATGGCGGTACCTGAGTGCAGTGGTGAAAGTTTGTTTGGGTATCTGTTCCATTATCTTGACCTTGAGTTTGTTATAACATGCACGTGTTGGTTCATGCTATATACGTGGCAAGCGTGTGCACTGCCGAATGGTACAAAATACAGTAAACTTTTGCAGGCGAAAACAAAGTTTTTAAATGTTAGGTTGCACATATGAAAAAGTACAATTTTTGGATGGGCATTTTAAGGAAAAATTCATCGTCTTATAGTTGGGCCAATGCAATAATAGTATTCTGAAGAAAACAGTTTGTATTGAGTTGTGCAGGTGTGTGTGTGTGTGTGTGTGTTGTATACATCATAGTTTTAATGTGGACATACTTCAAGATTTAAAAAAAAAGTAGTGATTGTTTTTTGTAATTCATAGGAGGAAAAGTTGAAAGCTGTAAAAAAAGAGTTAGATGAAGAATTTATTGTCAAGAAACAACAATTGGAAGAAACTGTAGAAAAGTCTATTTCTGAACTAGCACTTCGTCTGGAAGAAGAAAAGAGGAAAAGAGAAACTGCTCTTACGTAAGTTTAAGATAAATGCTCTTTAATCTTGTCTTAATTTGCAACCACTGTTTATAACACTACTTTTATCGCTCTAATACAATATTTAAGTATTTTGTATAATTCAGATTTGATGAGAGTATAAACTATACAATGTTCTGTTAGTATAAACTAAATGATAGCAAAATTCAGAACTTCATGACATCAAGTCTTGAAGACAATTGTCCTTGCAGTTTTCTATATAAAAAAATGTCTCCAGCACCATTGTAGTGTTTAAGTAATAACAATTAATATTCTATACTCTTTAAATTGTAAGTGTCCATATAGCTTCATAAATAATTTTAAAGATGTTCAATTTTATTCAGAGTAAATGTATAAGAACCATTTACAATTATTGCAGCATATAAGTGATTCTGCTTATCAGAAAATACAAGGGTCAGTCAGATATAAACCGCAATTTCTTTGTAACAGTGAAGAGTATTGAGACTATGTGGGCAGGCAGTAGGCATGTCCTACATTGATTGTTGCAGTGCGGCAGATGTGGTTACATAAAGTTCTACACATTCTCAGCTAGAGCCGAGCAAGTGCAGTGTCTCTGTCAAGGCCATGCACTAAAGTAGCTTCCAAACTGTTCAACCACTCTTAACTACCCAAATTATGCTGGCACACTGCCAAAAGTAGGGAAAATTATTCTTGACCATCTGCAAGATCTTTATAAGCAACAGCGGCTGGCTTAGTCAGTTAGTTACGTCTGGCATTATAGTAAAGTGCTGATCAAGTGATTGTTGTGAATTAGTGGAAAGTGATTATTGTGTTATAATTATTGTGGAACTCTAATAGTTGACATTATTATTGTGTGTGGACAAATTTAACTTAAATTATTGTATGAGAGTATCTTGTTGATTTCACAGTGTTATTTGTGACAAAGCTGGTAATTAATGACTTCACCGGTGTCCGTATTTTGTTTTCACTATACAATACAATGATCCATGAGACCTCACAGAACAGTGAGTCAGAAATGCAACAGACCCTTTAACAGTGGGAACAGGAGGACACTTTGTAGAAGAGTGGATACCAGTCGGATGATGGCAAATTTCCAGATAGAGGAATGACGCTGACAAAAGGCAGAAGAAGACGAGAAACGTAAGCAGGAAACAGATAACATCAAAGCATTAATACAGGTGCAAAAGCAGATGCAAGAACATACCACTGCAGACCTTGGGTCTGTTACAAGGTGAGTATAATAAACAAATAACTAGAATGTCGGAGGTACAAGAATTACTGGTTCAAAACAAATTGCTGAACAGATTCTATCAATGGTAAAGACAGAAAAGACATAGAAAGTAAGATAAAATAGAAAGTCACTTTGCCTGCAGTTGGGGCAGTTCATATCAAGGCCACAACCTTTGATGGAAGCACTCATAGGACGACATATCTTTGCCAATTTGAATCTGCTGCTTGCGCAAATAATTGGATGGAGAAAAACAAGGCAGTTTCACTTGTTCTTGCTTTCGATGCTCATTAATTTTCTCTTATGTTGCTGAAAAGTTGCATTATTGGCCAAAAAATTAAAATTATTTTTTCTATCTGATATTTTTTTCTTGAATTCCCACATATAGTACCTAAGTCATGGTAAACTTATTTTGCTCTAAAAATGTTTACTTTTACACACACACACACACACACACACACACACACACACACACACACACACACACACACACACATACACACACACAATTGCATACACTTATATAGAAAACCTACCTCAAAAACAATGCAGTTCTTCAATCTTGATGTTTTCTCCAGTTTTATATTCTACTTTTAACTATTCACACGTTGTTTATACAGAATAATTTCACCACTTTGTAGATAAAAAAAAAAAAGTTTAACTTTCAAACTTGGAGATTGTTTTTTTATTATTATGTATTATTTATATAATTAAAAGTTTTTGCTACAGTTTATACCTTACACTGACACATTTTCCTATAAACTGTTTGCGTGTGGTATATTCTAAAGCTGATTTTTCGCCCTTTCCTCTTGTGTATGCTTAACTTTTTGTAGTCACTTACAAGTCTATCTATTACCATTTGTCTAAAGTCTTTGTTAGGACATACACGATATTGGTTTTGCATGTTGTAGGCAATACAACCATTTACAAGCGCAACTTCAATAATAAAATGCCAAATTGTCTGGTACCACTTTCTCGATCTACGACCATATGGATATGTTGAACAGTACTGGTCAAATTTGTCTACCTCTCCCATGTTTTTATTATAAAGAACTTGCACATTGGTTTATAGACATTTCGATTACCTTTCTTAGACCGGACGTCAACTTCTGTAATTCCAGTATTCCCAACAGTAGATATCATACTTACTTTACCAGTATCTTGCCAAGAACATGCTAAAATCTGACTCTGGTTATTAATCCATATGTCATGTCTGGTAAGTCTCCTTTCTTTTTTTTTATATTTGTCATGTCCTGTGGAAGTCCTTTTCGATTAACACTCACTGTTCCACATGCACCAAATCCCATTCCTTGTAAGTCTCTAAATAAATCTACAACTGGAATAAAAATTATCAAGATAGATAACATGGCCTTTATTTTGAAGTCCTTCTAACAAAGATTTTACAACTCGGCTTGCCAGTCCTTTTTCATTCTGCCCTGTTTGTTTATCTTTCCCTGTGTACACCGAAAACCGACAGAGAAATCCTGTGTCTGCATCACAGAGCGACCACACTTTAGTGCCCCACTTAGTTGATGGTTTTGATGGAAGGTATTGTTTAAACGACAACCTACCTTTAAATTTTACCATGGTCTCATCAACAGACAATGCTTCCCCAGGTTGAAAATGGTTTAGGTATGTATTTTTGGTCATATCAATTATTGGTCTGACCTTGTATAATGGATCGTAACCATCAGTTCCCTTTGGCATCTGGTTGATATTATTATTAAAATGTAAAAAAGATTTAAGAAGAAAATATTTATTTTTAGTAAAAAGCTGCCTAAAACCTGGTGTATGAGTTAGCCAGAATTTATTTTCAGAATAAGAAAATATTTCAGTTTATTGCACAGACCCATCCCTATTTCAGCAGCCACAAATGCTTTTATGTCAATGGCATTAACTGCTGGCATTGAGTGTGGTGGAAAATCAAATGTCTTATCGACACACTGAATGAAATATAAATTTGTTTGTTCTGCTACATGATCAAAAATTTGTTGTGGAAAAAACTTATAAAAACAATCGACTGGTTCAAGCCCTTGAAAGTCTTTTACAGCCCGGTGACCACTAAATTCAGGGATAGAATCAAGTTCTATCATATTTCTTGATAAAACATCACTAACGTTTTGCCAAATTTGATTGGTGTCACTGTTACTTAAATTATTTTCATCGTTAGACTGCAACTCATCGTCACAGATATCTACCGTACAGTCCGAGTCACTGTCACTCTCATAAAACGAATCATCATCACCCAAAAAGAAATCTGGATCGTCTAAAATTTGTACTATTTGTGTGTCAGTAAGTGGTGTATGCGCCATTATAAAAATATTAAAAAATTACAACTAAAACTGTACCTTAAAGAACAAAGAAATTCTCAAAACGTCACTATAAGGTTAACAAATACGAAACTGTAAACATACGTAAAATGAAAACACTATACACCATATATATGACACACAACACAAAATTCAGTATATATATAATGTTTTAGTGGATGGTTAGTGAGGATCGGTCAATAATACAACTTTTAGTTATTTTGCGTCGACGTTTCGACAATATTTATTGTCATCTTCAGGACCTGTGTATGAAATACAATAGAAATATAAAACATAACGAAACAATTAAATATTTGGGTGAACGTGTTGGTGATGTGAGTGTGTGCGTACGTATGTATGTATCATTTTTTATGTGAAGACTTATGATAGTTTGTTTACATCTTCAAATTATCTTTAAGAAAGCGAGCAGATTATAGTATGAGAGAACTTAATTTATACAGTATTACAATTTAAATTACTAAATGAAATGTTATTTTAATTAATTAAACAAACAGTAATCAACAATTGGATATTAGATTGGTACATAAATTGTTTATACCTACAACAGTCAACATATAGCAAAGTAATATATTACCTATAACTAAAACAGATTAGGGGATGTTCACTACGTAATTATTAAAAGTTATTTTTTACCATGTTTCACTCCCTACTGGTGTTAACAAACAATCATAATTTAGAAACATACAAATTTACACAATATTGTAAAACATTACGACTTAAATCAGCTAGTTGACAAAGGTTACAAACAAACGTTTCTGGTAAATTTTACTAACAGGTAAACTTGGTTAATACGGTAATTGTAAACATATTGTAAAATATAGTCAAGAGTAGTATAGAATAATGTAATTTATGTATGTGTCCACAATCACCCTTCTCTTTCACCCATGCTCCCCCCGCCCGTCCTTCTCACAGCCTCTCACTCTAACCTGAAATCGATCTATCACTCACTATCACCCCACTCACTCTCTCTCTCTCTCTCTCTTCCTCTTCTACACCTCACTCACTGTCTCCCTTCTTCCCTCTCTCACTCTCACCCTTCGCTCTCTCTCTCTCTCTCCCTCTCTCTCTCTCTCTCTCTCTCCCTCTCTCTCTCTCCCTCTCTCTCTCTCTCTCTCCCCCCCCTCTCCCTCTCATTTGTCATTGGTCCACGATTGGCATTCTAAAACACTCACCATTTTTATTACACTATCATCCTCATATAAATAGAGAATTATGCACAC